>CANSZD010000511.1:1312500-1360103 GCA_947648045.1 Beta corolliflora | reverse complement strand
AGTAGCATGACTGTAGAGGTTTGTTTAATTAAATGGGTGTTGTCATGCTAGGAAGATGGTGAGTTAAAACTGATGGTTGTAAGCTAAATGAGCTGTGTATTAGAGCAGGAAAGTGTTTAATTTCTTGTCATGGAATTGTTTTCATATATTTTCCTATACATATTCTGTGATATGTTTTTTTTTATTTTTTTTTATTTTTTTATATACGAGTAGATAGCAGCTTATCACTTCGTTTTGTCATATTCGTATCAGCTCAACATTGTGATTTCTCAAAAGATGGTGTGGCTCGGTGTTTGCTAGTTGTTGGTTCCTATAAAATTGAGCTATAACATCTTTCAGATCATGAACCTAGTTTGGCTTCTTTATAAGGCAATAAGTGAAGGGAGAATATGTATTTCTCTCATGTAGTTACAAATATTTCTCCGGTAATTTTTTGATGTAGAATGTGCTGAGGATCGAATTCTTTGCACATACAAATCCTTCAATCCCTCTTTTGTGGTGGGCTATGATGCTTTAGGTTCTAGGGGAGGTTTAGTAGTGTTAGGATGGTCATCTTATGCAATTTCTACTATCTTTGTATGTTGTAATTTCATCACATGTAAGGTGGAAGAAAATAGTGGAAAGATTTGGTATGTTTGCTTCATGTATGGGGCTCCTCGCCTGGAAGATAGGGACCTAGTTTGGAGCGCTCTAACTACACATTTAAACACTCTTCCTGCTTGCTTAGTTATAGGAGATTTCAACCAGCTCGAGTTCTATGATGATAAATTAGGTGGATCCCCTACTATTAGAGGCTGGGATTCTTTCATGAATTGGCGTTTTGCTACGAACTTGCTAGAAGTTCCCTTCTTGGGTCCTCGTTTTACATGGTCGAACAAGCAACTGAATTCACAATTGATCCTAGAACGGTTAGATCGAGCATATGTAACATAAGATTGGATTGCTATGTTTCCTAATCCTATTGTTCACCATGAACCTATCATTTGCTCTGTCCATGCCGCCATAGTTTACCAAAACTCTTCCTTCTTCAATCAAGGAAAACGTCCATATCAAATGGAAAATTGGTGTTTATCAATTCCTGAGGTGATTTCTCTTATTACTCAAATATGGTATGGTACTCATCCTGGTTCTCCTATGTTCAAGTTCCAAAAGAAATGCAAAGATGTCATGAATCAGTTGAAAATTTGGTGTCTTAACCATAAAAAAATTCGTGGTATTGATTGGAAGGCTGTTGGTAAAGATCTAGCTAATCTCGGTGATAACATTGGTAACCTAACTCAAGGTAATGAGTATGTTCTAGCAATCCAAAATACCATTCCTTTACTTAAAATGGGAGTTACCTTTTGGCATCAAAGAATGAAGGAAAAGTGGACTATTTTAGGGGATTGCCCTTCCTACTTACTATATTCTAAAGTCAAGAAACACCGAACAAGGCATGACATTGTGGCTCTTAAAAATGATGATGATCAATGGATAGAGGATGCTGATGGTATTATGTCCATTGTCAGATCCTATTTTGCAAATATTTTCGAGCATAATAGTACCCAAGATAGTGAATTTCAAACGGATATATTGCTAAGTTAACTTCATCTCCCACAACTCTCACAGGATGATATTCTTCTTTTGGTTAGGCCTTTTGCTCATGAGGAAATTAGGGATGCTATATTTTCTATTGCTAGTTCGAAGTCTCCTGGGGCCAGATGGTATCAATGCAGAATTTTTTAAAATTCATTGGGAGATTTTCAATAGGGATATTATTGAACGCTTGCAACGGTTTTTCACACAAGGTTTTATTCTGAAAGAATGGAACAATACAATGGTTCTATTGCATAAAGTGGTAAACCCTACCCAAGCTGCTAAACTTCGTCCAATTAGTTTATGCAATACTATTTACAAATGTATTGCTAAATGCTTGACTGGAAGGATGAGGATGGTCCTTCCGAATTTGGTGACAGACTATCAATTTACTTTTGTTTCAAATAGGCAAATGTCCGATAATGCGCTTCTTTCTCATGACCTACTGCATTTTATAAATAAGAGAAAATGTGGAGTTCATACTTTTGCAGCGGTCAAGATGGATCTCAATAAAGCTTATGACCGGATTCATTGGGATTTTGTTCTAAAAATTCTCAGAGCTTATGGCTTTCCTCAATTTTGGCTGCAATGGATTCAATAAAGTTTCTTGAGTTCTAATACAATGGTCGCTTGAGTTTCGTTACTTCACTATTAGGGATGGCAATTGGGCGGGGCGGGTGCGGAGGATGGTACCTCCACACCCGCACCCGCATAAAATTCACATCCCCATCCCCGCCCCACCACCCACCACCCATTGTGGGGAAAAATTCCATACCCATCCCCATCCCAGCAAAAGTACGTACTTAAACCCATCCCCGCCCCACCACCCGCATGGATATCCGCACCCGCTTCGTACCCGCGTTGTACCCACTTCATCCCCGTCCCACTATCCGCATGGGTACCCGCACCCGCTTCGTACGCACGTCATACCCACATATTTATATTTTGCAAGATAAAATTATAATAATATAAGTATATAAATAGAATTTTAATAACAAATATGTGGGGCGGGCGAGATGGGGCGAGTATAGATAAAATCCACACCCGCTCCACCACCCATTGCGGGTACAATTTTAATCCTTATCCCCGCCCCATCCCCGCCAAACCTAGACCCATCCCCACCCCACTTGGGTGGGGATGGTGCGGGTCTCCTACTTGACCCGCCCCACTGCCATCCCTATTCACTATCCCTTTATTATGTCCTTTATTGAGGTCAAGTTTCCGCAATCATTCAAAACGAAAACGTACTCTTACTCGACGCGGCAAGTAAATTTGGCCTTTAGTTTGTCAATCAGCTTGGTAACTTCTCAGCAAGACAGCAAGTATGGTTGTCTCTTTAAAAACTATTTTTCAAATTATTTTTCAAAAACTATTCAAATTCTTGCAATTAATTGATTACTAAAAAAATATAATGATAGAGAATTGCTGAAAATTTGAAAGGCAATATCTCTTTACAACTCAGTGGTTCGTTCTTAGAGCAATAGCAAGAGCAAAACGCGCGTTTCATACAACACCCGGATCATCAGTGCAAGAGCAAGAGCGAGAGCACGAGCACGAGCACGAGCACGAGCATGAGCATGAGCAACACCATGTCGATGGATGCGCGGTTGGAGAGAGCAGCGAGGTGTCGAGATGTGAAGTTCCTGAGAGAAGCTACGGGTTCTAGGACACGCCGATACTTCCTGTCTACAGATCATCGGGGGTATAACATCTTCCACATCGCCGTGCGTGGGTTGGTGAGAGAGACCATGGTTAGCTCGCGCTACTGATGGCCGAACTCCATTGCATTTATTCCTTGAATATAATGAAGAGAAATGTGGATTGGAAATATTGTCAAGGGATCTTAGAGCATTTTGTGGAATAATTGAAAGTTGTGGTAACAGTCTTCTCTACCATGCAGTGAATAGAGGGTTTAACAGATTTGCTCTTAAGATCTTGAAATCCAATTATTCTTTCAGTGTTAGCGGCCTGTATAGCTACAATCCCATTCATGTTATGGCCAAATGCTCAGGTGAGTCAAATTGATGTACTTCTTTCAAAGTTTCAAGCAATTTTTATATACAATTACTAATATTAACGTGATGCACTTTACCTATAAAGACAAGTAAAGTTTTGACAACTTAATGAAAAGGGTGCATTAACTTTTCGCCAATATAGACTTTATCTTATCTAAACTTCTAGTATGAAAACGTAAGTCTTTTTTTTGAAACTTATCGAACCTGATTAAATTTATTATATCTTATTAGAACTTATTAGACCTAGTTAAAACTTATAAAACTATGAATTAACTATTATAAAGTAGTTACTAGTTACTAGATAATACTGCAATAATTCTCTAATATAAGTTGTTCCCACAAAAATGTGGGATAATACAAAAAAAAAAGCTCCACGTTTTGCAATCTTTATCTTACTTTTCTTGAGAACAGTGTAAGTATTTACTAATTAATATCAGTAGGAGGATTGATATCATGTCAAAGCTAATTATTCAAGGATCATTTATATACTGTACTACATTATGATTATGATTTTATTTATAAGTATTTGATAAAAGGCAAAAGCTAACGAGCGTCAAGGGCGTAGATAAGAAATATATTGTTCTACTTAATTACTCATATTTATATAAAATAATATAATAATGTATAATTCCAATGCAATACATTTAAATGCTTTGCATTAGAATTAAATGTTTTTCCCTTTCCTATTGAAAAACATTAAATGCTTTGCATTGAAATTATATATTATTCTATTATTTTGTATAAATATGAGTAATTAAGTAGAACAATATATTTCTTATCTAACGTACTGGAATCGTTAAGCGGATCAGATTGATAAAATTGTAGTATTATAAGCACTAAAAATATTATTAAATTAAATAATATTATTTATCAGCTATTACCAATTATCATTAATCTAGATATAACTAATTACT
Source organism: Beta corolliflora (assembly GCA_947648045.1). Classification (NCBI taxonomy): domain Eukaryota; kingdom Viridiplantae; phylum Streptophyta; class Magnoliopsida; order Caryophyllales; family Amaranthaceae; genus Beta; species Beta corolliflora. The sequence continues at coordinate 1,355,599 of CANSZD010000511.1, read as the reverse complement.
TCTCCTAAAAAAAAGATATAACTAATTACTTCTCATCAATTATATCTATTATCCATACTTAAAAAGATTTTCACATTAATCTGTTAAAGTTCTTCTTACTCTCACTTCATTCCAATTTTGGATAACTTTTCTCCTTCCTTGTTTCACTTGGTTCACTAGCTTGTTTTATTACAGCATACTAAAGCTTCCAAACAGATATATTTCTTACCTAAAAAAGCTAAATAGGGACCCACCTTTGCCCTACCTCTGCCTTCGCTTGCTAGTTGCTACTTCCTACATTTTCTTTTGTTTTGTCAAAGACAAATTCTGATCTTGTTGCTACGCTATTTCTTCATTATGAACAATTAACGTAGGCTCCGTATCAGAAAAAGACAGAAGAAGACGGAAAGGTTGACGTAGAAGAGAGGGAGAAAGTAAGAGCATTTGAATAAAGATAAGATGATGCATTGCCCAATATATAACTTTAAGCATCAATATCTTTAATTACGATAAGTGGACCCTTAGTTTCAGGATGGGAGAAATGTACCCTTGGAGGGTATCCTATTGGAGGAACGTCTAGCGTCATGCCACAACTTCCCCTTGCTCTATCTAAAGGAACCTCTTCTAAGGCTTTAACTAGTTTCTCATTTAACTGATAGTGTTTTTAAACTAGTGGTTCTAGACGAGAAACTACTTCAGTGGCAAGAGATTCAGACATTGCCGTGAAAGTTACACTGATAGTATCATTGATATCTACCAGGATCCTATCAATTTGCCTAGAGTTAACAACTCTATTCTCTTCACTTATCCTTTGGTGGAAATCTGTGAAGACTCTGGCAGACTCATGGGCTAGAGTTCTGTAGTTAGAGTCAAATTAGTGTCTCTGACTCTCTCTGGCTTCTAATAGTAAATTCTTTACTACCTCCGTGAACTTTCCATACATTTGGTGTATAAGTCCACGACCACCACTACCTGGAGATGAGCCATCCCTTGGTGGGGTTTCTCCAATCAACTCCTCATGACCATGGTGAATTGGTTCACCATTGTTACCATGCACCCTTGTCTCTAGAGGTACAGAAGAACTATTTTCCATGTTGTGGAAATTTGATTCACTCTGAGAAACTTCTTTATTCTTCTTAGAACGTGTTTCCGGCATTTTAATAAAAACAATAATAACCGTTTTCTACAGTTAATTTTCAAAAGTACGAAGAAGAAATTTCACAATTTGATTATGAATCTTCTTCTCCCACTGTGGTCGCCAAAAAACTTGTTGGTGCAAAATCAGTTTGTTATCTTTGCAAACAAGTCAATGGACACCCAATAGTTTAGTATTGAATGCCTTAGGAGACTTAGTTCCTGGGGGTTACCAGTTTTAATTAGATAAAACCTTGCTAACGTACTTCTGTTGTAATTTAATTAATGATCAAACTACAATATTAACGAACTTCAGGCGAAAAGCAATAAATAGAGAAACAGTAATTAAACTTTCAATTAAAGTATAACATTCCCATACATGCCACAAACTTTAGAGATGGATTTTACAACACACAAGGGATAAGCCAGGCTGAACAACTAAAGGGGAAACACGAAGGCTGTTACCTCCATGGTTCTCTGCTTCAATTGGAGAATTTGAGATCTTGCCTAATGGTGCCAGAACATGCTCGGATGCCAAAGCTAAATCTAAAGAACTAAACTATAACACAGAAGGGGGTTGGGCTATGCTAACGCAAAGCTACGCTAAGGAATTAAGAAATGCAGTTTTGATGGGTTGTTCGTGTGTTTTTCTTGATGGTAGTTTCTCTATTTATAGAGAATCATAACATGTAACTTCCATGCATGCTAGGGAGGAAAAATGTTTGAATCATACTTGATTCAAATCTTAACCATTTTCTGGCACTGAATGCACGTTTGTCTTCATGTTGAACCATCTTCTGATTGTCTTTGATTATTTTGCTGCCTTTGACTTTCTCCTCTTGACAATCTTGACGATCTTCCTTTGGACTTTGTTGACTTTGACTTCTGTTGACTTTGCTTAATGGGCTTTATACTCATATTGGGCCCTCATGTTAAAGCATAAATTAAACATTTTGAGGTTTGATTCAATGTATCATAATAAATGTTACTTGACATCCGAAAATGGTAGTAACAGGACCAAAAGAAATATGAAGATCCAAATCATTTTATGTGATCTCGGTTTTTAAAGTTCTAGATCCGAAATATCCAATTCTACTGTATGACAACGCATCATTCAGATTTGGATTCGATCTTGCTTTTTAAATCCAGATCCGATTCAATTTTAACCCATTGATCTATTTTACCTATGTACTATAAAATATATATAATTAAGTGCTTTGTTAGTTTCTTGATTAGAAAAATAGCCTGTTGTAAAAGAAAAACTAGTTGTTAGGCACGAATGATATCGCGGGTAATTTAATAAGACAAAAATGATGTATAGTTTGAGTTTATATTTTGTCACAAGCACAAGTTGTAGTTTTATGGCATTGCAAAGTAAGAGGTCATGGTTTTGAGAATTCTAATGCAGTTTTTTTATATCATTTTCTAAGGGAATATGACGTTGGCCTATGAATGTCAGGTTGGCGCCACATGAGCTTTATAAGGGAATATTTTCCTAAATTAAGTATGATGCTTAGCCATTTTAGCATAATTATCATAATAGTGAGTTGTGGGAATGGTATGAGGGACAATTCGAGTGTTTAGGAGGATTAAATACAATTCAGCTTTGGTTGAGTGATCGTCAAAGCTTTCTATTGTCATCTCATACAGCGATTCAAATCCCAATGGACTTTTGGACGTTTCCCCCCCAATTCTCGGGTTTCGGTTTATGTTAATATGCTTGTATGTTCTTAATTGTTGTCTTTCTTATAAATTGTCTATAATTTTTGCTGTCATATTTTTTTTTTTTTTACAATCTAAGAGAGCCTTGGACCCTGAAACTTTGATTTATATGCAGCAAATTCTAACTAAATATAAAAAAATTCTATAATGAATATCGACTACTGCTAATCACCACTATTATAAAATATACACCATTGATCTCGAACGTGGAATCATAATCGTTGGATAATACGTTGTCATTGTAAATAACAATTACCATTAATTTATATTTTTTTACCAATTTTGAAAAGGAAAGGAAAGGAAGTGAGAGGAAAGAAAACCTAATAAATCTCCCCTTCCATTTCCTCTTAAATTTGGATGAATTTGGGAGGAAAAAGATAACTAGATCAATTCCTTCATATTCACCAAACATTAGAAAGTTTAGCTGCCTTCTTTTCCCTTCTTTCCCATCTCTTCTCTTTCCTTCCCTTCCTTTCCTTTCCTTTGCTAAAATAGTACCAAACCCAATGAAAAACTCCAACTCATTGATGTTGAAGTACCTCATAGTGAAAGATGACGGAGAAGATGAAAAAAAAAAACAGCAAATGGTATTTCAGTTGATGGAAATAATTGTTTTTCGGACAGTTTTTTTTTCCGAAAAAAACAGCTAAAGCCAAGGATAAAATTTAATTCATATCCTACTGTTGTGATTCAAGGGTGTGCACCAGTCCCAGACCGGATCGGGACCAGGATCGGTTGGACCACTGGACCGGAATTTGTATTTTTTTATATAAAAATATATTTTTCGTTTAGATGAAAACATATTTATAAATTAAAATTTAATAATTCTAATAACAATAATCCTAAAGGCAATAAAAATTAGGTCTTTACACTAGTAGAAAAACATTTATTTGGGTCTGTTGTTTTGTGTCGACTAACCATGCAACCGACGCAAATTGCTCTGGCTGAAACGATTTGCGTCGAACTCCACAGGTCAACCGATGCAAATGATTTTGGATTGAACCTTGGTTGGTGAATCTTATGTTAAATATTGGTTGCTTGATTGAGATGTATTGAACATGTTTTAGTTATTTATGATATTCTATTCCGAACGATTTCTTGGGTTATCTAAAATACAAAGGAAACTCTACTGAAATTTCTACTCAGAGTGATTAATATTTGTTCGTTTAGTTTTGATGCTTAACGTTTAGTTATGCAAAACAAAAAGGCATGCAAATAAAATTTAAAGAGAACCATTTACGTCGGATGATGATCCAAAACCGACGCAGATGATCTTTATTTGCGTCGCACATAGTCAACCATTCGACACAAATGGCCCTTGTGCAGGCATGCAAGGTTGCTGCTTGGTGTGGTGCTGGAGAGCTTGATTTGCGTCGCATATCGCCCAGCGTTCGACGAAAATGGCTCCTTGGTAAGCATGGGCTAATGGCGTCGTGTCCGTCGCACATGGATAAGGATTCGACGTAACTAGACTCTGAATTGCTTGGTCTGGTGGTGGGCTGATGGAGTCATTTGCGTCGCACGTTGCTGAGGATCTGACGCAAACAGCTTCAGAATTGCGTCGTCTCTTGATCTGACCCAGATCGTCTACGGTAAATTTGCGTCGAGACCTATAGCGTCGGATCCTGAACCGACGCAACTGATGGTCTGGAAACCGACGCAAATCATGGTTTTTGTACTAGTGTTAGCACCCTAACTTTCTAACTTTTAAACTTTCTAACTTTTAAACTTTCTTTAACCTTTCAATTTATTTTTTTACTAAAATGTAACAGAAATTTCGGTCCATTGGTCCATACCGGAATTTTTTGGATTTAGACTGGATCGGAAACCTGAAATCGTGGTATTCTAAGGATCGAGGACCGGACCGGTATCTTCGGTTCGGTCTAACCCTGGACTTTGCACAACCCTAGTTGTGATGGCGTATTTGAGATGAATGGCCAATATTTGTTGATAGTGGTGATAAGTAGCGGTAATAGGCACTCACTATAGAGCTAGAGTTTGAAATAAATATTTTTATTCAAAACCTACTTTGTCCCCCTCTAGTCATATTTCTTTACCCTACAAGAAGTGATAACTGATAAGCATTGCGTATTGGAATCATTGCGTATTGGAATCATTGCTTCAAAGGTGTGAGTTAGTTCCTATAATTTAGGAAAGTAAGTAGATTTTGATGTTTAAATCAAATTATTGTGGGTTGTTTAGTGATCAATGACTTGGGTTGTTTAGTGATCATGTTTCTATCTCTTAGCATTAGGTGGTTATTCAGGTTTTGCTATATATACCTCTTCCTGTTATTGTAACTTGTTTTATGCAGTAAGTGAATAACATTGCATCATTTTATGCGTAACTCTTCCGTTGGTTTATACATCCGGAAGTCAATGCTAAAAAGTTGTCTATTTCTATGTCTTATCTCATACTTTTGACCTAGTACTTACAAAAATCTTACAAAACAATTAACATGGTTTGACATTCCCCTCAAAAAAAAAAAAACATGGTTTGACATATCCCACTTTCTGATATTGTTATTTCTCCAGAGGAAGTTTGCAGACTATTACTTGAGAAGCATCCTGAAATGATCAAAAAAATTGATGGAGGAGGATATACACTTCTTCACAATTGGATAATATTGGGTAAACTATGGCCATTTAAGCTGCTGTTTGAAAGAGAAGACACGTCTTCATGGAGGAAAGACTTCATCGAGCTAATGTGTTCAACTGTGAGCAGCACCGGTAATACTCCTCTACATCAAGCCGCGTACAGCCAATGCGATGAGATTGTCCAAGTAGTGAAGTTTCTTGTAGAAGCTTATGAAGATGCTTATGAAAAAGAAAAAGGAGTTATTGTTCGGACAAGTCCATGGAAACGCGCGAACAATGAAGGACCAACACCTCTAATTATGGCCATAATTGGTCATCATGAAGACCTAGCATTGTACCTCTTGTCTGTGGATCTTCAAAATTCTATTGCCAAGGGTGCTCTCTTCCATGCTGTACATCATGGATGTAACCAAGTTGTAGAAAAGATCTTAACTTCAGTTCCGGAGTCAGTTTTCAAACATGTTCCGTATAAAACAGAAAATGGGCAGAATGTATTGCATGTTGCATATAAATGCACAGGTCAGTATTTCCTTCATTCTCAGATAGTTTTTCTAGTAGATATTTGAAGATCTCTAATATAACACTGGCACTCCTTTAATTAATGAACAACACTAGGTAACATTAAATTCATGAAAGTTTTTGAATAGTGGGTTTAAGAGACTCAATTTCCATGACAAAATTACAAAGTTTGAGCGCCCAGTTAAGTATTAGGTTATGATAGAATAGCCTCAAAGAGACTGGAATTTAACGTCTATTGCGACTGCAACTACCTTGACTTATTAAAAAATCTAAAGTAAGAAAAGCTTGTTACCAATAATTGAACTTAGAATATTATATCAAAGGACCAACTCAATCAAAAGTTTAAACTCATGGAGTGATGATAAAACCTGGAATAGTTTTATATTCTATCATATTAGATAGTGAAACATTATCTAGAAGATTTTTTCTTATCAATTTGTCATCCATGAATCTCAAATTCACATATCCACAGAGAGAATCGGCAACTTGTTGGTCGAAAAATTGTCGTGGCAGATAAATGAAGCAGATAGTAACGGAAAGAAACCCCTCGATATTGCGTCGGAATATGGTACTGCATGGTTTATAAAATCTCTGCTAAGGAAGGATCCTTTGTCAATCAAAAGCGCCCCATCTGCTTGGACTGAAGCATGCAAGAAAGGTCACTTGTCAGCTATCTACGCCTTCCTAGATTATTGCCCAAATTTCAGGATGCTTTGTCATGAACAAAGAGACTCCCCTCTCCATCACATCCAACTGAAAACTTACAAAGAATACCAGGATTTTCTCGCAATTCCATTGATCGGGGAGATGAAGAACGTGGTTGATTCAAATGGTGCGACACCGTTGCATCACGCAATAGCTCGTAAAGATATCTTCTTTGCAGAAGTACTACTCACCATTGACGGATTGGATCGAAGCATTAAGGATAAGGATGGGAAATCGGCAACAGATTTGCTAGGGGAGTTATGTGAACAAAGTGATGAATGGGTATGTCAACTTACTCTAAGTTCTTTATAAGACCATGCGCGCTTACAAATCGCTAAGAAATGGTTAATGATACTAACTCAATCCATTTAATAAAATTACTTTTTATTTGGCATGGTCAACCTGTTGATTAGTGCTTCTAAGTTGTGGCCTTGTATTTGTGAGTAGTTTGCTTCCTCACTTTCTGAGTTACTTGGAGTGTATTTAATGAGTCAATAGTGAGCCATTTATCCCATATACTTCATAGTTCGTTGATTATAATGTGTGTTAAATTTATATTAAGATTTAAGCAAAATTGACCTCAACACCACAAACTATGGTACGGGTGCATCTAATGCCACCCGTTTTGACAAGTAGCCAAAACACCACAAACTATTGGCCTGGGTGTAGTGTGTGTCATAAATGAAGCCGAAGTTAACTAGTCAAAATTTGTGGTGCGGGGTGCACCCACGCTATAGTTTGTGGTTTTGAGACCAATTTTGCCTAAATTACACAAACTTATGGGATTAAAGACTTTGATTCCTATGTTTTATGTGTGCATTAATAATTTAGTTCTACTCTGAAAATAATTGTTTGCTTTCTTATTTGAAGTATATATTCTTTCATGTATTCCCAACACCACTATTATCTTATTAGAATAATAAAAATATGGTAATATTAGCTACCAGGCACATCTACGGACTACGGTTCTTCAAAATATAAAAATAGAAAATTTGAAAACAACTTAATCATCTCATATTCCAAATATTGATAATGTATCCGACCTACAAGGATGAATTTAGGAGGAGGAAATGTAGCGCCTGGAATGGGACTGTCAGCGGGAGAAATGCGAGGAACATTATCAGTTGTTGCAGCACTTCTCGCAACACTTACATTTGCAGCTGGTTTTACACTCCCAGGAGGCCTTAACCAAGAGAGCGGCGAAGCGCTTCTCGCAAACAAGGCATCCTTTCTGGTATTCATACTAGCAGATACATATGCTATGTGTTGTTCCATGTTGGTGCTCTTCTGCCTTATATGGTCTATGGTCTGTGATCAAGATAAGTCTCTCTTACTGATTGATCGAAGTGTGGTAATACTAATGCAATCCCTTTATGGCACGCTACTGGCATTTATGACCGGGGTTTTCACGGTTATCTCTCGCAAATCCTTGTGGGCTTCCATCCTTGTTTTTGTCATGTGCTCCCTAGTAGGGATCTCAGCCAACAAGACTGTGCTGTATAAACTTCTTGACAAACTGGTACCTTCTGCAAACAGGGACAGAAAAAACCAAAGTCGGTCATTAGAAGAGGTAAATTCCGTGTTAAAAAAATTTCATGCCTCGTTCATTATACAGTCCTTTTATGTGATGCAGTTTAGATGATGGTGCGAAATTATGAGTAAACCTGATACATGCATCGTTAGTAATAAAATTATCCGTAACTATCTGTTAATCCGAATCCATAATAACCCACTTCGCATAAACAAACTTCTATCTTTTATATGGCAAACTAGGATTGGATGATTCAATCAAATTGTTTATTATTTCCTCAATTTAAGATAAGTGTAATACTTGCCATTTTTTGAAATTTCAAAATAAAATAATAAATGCAACATTATTACTCTCTATATTTCTCATCATTACATGGTCCCAACTTTCTATGCTTTTCTATCTCTCTCCTCATCGGCATCTTAAGAAAATTAACTTTTTAATTACTTTTACACTACTGCAGAAAAATCTGCAATTAATACATGAATATTATAATTATTTGCTTGATTCTGTTTAGTTTTTTAATTATTAGTTTTACAAGCCAAAGTATACATAGAAAATGTTATAAATAATGTGAGAATTTGTTACATTTTTGGTAATGTGAAACTTCCAAACATCAACTATTTAAATTTTTTATTAATACATAATAAATATACTAATAGTCAAACACGAACAACAGCAAAAAAAAAACAAATAGGGAAACAATAAGAGAGTGAAGGAATAGATATATTATAAGTACTCTTTGTATTGACTAATAAGAGAACCAAAATCCGCCACTATATGGAGAATTACTATTTTACTGACTCTATATTGCCCATTTATCGGTTATAGGGGATAATTTCACTTAACATGTCTTTACCTCTTTCTTTTACATTGTATCACATGATCATGACTTACCTAGTTGCTTCCGGACATTCTTTTCAGGCAACCGCACTTGTGTTAGCAGGGGGTAACAATAATGAAAAAGATGACCATCCTCTATTGTATGTATGAGAGCAACCTTTCAGAATTGAATTATGCCTACCTCGGTGCATTGAGATGGGTGGTTGAGAAACGTGTGGTTTCTGAACCCATTAAGATCACCTAATAATTTCGCTATGAGTGCGTATTGGGTGTAATGTGTAACAACATCTCACACCATAACTTATTGTGTAACAACATCTCACATATGCAAACTAATATAACTATTTTATGTCATTATTCTTTCATGTCATTATTGGTGTTTTTTATATGATCATTTTGGAGCTGTTTATGTCATTTTTAAATATTTTTTCATGTCATTTATAAAAACTCTTTTATATCAATATTGATGTGTTTCATATCATTATTATTACTGACTTCTATGTCATTTTTCAGCAAACATGTATCATTTCCCCCTATATCAATATCATTTGTTATTTCTTTATATACCTTTATCATAATAATCATACAAATTTTATCATTTATAAGTGAAAAGATATTATTATTACTCACTTTTCTGTCATTTTCAGCAAACTTGTATCATTTTCCTATTTCATGATTATCATATATGTCCACTCTTTATATAACTTATCATTATTATACAAATATAACTGATATATTTATAATATAGATGATATCATTATTACTCAATCTATGTCATTTTCAGCAAATATATGTCATTTTCCCTATTTCATTATTATTTTTCAACTCTTTATATACTTTATCATTATTACACAAACTGATATATGATAAGATAAACTTTATCATTTTTGTTGACTTTTATATTATTTTCCACTAAATCTATATCATTTTCACCAAAGCCTATATCTCTATCTAAACCAAACAACTTGAAACTCACTTATACTCTGCCTCCTCTTCACTTGATCTCACTTTTCCCCTAGTTCCTCTCTCCTCCTGAGATTTGATTTAAGTAGAGATAAGATGAAATTGAAGAGCACAAATTGAGGACAAGAAATAAATCTCAATCAAAGCTTGAACAACAGAAATGGTCGAATATATATATGAATCGTGTTTTGTGATTTTTACTTAAGGAAAAATATTCATGTGGGATCTTATTAGATTCGTCTCAATCTATACTTTTAGAACATTAACTTTTTATAATTTTTACATGTGGAGAATTAGACATATTAATAGTTGAAGTAATGCATTGACAAGCGTGCCTGGAGAAGTGTGTCAAGTATTTTGAAATAGAGTAAGCAAATCCTAATGAGTTCATAAGCCACAACCACCACTTGTAAAAACATTTAGGTTTATTCAGAATATTGCAGAGGAACATAAACATTAAATTACTTCAAACCATAATAAAATATCACCAAATAACTCCTTACAAACTGGAACCATATTATTGTCCTTTAAACCAAAATAAATATTTAAGTCGACTCTAAAAGTCAAATTACAATTCAAAATCAATTCATCAAAACCACACAACCAAAAATAAATAGTTTAAACAACAAGAACTATTTAAATTCCTACGTTCCCCAGATACATCATGAACTATAACCTGAAATAAGTTGTATGACCAAATGATACGAGTAACTACTCGTCAAACAATTAATCTTAATCAAGAGGAAGAAAGAAACTTTTTTCTTTCCCTCCAAATTTTCTCTCAACTCACTCCCGTGGGTTGTCGCCATGGCAGGAAAATCTCGAGGTCGAGGGAAGAATGCTAAGCCTAGAGGTCCATCTTCGGATTCTCAAGCGCGTAAAACACGATCAATTGATGAAATCATGGGGAATAAACACTGAATTTCGATTATGCTGAAGAAATTTTAACTCCGAAATCGTCACTTCAAAATTTGCATCAACAGTCAGAAATTCGTCGCACTTTCAGTGAATGGCTTGAATTGATCCATGGAAGCAATAAATCTCGGCCAGTAATTGGTGAAGGTACGTCTAGAACTCCAATTATACTGCAATTTGACGAAGTTGCAATTGAACATCCTGCTGAAATTGTTCATATCGATAGAACTGGAACTGATAATCCTAATCATGAATTAATTCAAATTGATTTGTGTGACATTCAAGAGGAGATTGATTTTTGGAATTCGTCTATTGTTTGCTATGTAATTGGAGCTAATCCTCCAAGTCATGTCCTAGAAGGATACATTAGGCGAGTTTGGAAGAAATACAGTGTAGATAAGGTGGTGATGATAAGTAAGGGAATGTTCATTGTGAGGTTCACGACAATGGATTCTCGTGATTAGGTTCTTAGTGGTGCTTATTTTTTTGATAGTAAACCAGTGATAATGAAGCCATGGAATCAGGATATGGATTTTCAGAAAGAGGAGTTGAAAACTCTTCCTATATGGATTCAATTGAAGTTAGGTTTTAAGTATTGGGGAGAAAAATCACTCTATAAGATTGTGTCTCAATTAGGCAAACCAATGCAGAGAGATGAGGCCACAATGAGGCGTGATAAAGTTCAATATGCCAGGGTGCTTATAGAAGTGAAATTAAACCAGCAATTTTGCTTCTTGGATGAGAATGGAGTTAAACAAGAAGTTGATGTGGTGTATGAATGGAAGCCGAGTCAATGTGATAAATGTCATATGATGGGACATGATACTCTGGATTGTAGGAGGCCTAAAGAGAAGCAGATCTGGGTTCAAAAGAAGGTGCAGCAGGGTAGGGTGGTTGGAAATGTTGAGAAGAGAAGCATAGACTCCCCACCTGTGTAGAACAATGTAGATGCAGATGGCTTTCAAAGGGCCTTGAGGCCAATAAGATTGAAATCAGCCACAGTTCAACCAACTTCAATCAATAATGCTGATGTAGCTGGTGGAGAAATGCAGGATGTAGGAAAAGAGAATACAGAAGTGGGAGGAGGGAACTCCTCCACTCCTAATGGATTGAATTCTCTCGTGGAATGTCCGAGGGATCAATGGAGTTCAGAAGCAGATTGAGGTGAGGAGTTTCATTCATCAACAATCTGTTGGGCTTGTTGGTCTCTTGGAATCAAAGGTAAAGGCTTCTAATCTTGGAAGCCTTTATCAGAGAATGTTTGCAGGTTGGTATTTTACTTCTAATTCATCTTTTCATGATAGTGGAAGAATTTTAGTTGCTTGGAAGCCTGGGGTCTTTGCTCTTAATATTTTGGGAGGTAGTAGCCAGGTGTTGCATTGTTTGGTGAAGTCTGTTAGTGGTTTACCAAAGTTTTATTGTAGTTTTGTGTATGGTTTTAATGAAAGTGCTAAGAGAGTTGATCTTTGGAACTTTTTGGAAAAGTGCAATACAGATGATCCATGGATTGTTTGTGGTGACATGAACTATGTTATGAATGTTGAGGAGAGGATTGGTGCTCCTGTTAGAAGGCATGAGTTGGAGAAGATTAATCAGTGTATGAATGAATGCAAGATGATTGATGTGAAAGCTACAGGCAACTTTTTTACTTGTAATAACAAACAGCATGGGAGTAGTAGAGTTTATTCCAAGATTGATCGAGTCATGGCAAATCAGACTTGGTTAAATGCTTATGATTCAGCTGAGGTGGGCTTTCTGAATGAAGGTGCTTTTGACCATGTTCCTGCTCTTTTAACAGTGTACCCTAGAGACCACTCAGGGAGAAAACCTTTTAGGTACTACACAATGTGGAAGCATTTAAATGAGTTCAGTTCTTTGCTTGTTTGAAGCTTGGAATGTGCCTGTGAATGGCACTAAAATGTATACTATGGTGCAAAAGCTTAAAGAGGTTAAGAAAGTTCTTAAGGAGTTGAACAAAAAAGGGTTCAGTGATGTTCAGGTGGCAGATGTGCAAGCTTTCCAGGCTATGAAAGAAGCTCAGGAGTACTGTATGCATCAACATCCTGGCCAGGCTGATTATGCTGACTTGGAGCTTAATGCTATTAATCAGTATAAAGAAAAGCATCAGATTTAATTGGAGTTTTGAGACAAAAATCCAAGTTAGCTTGGATTAGAGATAGTGATGATAATACTACTCTCTTTCACCAGAGTATTAGAGCAAGGAGGGTTCAGAATCAGGTTTATGCCATCTTTGACAAGAATGGTAATTGGCAGGATTCACCTGGGGAAGTAACAAAGGCTTTCATTGATTATTATGAGCAGTTGCTTGGAACAACTTGTTCTAATAGGAGGAAAGTTATTCATCAGATTGTCCAGAGTGGTCCTGTGGTAAGTCCTGAGCAGCAAGCTAGCCTTACAAGGGAATATACAGCTGACGAAATAAGAGAAGCCATTTTTTCAATTCCAGGAGATAAAGCTCCAAGAACAGATGGTTATGGAGCTCACTTTTACAAAGATACCTGGGGTATTGTGGGGCCTGAGGTAATAGAGGCTGTGTTAGATTTTTTCAGGTTATTGAAAGAAGTTAATAACACAGCTATTACTCTAATTCCTAAGAGTAAATGCCCAAATAATGTGGGGGATTTCAGACCCATCTCTTGTTGTAATGTGTTGTATAAGTGCATTACAAAGGTGCTGAGCAATAGATTGAGAGATATCCTTCCTGACATAATTGATGAGAATCAGGGGGGCTTTGTCCATGGCAGGTATATTGTGCATAATATTATGATCATTCAAGATTTAGTAAAGCAATATGGGAGGAAGTCAGCAAGTCCAAGTTGTTTGATGAAAATTAACTTGCAAAAGGCATATGACATAGTTACCTGGGGGTTTTTGGAGGAAATGTTAACTCATTTGAAGTTTTCAGCTCACTTTATTAAATTGGTAATGGAGTGTGTTACAACTCCATCTTTTTCCCTCATGATAAATGGTTCCTTGCAAGGACATTTCCAATCTAGAAGGGGTTAGAGGCAAGGTGACCCAATGTCACCTCTCCTTTTTGTGCTTAGTATGGAGTATTTGTCAAGAATACTCAAGAACATTGGTGGGCTTAATCAATTTCATTTTCACCCTAGGTGTAGAGCTGTGAAGTTTACACATTTATGTTTTGCACGCAGACGATCTTATCATGTGTCGCAGAGGGGATTTCAATTCAATATACATTATGCTTCAAGCCATTAAGCTTTTTTTTGAAGCTTCAGGTTTGCAAGCTAATCAAAATAAATCTGCTTTTTACTGTTGTGGCATGAAAGAGGAGGAAATTAGGATAGTGGAGGATGTGTCTGGCTTTAGTAGAAGTACTCTACCTTTCAGATACTTAGGAGTCCCTATTTGTTCCAGAAGGCTTTCAGTTGCTCATTGTGATGGATTAATTGATAAAATAATTTGCAGAATTAAGGTGTGGGGTTCTAAGAATTTATCATACATGGCTAGGGTGCTGCTCATCAATTCAGTTCTTATGAATATTCACATGTACTGGGCTCAGGTATATGTTTTGCCCAAGAGTGTTTTGAAGGAGATTAATAAGATCTGCAGATCTTTCTTGTGGACTGGACAAGTTTATTCTCAAAAGCCTGGATTAGTTGCCTGGAATAAGATGTGTTGTGATAAGAAGGAAGGTGGGTTGGGGTTCAGAGATCTTGATAAGTGGAACCTTGCTTTTATGGGAAGGTATGTCTGGGCTATAGCTGCTAAAAAAGACAATGCCTGGGTTAGATGGGTGAATGCAGTGTATATTCATTATAATGAGTGGTGGGATTATGTTCCAAGCCAGGGAGTCAGCTGGTATTGGAAGAAAATTTGCCAAACTAGAGACAATCTCAAACACTATTTCTCTGTAACTGATTTGAGGAGCATGGATGTTTACAGTGTTAAAAAAGTGTATGATGCTTTGGTGATTCAGCAGGAGCAGGTTCATTGGACAAAACTAGTTTGGAACAGATTAAGTACTCCTAAGCACAGAATAATCACTTGGCTTGCTTTCCAGCAGAAATTACAAACAGCTGAGAGGCTCACCCAAATTGGAGTAATCAATGATAGCACTTGTAAAATTTGTGCTGGCAATGTGGAAAGTCACAGACATTTATTTTTTTACTGTCAATACAGTGCTGCTTGTTTACAGTGGGTTAAAGATTGACTGCAGATTCATTGTCAAGCTCAGAATCTGGAGGGGATCCTGAGGTGGTGTAGTAATAGCAAACTCTCCAAATTCAGAAGAAATGTGTTCCAAGCTGTTGTGGCTGCAGTTGTGTACATAATATGGCACATCATGAATGAAGGTTTTTGAAATCAGAAGATCCCAACTCTTGCTCATACAACTCGAATGCTGGAAATGGTGATTAAATATAGAATATTGACTGTAATCCCAAAGAAAATCTCAAGGAAGGATAGGAATTGGTTTTATACCTTAGCATAATTTGTTTATAGGGTTCTGTTTTGGTTGTAAAGGTGTATAATTTGGTTTTTTTGGCTTTCCTTGAGCTTGTTTAGGTTGTAAAGTTGTTTTGGGTGTTCAATACAAAGCTTACTCTTACTTAGCAAAAAAAAAAAAAAAAACTACTCGTCAAACAAAACCAAAGTAAAGATGGGTCGTAGTTATGGTCAAATTTTACAGGTTTAATGTTGATGCTATGAATAATGACGTGACGATGAGGTGGACTGAAGGTGTAACTGCGTAGCGAAAACTAAGGAAGACCTAGTCTTTGTTTTGGCTGCGGATTTATATGTTGAGTGTGTTTCAAAGATTATATCAAGTGTTAGGATTTTATTTTAATACCGCAAGTGAATAGTGTCGTAGCACATACGGGTCGAACTCAGGGAGGTGCAAGATTAAACACTAGTTGACTACTTGACTCTTGACTATGAAACAACTACACAATTCAAATATCTAGAGAAATCTATGTAACTAATAGCTAAACTAATAACAAAATATGACAAACTATGATATATATGATAATCAAAACACTAATATTAAGCATCACCACTAATATGAATTGATCAAAACATAAGTCACATCCCAGTTATTTGATTATATCTTAGGCGAGATTGATATTTCCTTATGACTCAGTAATAAAGCACATATTCGAATCGAAACTAAATCCTTGGTCATTCCTCAATACCTAGAGCTCACTTTCGTGATAGCAAAAGGCCTAACTAACATGTATGTCTCCTATTTTCATGGCTTACTCACATAATCAGAAGCATTAAGAACCAATGTCAGATAATTTCCAATTTTAGTTCTCACCTATTTTCATGGGAGAATTCAAATCAATGACAAGATTATCTAAATTAAGACCCAACTTTTGTTGATGAACTCAATTAATAAAATAACAATTTAGCAACAAACAAGTAATCCTAATTTCAACACCAACTTTCATTGATAATATAAACTAGGGCTAAATCAAGATCCCAAAATTGACAATAAAAACAGTCTTATCAAATCCTAAACATATAACTCAATAACATGGGAATTAGAGACAATTAACATGATCAATCCATACTAGGGCTCAACTCAATCCTAGATAAAAAGACTACTCACTAATCATGACAATAAAAACAACAAACATAATTGAAAACGTAATTAAAATATAATAAAGAGAAGAGAAAGAGTAAAACTTGATACGCAATGGTTGAATAGAAGAAGAATCCAAAATCTTCAATCTTGAATCTCCAAAAAGTAATAGAAAATAAACTAGGGTAAATATGATGAAACTAGAGAGAAAACCTAGAAAAAATAACGTGCAACTAGAATAATGAAAAATAGTTTCCCTAACCTAATTAGAAATCCTACAATATAAAGTTATATCTCCTAATACTAGTAGGAAACTAAGTTTCAAGATAAGGAAGGTCAATTAATTCATTAAATGGCCGTTATTAACAAATCCGTGCGTGCGTAGGAGATCTTAGAAAAATAGGGTCAACTTGTGAAGCCCATATCTCCCATAATATAACTCGCCTTGGGCCTATAGTTGGACAGCTCTTCAAGCTTACTTTCCAATGCCGCTAGAATCATCCAATTATCACTAACAAGTAAAAAGTTATGGATAAAACGTTGAACATGAATCGATTTCTACAATTCTTTCAATGAATAATTCCAACTCCAATTTAGCTTCAAATTGCACTCAAATATATTCATAACGATCCTAATCAATGTAGCTTGCTTTCAATTAATCCTAATTACTCAAGCTTGTCCAATCATACTCCAATTAAGTTCTCAATACCTGAAATTCATCAAAGAATACCAAAAACACACAAAAGGAGTAATATTTCGCAAAGTAAGTAATAGTTGCAATTATGAATTACAATGCACCTAAATGCTCCTAAAATGCAACCGAAATGCACCTAAAAACTATGTAAAAATATGATACATCATCAAGGAACGTGGCTATAGAATAGGAAGAGCATGGAGAGCTGTTGGTAACAACCTCCAAGTTACAAGGGATTACGCCGAGATTGAAGCTATATAAGGTTGAAGGATCAGAATAATATAGACAAGTTATAAACCCTCTACTGCTTTTATTCTCTTAGTATACAAGCATTCAAAACACTTCACTGAATTCTACTACTTCAACCGCATTTGCTTTATTTATCACAAGTTGTATTTAGATTCACTAACTTGGTTGTATTGACTGTTGTTCATCCTGAGCGTCAGTTGCATATAGTGGATTGGTGGACTCATATCCACCAGCGGTTTTTTACCCATCTTCATTGGGGTTTTTCAGCGTCACCATCTCATTGTTTCATTCCCTGTTGATCCCCTATGTCATTTTATTTCCTCACATCGTTTTAATCTGGTCGTTGACGTCCCAGTATCTTCCTTTGACGTGAAGGCAAAAATCAGCATAAACAATTTGGCGCCCACCATGGGGCCGACAACCAGATCTTACATCTTTTTCTATTAATGACAAAGCGTTCAAATTCATTTCACATCAATGGATCCTACTGAGATGCAAGCTGCCTACGAGCAAATAAAAACCCTGATAGAGCAAATGAATAAGGACAACGAGCGTTTGTCCTCCGAATTCACTACGTCAAGACATCAAGTGCAGAAGTTGCAAGAAGGGTTGGCGTCGTCAAAAGCAGCATCCAAACAACGACGCAGTCGCAACATCAACGACATCTCCAACATGCAGCCTTTTTCCGACGAAGAGAGGACCGACTTTGAAGACAGAAAATGAAGGACGAGACCTGGGAGAACGAACACCTGAAAATGATCCGCCAAAGGAAGGAGATCTTATGGCTAAGAGGATGGCCATGATCGAGAAGTAGAATTGCCAGATGATGCGGCTACTGTCCCAACTTCCAGGAGCTCCAACCCCAAGTGTCGTCGAGCATCGAGACGGTTACGCAACGTCGCCGTTCGTCGAAGAAATCGCCAAGGCAACACCACCAAAGAAGCTCAATCGTCCCGTCCTGACCGCCATCTATGATGGATCTACCTACCAAACTGAGCATGTCACACATGAATCAATTGTCGATAACTTCTTTTTATATACACTTTTGTCCATATAAATACCTTTTCACTAAAAATAAATACATTTGTTTTTACCAAAACGTAATAAATAATCACTACCACTTAACGAATTTCATCCAAAAATTTTGTTTGGTAGGACCCACTAATTGAACTTTCTTTTTATCTCTCTTATCCTCGATCTCCTTCCTTTCTCCTTTCCATTGCTATTTTTGATTCCTTCATCCTCATTACTCCTTTTCTTTTACTTAAGTAATACTAGTATAATGATATAACTTATATGAACTTCATTTATTCGTTAATTAATAGTGATTGCATGCATTTAAGTGAAGTTGTACCTTCCACTAATGGATTTTCAATAATAATGTCCTATTTATTATATTTGATTTGACTTATTAGTTATTTGAACCTAATTAATTATTACTTATTTTAATTAGATATTACTTATTAATTATATAACTCTTATAATTTTACTTATTAAGTTTCTTTAAGAAGATATTACTTGTTAAGTTACCGGTTATATGCTGATTCTTTCTTGCAATTCTATAAAAGTTGTTAGGGCCTGGTCATTTAACTTTTTAATCTTACGCGTTAGTAATACAATCAAATTTGATACTTTGACCATCAAAAGATGTTGGAACCAACTTTTTACATAGGTAGTATATGCTCACATCAATATATTTACCCCCTTTATCGCCACATTGCCATTGGGTATGGAATTTTGTTTGGAAACACTTTGAATTGTTCAAATTGCAATTAGAATCCCATCCATTTTCTAAAAAATAAATATTTGAATTTTTATCGAAGAACAGCTTGTTTAAATGTGCACTTATTGCTACTTTTTCATGAGAATGAAATGTACAAGAAGGCATGTTCATGCAAGTAGTGGGAAGGTTGTAATTTGTAAGTTTCTTAGAGAAGATTCTAAATCAGCTACTACCCAATAATAGGAAGACTTTGAAAAGTCGCCAAAAAATTGTAATATTCATTCATGGATCTAGAGCTACAGGATGCAGCATACAGGGGAGATTCGAGATTCCTCCGTCAAGCTACCGCTACTCACCACTCGGAATACTTTCTTTCTCGTGCGGAGGCTGGTGACGATTACTTATCTATATGTAAAGCAGGCAACATCATCCACATTGCTACGTTAGGAAACAACCAAGATTTCATTGCAGAAGCAATCAAAAGCTTACCTCGCGACCATCTATATATCCTCTTCGCGCAACAAGAACCATCCCACAACCTCCGCAATCCTCTTCATCTTGCGGCGAAAGGGTGCTATATCGGCATTATTAAGCTTATCCTAGACTTTTATAGAACAACATCATATAAAAAGTGATGGCGCAAATATTGCGTGGCAAAAGCCGTGGTTAGTGCGCGATTCAGACTGGTTTACCGCTTTGCATCTAGCGTTATTGGGAGACGGCGAAGAAGAAGGTTCGCTGGATATATTGGCGATGGATATGGAACTACTTTGCAATATTGAAAGTAACAAAGACATGAACGCGCTGGATGCGGCTGTTAGAGGAAGACGAAACCAAGTCGCTCTCAAAATTTTGACGTCATCTTCTTACAGCCTCAAAGGATATGGCGAAAATTCCTTTCATTTCTTGCCCAAAGTATCAGGTTAGTGATATCAAATTAGTTCCCCTTCTACAACCTTTGCGATTAGCCGATTATGCATTAGTAACAATTTAGAATTAAAATTTCATATTGTGTAATTCATAATTGTTAAGAATTAATTATATACAGTACTCAACCCGACGATTCTATGATTTTTAGTTGTAATTGTTTCGGTGTTGAAACGGTTGGCGGTCTCGAGATAAGTCCGCCAAAGTTTAGGGTTAGACTCCGCTAATGAGTAACTGCACAAGAAGCAAACGTGAACTACCCTCTGGGGGGATGCGAGGAAACCCCCTCCGACGCTCAAGTCAGCACGTGTCCAAATAGGATTTAGAGAGAGAAAGTAGAGAGAGAGATAAGAATTCTGAGTGTGAGAGAATGTACCTGCAGAATAGTATTAGTGGGGTATTTATAGAAGTACTATTCACCTGACAGGATGAGTAATCCTTTTACACGTGTACGGTCGTGGTGCTTTTGACAGTTGGGAAGATTCCCTTATTTTGTCTTGTTGGGCGATCGCTAACGTTGTCGGACCATGTTGATGTGCTGACTTGTTAGAGCTATGGGCGACATTTACAGTGTTCGCGTCCGTTACGGTGTTCGCGGACTTTAACATGGGTCCGCTAACGTGCTTGGGTTATACCCATACAACTAGCCCCCCAGCATCATTTGGGGTCTTGACCGTTAATGATGTTGTTGATGGACGCGAATCATTGTTGCCGTGCTCAAATTTTTGAAGAAGTTAATTTATTGGGTGCCACGTGTCGTCGTAGGGAGTTGAAAAATTTCGAAAAGTTAATGATTACTTTTCCGAAAATCCCGCCCATTACTTTATTAGGGTTTACCGTGTTTTGACACTTGGCAGGAATCTAGAGAGGGAGTTGAGAGGTCTTTCAATCTCAGCCGTTCATTCGTGCCTTATATTGGAGCAGTTGCCCTTTTTCGGAGTTCTTTATCTTCATTCTCAAAGCTCTCCCTTTCTTTCTCCATTTTTCTCTGACAAAACCTCCATAGCCGAAGCTTGAGTTGCTTAAAAACCGCTTTTCCTGTGCTCAAATTGCTTCGAAAAGTTACCAAATCCTTTTAGTTTTCGTTTTCCGGTCTCCTTGCGCTGAGAATTTCGTCATTTTTTTTTGACGAAGGTTTTCTGGGTTTCCTTGTTTGAAGTTTCGTGTTTTTCCGGCGTTTTCTTTGCATTTTCGGTGGTTCTTTATCCTCAAGTTCGAGTCTTTTGGGTGCGATTTCACTGTTTGGGAATTTTGCTCACCTTTTTCGGCGTCCTTCGCTTACTATACTTTCTCCGGCGATCTTTCGTTTCCAGGTATTTCTTCAATTTTCTCCTCGTTTTTTCAAGTTTCTTTGCGTATTCATCATGTTGGACCAGTCTGATAGTCAGAATACCCCTAGTGATGCATTTGCGACCGAAAGTGAACCTTCTTCCCCACTGGCTGATATCGAATCTTCTCCCCGTTCTAGCCATGTGGGGAGAACTAGGTTGTTGTCGGACATTCCCTTAACAGCTGAGAGAGAAAAAGAAATGAGGTCTAAGTTTCTTAACGACCCCGCCACTCCTGAGGAACATAACTTGACTAGGAGATATCTGGTCGTCAGGGAAAACGGTGATAGACAGACGCTTAGGGAGCTTAGGCATCAGATCCTTGCTAGACGGTCCCTTAGGAGTCCGCCAGCTGATGCCGTTCCTGGCCTCGATGTTGCCCCTTTAAGAGAGCATGCCTGGTTGGATAGTATGGCGGACGCAGGGGTTGAAGTAACGGCTAACTTTTATGACCGTTTGCATGAAACTATGGCCGCTAATCCGCCTATCATTGATTTAGGTGACGACAGTGATTCTATTGCGACCGTTATGGCCAACCAAGAGTCCGTTTACCGTCGTCGGTCTGCACCTAACACCCCTGTTGCTCGTGTCTCTGGAGACACGACAGATACTACAACCGCGAACCTTGGCACCACTGAGCCCTTGTCAGAGCGTGTGGTTGGAGAAAGTTCTCGCGCTGGCGAGAGGGAAGTTAATGTTACTTTTAATGTGCCGGAGGGGGATGTTGAAGAGAACGCTGAGGGTCCCGGCACGAATGCCTTATGGTTGCCCGAAGATGAGTGTACCGGGCCGTTAACGGTTGAAATTGATTTACCCTGGCGGCAGGATGCCCTTGACCTTGGTTATCCTAAAGTCGCCGACCGCTATTTCGCCCCACAGGTTATAGGCTGGTGATTCCTTCTGAGGGTTCTATTGTAACGGAGTGCCCTCCCGGCCATGTGGCCGTTTATACTCATCATTTTGAATTTGGGCTACGTTTTCCGTTAGATTCCTTTTTGGTGAAGATTTTAAACTCTTTCAACGTCTGTTTAGCCCAATTGACTCCTTTAGCGGTCCGGAATTTGATTGCGTATATCTGGACGATCCGCTTTTTGGACTTCCCTGAAACTCTGAATCTATTTCGTCATCTCCACTGGTTAAAGAGAAATGGTTCTGCCCGTCAAGCTGGGTGGTGGTCTTTAATGACGGCCGATAAGAAGATGACTGTTCAACCGAAAGCTACTGGATTGAAGGGTTGGCAGGATGCCTTCTTTTGGCTTCAGGTGCCTGACAACTATCCAGTGCGCCGTCACTTCACTGAGCCGCGTCCACACATGGAGCACTTGCCCTTGGTCCCGCTAACCGATGATGAGCGGACAGCCTACGACTTCTTTGATACTGAAGATTTCATGGTTACTTATGAGGACGGGAGGAGAGTTAAGACCAAGGAACCCAAAAACTGGCTCCCCCACTCTAGGTATATCCTGGGGAATCAACAGCTATCCGCCATGTTGCTTTGTCATACTCATGCTAATGGTAAGAACTACTATCAGACTGGTCTGTCTGATGTCCGAAATTTTTTTTTTTTTTTTTTTAAACTTTATTTTATCTTGTGCAGGCTTTGAGCAATTGGATCTGCAGACCCTTTGCGTCTCCGAAGAGTTAGAGCCGCTCGTCAACATACAGCCTGCTCCTGCTGAGGGTCCTGAGACCGTACACGGTGTTGTAATCGGCCGTAGAGGGGGAAACCGCCATGGTCCCCAGAGCATTCGCCGTACTCGCGGCGCTCATACCGGTCGCACTTCTGGCCGTGGTGGTGCTACTATCGCTGCTTCTGGCGGCCCGCCTACCTCTGCTGCCCCACTTAGGTCCTCTACTTTACGACCTGTTGCTAGGGGCAGCGGGACAAGGAGGCGACCACGTGAACCGACCGTGGAGGATACTTCTGCTAATAAGCGACCAGCTACAGCGGATCCTCTGGCCTCTGTCCCTGCTCGGGATGCCGTCCATGTTGAAGACATGGACGTGAATGTTCTTACTGAGGGTCAAGATCGTGGCGAGGTCGCGACCACGGGCCCTGGTTATCACAACGGGGCGACTTGGCTATCTGGATCTTACTCCAGTATTCGTGAGAAGATCCGTGACCTGATCACAATGCCTAGCTTCTTATCCAACTTGTCTCCCAGCATCTTCTCCCGGTACCATGAGTGGATCAAGAAGAAGGAAGTGCCGCTGAGTGATGCTGTGGCGGCATCCTTTGCTCGTCGGCCTGTCGTCTCCGGCAAGGTATATCAACCTGACTGGGACGTTAGGGAAGATGAGTCATTGTATGCCGACATTCCTGAAAACGGTGGCATCTTAGCCTACCGTATCCTGAAAGGCATGCCGCTGGATAGGCCGGCAGGATCTTTGGTGACTCCTGATGCTAGGTTGGCTCACGACCAACTTGTGGTACGTCTTCGTACTTGTTCTATCATTCACTTGCTTTTTTTTTTTTTTTTTTATATATATTGACGTCCTCTTTTCATCTTTGCAGGCCAACAATGCTGCTATTGAATTGATAGAGCAGTATGTTGAGTATCAGAGGTTGGCGGACACCTACAAGCAATCGCTGGAGACTTGCCAGGATCTGCTGAAGGAGATGGAGGGTAAGTTGGCGGCGAAGACGGCAGAGTTGCAGCCTTTGAAAGATGAGCTGATAACTCTGAGGCCGAGGGCCGCCTTGCTGGAAGAGACCGAGGAAAATGTAAATGCATTGACCAAGGCTCTGGAAACCGCCAATTCTGAGAAAGAGGTTGCTGTGTTGGACGCCAAGGCGGAGGCAGAAACCAAGGCGGTTGCCGAGTTCAACAATCTGAGGAATACGTGGCGGCTCTTCGCAAGAGGTATGACGGTGGATGGGCGGCCGCCATGAGATGCGTGTGCAAGACCATTCCTGGCTTCGACTGGAATGTAATAGAAGACGCTCATGCTGCCGGACTACATCTCACGTCCTTTGAGGGGGATCCTAAATTTGCTGATGAGGATGCTATTGCTGATGTGGATCCTCGAGATGTTCTAGATCCGGGATCTCCACCCTCTTGAAGCTTTTGGCGGCCTTCTCTCAGCTCCTCCTGCTCTTCTAACAGTTTGTAGTTGTATAATCTTTTGAATATTTTAACCAACACTTGATTCGGCCCATGTTGGCGTTTGTAAACTGAATTTGTGTTTTTAATTTGAAAGTACTTGACTCCGTCTGAAAGCCTTTATTGGCCGCCATCATTTTTCTGTTGTAGTTGGCCGCCAAGCCAGTAGCTTTTATTCTATGGAAAGTACTTTTGCGTTTTAGTCTGTTTTTCAACGCTCTGATCTTTGTACGATTGTTGCATGACCGTTAATATTTGTTAGCGTCTCTTATATATTAATCCGTTTTGATTAACATTTGGTCCCTAGCGCGACCATGGATACTCTTAGAACGTTCGTGGCTTTTGCCTTGTGCTGGGCCTGTTTCTTGGCCGTTAACACACTTTACCTGTCATGGCTTTTGATTTACACTAGGTCTGTCATATGGCCGTTTATATACTTTCGAGCCTGTCATGGCTTTTGATCTGTGCTAGGTCTGTTATATGACCGTCAACGCACTTTAGGCCTGTCATATGGCTTTTGATTTGTACTAGGCCTGTCATATGACCGTTTACGTACTTTGAGCATGTCATATGGCTTTTGATTTGTATTAGGTCTGTCATATGACCGTTTATGTACTTTGAGCCTGTCATATGGCTTTTGATTTGTACTAGGTCTGTCATATGATCGTTTATGTACTTTGAGCCTGTCATATGGCTTTTGATCTGTGCTAGGTCTGTTATATGACCGTTAATGCACTTCGAGCCTGTCATATGGCTTTTGATTTGTACTAGGTCTGTCATATGACCGTTTACGTACTTTGAGCCTGAAAATAATAAGACAAATGATGAGTTGCGAATGGTAGCTTGTATTATTTATGTATCAAGGGGTGGCTCTCGGCCTATTACATTCTCAGTTCAAACATAGTATTTCTTTAGGACGCTAGCATTCCAACAATTTTTAAGCTCCTTATCGTCCATACTCTTTAAAATGAAGGAACCGGGAGCAACCTTCTTGGCTATGACATAAGGACCTTCCCAATTAGCAGTCAGCTTTCCTTCAGAATGCGCCTTGCTTGGTGGTCGCTTTCTTGCAAAGGACTAAGTCGCCCACGTCTAATGGCCTCTCCATGACTTTCTTATTGTAAGCCTTGCTGATTCTTTCTTTGTAAGCAGCTGCTCTCAATTCCGCCATGAGCCTTGTTTCTGGCAGGAAGTCTAGGTTTTCCCTGAGTGCTTGGTCATTCCTCTGAAGGTCTTGGTATTTGATCCGATAAGAGGGTACCCCACCTCTACCGGTAACACCGCCTCTGCACCAAAGGCCAACTTGAACGGGCTCTCTCCCGTCGCTTCCTTTTCTGTTGTCCTATTCGACCATAGCACTGCTGGCACCATGTCGGCCCATCCTCCTTTAAATTCGTCTAGCTTTTTCTTCAAGGCATTCAAGATTTGTTTGTTCGCGGCATCTGCTTGTCCGTTGCTTTGAGGGTGGCTAACGGCTGAGTACGCAAACTTTACACGATATTCCGTTAAGAATGCTTGTATTGGGCGACAATCGAATTGAACGCCATGATCAAAGACGATCGCCACGGGGATCCCAAATCTTGTCATAATATTTTGCCAGATGAATTTCTTGACCTGATTTGCCTTGATTTTCGCTGTCGGCTCAGACTCTATCCATTTTGTAAAATAGTCAATGCCCACTATTAGGAATCTCCTCCCCCCGGTTGCTGTGGTGAACGGTCCCAAGATGTCCATTCCCCACTGAGCGAACGGAATCGGGCATAGGATAGCATACTTGGTCAATAGAATCCCGCTCTCAATGCCTTAAGGGCCAAAGCCTTTCCGCCGATATGGTTGCCGCATATACCTTCGTGTATTTCGTCGAGTATCTTCGCGGATTCCCATGCGGTTGCACATTTGAGTAGAGGTATGCTGAATGATTTTTTGTACAGCTCATTCTGATAAATAACGTACCAGCTCGCTTGTCGCTTCAATTTCTTAGCGGACGAAGGATTACTGGGAAGCGTCCCAGTCAACTTGTATGCCACCAGCTCGCTAAACCACTCCCCTTGCTGGTTTATGCTGCTAACAGTCACAGTTTTTTCCGTTATACTCTTCTCCTTCACGATGTCCATCGTGACGGTTCTTTCAATGCTGAATGAGTCAGAACTTGCCAACTTGGACAATGCATCTGCTTTTGTGTTCTCGGCCCTAGGTATTGCTTGAATCTCAAAATGATCCAACTGAGCTATCAACTCCCTGGCCCTTTCCACGTACTTCATCATGTTGGCCTCTCTGACTTCAAATTCTCCCCTTAGTTGACCGCTAACCAACTGCGAGTCTGTCTTCAAGAGTACTTTCTTGGCGCCCGCCGCCAAACACATTCTCAAGCCAGCAATCGCTGCTTCATATTCTGCTTCGTTGTTTGACGCCGGGAAAGCGAACTTGATGGCGTACTGGTATGAATTTCCATCGGGGCTGGTCATCACTATACCTGCCCCTTAGCGGAAGATCCGTCAACCTCCAGTAGCCAGGTTTCCTTTTGCTCCACTTCTTCTTCCTCATATGAGGTTTCCACAATGAAATCTGCCAGGGCCTGCGCTTTGATAGCGGTCTTGGGCTTATACTGTACATCATACTCCGACAATTCAACGGCCCATTTCAGCAAACGGCCTGAACAATCCATCTTCTGCAACGCTTTTCCCCGGTCGATTGGTTAAAACTTGGATGGGATGACAGTCAAAGTATGGTATGAGCTTCTCGGCGGCTATTATCACGGCCAAGGCCATTTTTTCTACCGGCTTGTAACGGCTCTCCGGACCGTTAAGGATGTGGGCGATGAAATAAATTGGGCTGCTTTGCCTCTTCTCCTTTTCCACCAACAACACGGCCCGGATCGTCTCTTGGCGAGGCCGAGATATATAGCTGTAATATGTCTCCAGTCTCGGGCCTTGTAATGGTGGGTAGCTTCTTCAAATGCTCTTTTACCGCCAGGAATGCCTTGCTTTGCTCTTCTCCCCACTCGAACTTCTTATTCCCCCTTAGCAGGGCAAAGAAAGGCAAAGCTTTGTCTGCTGATTTTGAAATGAATCGAGTGAGGGCCGCCATTCTCCCTCGTTAGCCTTTGTATATCCTTGACGCTTTTTGGCTCGGGGCGGGTCGTGATAGCTCGGACTTTGTCTGGGTTTGCATCAATCCCCCTTTTGCTTACCAAAAAGCCAAAGAACTTCCCTGCTCTCACCCCAAAGACACATTTCTTTGGGTTGAGCTTCATCTTATACTCCCTCAACGTTCTGAAGGTCTCTTTCAAATCGTCCAAGTGCTCACGGTCAGTTTTACTTTTGACGATGGAGTCGTCAACATATGCTTCGATATTTCTCCCCCTCTGATCCACGAACACTTTGTCGACCAGCTTTTGATAGGTCGCCCCCGCATTGCGGAGCCCAAACGGCATCGCCTTATAATTGTATACTCCACAATCGGTGATGAACGCAGCTTTTTTCCTATCGGCCTCGAGCAAACTGATCTGATGATAGCCCGAGAAAGCATCCATAAAGCTTAGTAACGCATGACCGCAAGTGGAATCTACTAGCTGGTCTATTCTCGGTAGCGGATAGCAATCCTTCGGGCAAGCTCTGTTGAGGTCCGTGAAGTCCACGCACATCCTCCATTGGCCGTTAGCTTTTTTTACCATGACTACGTTGGCCAACCATTCTGGGTAATCGCATGGCTCAATGAAGTCAGCGGCCAATAGCTTATCGATCAACCTCCTCTTTTATGGCCTTGTTCTTTTCGGCCGAAAAATTTCGCTTCTTTTGCTTGACAGGTCGGACAGTGCTGTCAACATTCAGACGATGTACCATCACGGCCGGGTCAATTCCCGGCATCTCATCCACTGAGAACGCGAAGACGTCCGCGTTTTCTCTTAGGAGAGTCACCGAGTTGACCACGACCTTTGGGTCCATGTCTGCTTCCAACGGCCACTATCCTTGCTTGGGATCATCCGCCAAGATCTCTCCTTCGTTTCTCCATCCGGTTTGGGCCTTGGAGTATCGTCAGGCCTGGATTCCAGCTCTTCCATTAAAACATCCATCTCCTCAT
This sequence comes from Beta corolliflora, assembly GCA_947648045.1. Classification (NCBI taxonomy): domain Eukaryota; kingdom Viridiplantae; phylum Streptophyta; class Magnoliopsida; order Caryophyllales; family Amaranthaceae; genus Beta; species Beta corolliflora. Next base: position 1,327,020 of record CANSZD010000511.1, on the reverse strand, counting down.
CCCCTTTCTCGGATCCTTCCTCATTCGCCAGAGCTCTCCTCTGAGCTCGCCTTTTTTTCCTAGTTGGCGGATTCAATTCTTCTACCGGCACTCTCCTTGCTGGTTGCTTTAATACTGTTAGGTAGCATGATTTTGCCATTTCTTGATTTCCTCTTAACTTTGCTGTCGTCCCGAGATTGGAAACGTACAACATAGTCAAATGATAAGTTGACACCACTCCTTGGACGTCATGGATGAAAGGGCATCCGATAATTGCATTGTAAGCTCCTGGTACGTCAACTACCAAAAATTCTGCCATTACATCTCTGGCGTCTTCATCTTCTCCTACCCTGACCGGCAGGGTTATCAATCCCTTGGGAATCACTGACGCTCCCGTGAAACCTATTACCGGATAACGAACAGGCTTCAGATGCTCTCGGTCAATCATCAACTTTTCAAAAGTCGAGAAGTATAAAATATTTGCGGAACTTCCTCCGTCTACCAGAATTCTGTGGATTAAACAATTTGACACTTTCAGCGTGACCACCAGGGGGTCATCATGAGGGTAGACGACATGCTTTGCATCTTCAACCGTGAAAGACATGGCGGGCATTACTGGCGGCCTTCTCCACTGCATGCTTTCATTGAAATTGACCTGGTGCCTGAATTCCTTTAGGCTTGCCTTGGCCCCATTGACGCTGCCGCCATGAATTGGACAACCACTTATAACATGGATCTCAGCAATCCGCGATTGCACATTCCGGTTATTAGGCTTTACCACGTCTCCGTCCTTTGACTGTGCCTTGTATTGAGTGAAGTTACCCCGTCTTATCAGATCCTCCAGGTTATCCTTTAAGTGCCTGTAATTCTCGATAGTGTGACCGTGATCACCGTGAAAGTCACACCACTTGCTCTTGTCACGGTTTTTATGAAACATTTGCTTAGGACGTTGCCATTTATCACTGTCCTTGTTCATCTGATATATTTGAGCCCTTGAGGTCGTGAGCTGCTTATATGTATCAAATTCATCTTTGTACTCGAACCTTTCGCGGTCATTCTTCTCAGCTCGCGGTCATTTCCCTTCTTGACCACATTTGATTCCTGCTTCCTTTCATCCCGACCGCGATCATTTTCGCGACCCTTTTCTTTCTTCTACTTATCATCCTTCTTCTTTTCCGGCTCACGACTTTGGCTGCTTGCGGCCTTGTCAAACTCCTCCCCCCTGATGAAATCGTTTGCCTTCCTCAAGACTGGCTCAAGGGATGTGAAGGTTTTACGGCCCAGATAACTTCTAAACGCGGACCCTTCCCTCAGCCCGGTCATCAAAGCTAAGACGGCCACGTCCTGCTGAAGGCGGGGAATGGTGACCGCCTCAGCATTGAAACGGCCGACAAAATCTCGCAGGCTCTCATTTTCCCTCTGCTTGATAGATAACAACTCGCCAGTTGTGCGCTCGCGGCGCTTATTACTCACGAAGTGAGTCTTTGAACATAGATGAAAGCCGAGAAAAACTAGAAACATTACCGGCCACGATGCTTTTAAACCATGTCCTGGGCAATCCCGAGTCAAAGTAGATGGGAAAACCTTACACCGAGATAGCGTCCACTTGAGTGTATAAATACATGTGCCCCTCATGAGCGGCCACATGATCGTGCCGGGTCCGAGGTGCCATCATACTTGCAGGACGGCATCTTGATTCGCGGCATGGGGTGGTTCAAGATTTCTGGAATGAAAGGGGACTGCTTAGGTTTGATCAATAAGTGCCAGCCAGCAGAATAATTGCTTGCGCCACTGATGCTGTGTTCCCGGCGAGAGCGACTTTGATTCTCATCTTCAGAATTGTTGAGATCCTCAGTTTCTAGGATGACTTCCTCATATTCTGGGTCCTCAATTTGCCTTTCCATCTGGCGTCCCTCCTGATTGAAGGTCCGCATTCTTCTCACGGGGGTGCCATCGGCGTTGCGACCATTCATGGTCGACATACGCCTACGAAGCTGACCAGCCCTTGCATTAGGAGTGGGAGTGTTGTTAGGTTGAGTACCCGCTTGTAACATTTGGATGAAAGACGCTACAGTTTGTAGCTGCTCAGGGGAGAATTGACTTAGTTGAGCCAGGTTAAATGATCCGCTTCCAGTGTTTACCTGAGACACATTGTTCCCAGGGGTTTACTTCTCGTTGACGTTCCCATCGTCTAACTCTGATGGATCACGGCCGTCATTGTTTGCTCTTTCCATGATGGCGTTCACAAAGATGGAAGCCCCCTCCTTCTAGCGCCAAGTTGTTTCGGTGTTGAAACGTTTGGCGGTCTCGAGATAAGTCCGCCAAAGTTTAGGGTTAGACTCCGCTAATGAGTAACTGCACAAGAAGCAAACGTGAACTACCCTCGGGGGGGATGCGAGGAAACCCCCTCCGACGCTCAAGTCAGCACGTGTCCAAATAGGATTTAGAGAGAGAAAGTAGAGAGAGAGGGATAAGAATTCTGAGTGTGAGAGAATGTACCTGCAGAATAGTACTAGTGGGGTATTTATCTATTCACCTGACAGGGTGCGTAATCCTTTTACACGTGTACGGTCGTGGTGCTTCTGACAGTTGGGAAGATTCCCTTATTTTGTCTTGTTGGGCGACCGCTAACGTTGTCGGACCATGTTGATGTACTGACTTGTTAGAGCTATGGGCGACATTTACAGTGTTCGCGTCCGTTACGGTGTTCGCGGACTTTTACATGGGTCCGCTAACGTGCTTGGGTTATACCCATACAGTAATAATATGACTTTTACACTATTCATATGCTCTACTTTGATATATATGGTGATTTATATGTAGGAAAAATAATAGTTTTATATTTTGCTGTGTTGGCCTGAATTTATATTTTCAAGATATGAACTAATAGTTTTTACTGATAGATGATTAAAGATACAATTAGTCAAAATCTTTGCATTGTCAAATGTGATAGTGAATTTGTTTTTTTTTTTTTTGAAAGAATGATAGTGAATCTGTTTCAACTAAAAAGAATGGAAGGCAAGAATGATAGTGAATTACCCAATCTCACATTTATATACGGTAACTTACCTTAGACCCACCTTTTTGAACGCTCTTAATAAGAGGACTTCATATGTTTATTTACAAATAAGTGTAGAAGTTAAAATATAAAATTAAAATGCGGAAGTTGGCAGGAGAAAGCAAAAGAAACTGATTCATAACCTTGGATACTAACTCATGAACTACAATAATATATAAGCAAAAACAAATAATAACCTAAAGCTAAGAAATAGGGACATGATTCCATGATCTTATCTTGCCTAACTAATCATGACCACTACTTCTTATCACTATTCCATGCTGATTTTTTTGACCAATTCAACAAACTTAATTCTACTGACATTCCATAACAATAGAACTGGAGTTGAATACGTATTATAACACATAATTTGAAGCATAACAACTAACAATAAGAGCATTGTACTTTATGACACAAGGTTAATTGCCTCCTCTCACATAACCTATATATCATATTATTTCTTGGTTTTGATTGTACAAAAAGATTAAAAGGTAATTAAATATTAATCAAACAAAAAATAATTAATTTAAGATAAATAGTGAGACGACCTACTGTACTATTTGTCTATTTGGTCTTGGGTACTCAAAATTGTGTTTTTAGTTTTGCGAAATACTCAATGGTGAAAATTGACGCAGTAAAAGTTTGTTTACTAAAGAGGAAGTTGGTACAATGTTGCTTGAAAAACACCCAGAGCTCTTGAAAGAGTATGATAAAGAATCAGGAATGACAGTCATACACTCGTGGGTATCGGCTGGTAAGTTGTGGCCATTCACATGCTTGATGAACATTGAAGAAGACAAAATTGGCCAAAATTGGAGAAGTTATTTAGTCGATTACCTAGACCAAACTGATAGCTTTTATCACAACAATCCACTGCATTTTTGCGCAAAGTTCAACTGGCGCAATGGCGCTTTAGAAGAAGATGCCGTCCAAGTCATACAATTTCTTGTTGACGCTTACAAACAAGAAACAAGGGGTGGAGTTGGCCAGCCAGACGAAGAGATCTCAAGCTCATCGGAAGCACTGTTGCCACCATGGTATATGACAAATGGATTTGGTTGTACGCCTTTGCATTTGGCCATAGAAGAAAGAAATAATATAATTGCGAAATTTCTGTTGTCGATCATAGATTTACCTCAATGTTTGGGAGGAGAAAATCCTCTCGTCCTTACCATGAAGCTCGGCCGATACGAAATCATGGAGAATATATTGGCCATGATAGAACACAATGCTTGGTGGAGAAGGTTTGCTTATTGCTATGGAGGCAGTGTCCTACATGCTGCAGCTGACTACAAAGGTAATAGGCTAAGCTCTTTGATGATGCAGATTTATCATAACTTAGGAAAATTTGTCAACTGCCAAATATTATTGTAATACGTGTTGTCACATCTTGAAAACAACACTACATTTTTTTCTTAAAACTATGTATCATGAACTTTTTCGGCAAAAGTCAATGGGATCTCATTATGATGACTTGTTAAAATTTTTCATAAGGGCTACTTTATCTATTAAAACGTTGTACTTGTACTTATATCATGAGATAGGGATAGAGAGAGGGGAAAGACCTGCGATCTTACATAGTGCTTTTGAGCAAAAAAAACAAAATAAATAGCCTTATATCTTAATTACTCAAATCACGATGAGATTAATATTAATAACTCCCCTATAAGACGTGCGTAGCTTAGCTTTCCAAAATTTGAAGATTCGCATCCTATGTTCATTTTATTATCGATAATTTTATTTTCATGTCTCGAATGTGTACGCATTTGCAGAAGATGCCGGGACCTTATTGGTTGATAAACTTCCCGAGCACATCAATTGTTGGAGTTTAAGATTTAGTTATTGTTGTTAGTTAGGTTGTTAAGAGTTTAGTAGTATTGTTAGTTAGTTTGTTAGATGTAATTCTAACATTAGTTTGGTTACCTATTGTAATTAGTATAAATAGGTAGGTTGTAATATTCTAACACTTCACTTTTTACTTCTTACACAATAACAAAATGTAGACATTTACATTTTCTCTCTCCCTTCTCTCCATTTCGTTTCTTCACTGTTCTTCAACCTCAAGCTCATCAATGGCTTCATCTTCTACTTCTTATGATTTTCTTCCTCCCTAACCACGAATTTTATCATGGTATCAGAGCGGGAATGATCCGCGCTCGTAAATTCCGCACAAAATTCTTGTTCAAATCAAATCCCTAATTCATCATAATTTCCCCCAAAATCTTCAGTTCGAAGTTTTCTAAATTCACGCTCAAAAATTGAGCAATTAGGATTCAATTTGCCCATTTACCATCTAATTTCATTCACAAATTCGATTCTTGAGGTTTTCCCCAATTTCTAGGGTTCTTTTGCGATAATTGATGATTCGCAAACCTAAAATCACCATTTCTCTCCTATTCGTTCTGATAGTTCGTTTTTCTTTCGAATTACTTTCATCACAATCAGCGTCGAATTTATTTGCTGATTCATCAACTTCATTCTTCTTGATCTCTTTGCTCAGTTCTTTCAAGCAACTGGATATTTTTCCTCTGGTACTGATCGAAGGTTTCGAATTTCCACCAGTATTGGGGAATTTCGTTTTGGTGGTGATTTGATCTGTTCGTGCTGTTTTTGCTCGCGAATTTTCGCTACTATCTTCTCTTCGAATTATGAAATCTTTCTCTTATTAGAAGCATTGAAGATTTGGTTCTAGTTTTCGGTTCAAGATTTGTTCAAATTCCATGAATGACGACGCTTTGTCTCAATATTAGCTGCAGATCTTAGCCTTCGTCCTTGCATTTGAGAATAGTTTGAATTGATTGGTTGCAGCAAATGTTTGTGGTTCCTACTCCTGAATTTCTAGGTATAATTTCTAGCAAATTCTGATATATTTCTCTTGTTCTTGATTCTTGGTTGATGTGGATTGCTCTTCAATTGTTATATTGTGGTTGATTAATGATAGTCGATCGATGAATTTTGATAGTCTTGTTGGAGTTTGTTAAATTTGATGGTTGAATACTTGATTGTTGGGGTTGAATTGTTGTTGTGATGATGAAGATTGGTTGATGGTGTTGAAATCACACTTTCTTGTTTGGATTGTTGGAACCTTCTTTGATTGGTTTGGATTCTCGGTGTACAGTTGAAGTAATGTTGAAGCTTTTTATTTTTGGGGTGAAATTTGGTGAATAATTGCAGCAATTTTTTGGTGAATTTGGGTTTGTTGTTGTTGTGTTGGGTTTGCTGTTAGCCTGTTAATGTGATAATGTTGTTGTGATGATGTTGGGATTGGTGAATTTTAGTTGTTGGTAGATGGTGGTTAGTTGCTGTTTTGTTGGCTGTTGTTCTTGGATTTGTTGTTGTGTTGATGTTGTTGTGTTTCATGATGGTCTTGTTGAGGATTAGTTGTGGTGAATTTTTGATTTGCAGTTTCTTGCTCCTTGTTCATGACACCTTGATAATGATGTTTGGTGCATTTGATTAATTCTCTTTCACATTGATTCATTTCTCCCTGCCTCATTTTCTTTCTCTACTATAATATTTTCTCCAATTTTTGTTTTGTGCTCTTATTCTCCTTCTCTGATATTCTACTTTTAATCATCTAAATTCAGTTTATCTACTGAGTTGTTTCCCTGAATTTTCTCTGTGATCCCTGTTGAGTGATCATTTCTCTGTTTTTGTTCAAAGATCCATTGTGATCTCTTTTGCTCAAAGCCTACTTTTTTAGGTTCTAGATTTGATAGTCTTATGACTTTAACCTCCAACCCATAGTGGTTATCTTCTTTATTTTTCCACCCATAGAGGTGTGTTTTGTGCCCTTAGAGGCTTGTTTGTTTCAAGACCCAAGTGGTCATTTTTTGTTGTGACCCATAGAGGTCCTTTGTCACCCATTAGAGGCTTTGTTGTGCCCATTATCGGCTTTGTTGTGACCCATTAGATGGTCAATTTTACACCCATAATGGTTGTTCTTCAAGACCCAATAGATGGTCTTTTCTATGATCATTGTGATCATTTTTTATGAGACTCATTGTAGTCATTTTCAAAGACCCTAAGTGGTCCACATTTTTTTGTTTCTTTCTTTCTCTCTCCCTTCCATATTCACTCTTCCTTCTTTTCCTATCATTGCCGTCTTCATTCCTTCCATTTTAATCTCTTCTTCTTTCCTTTTCTTGGTTCTACACATGAATTGTGTAATAGTACTTCACTTGGCCTTTGGCACAGATGGTATTAGTACACCTCAGTGACTTGGTTTTCTTTTCAAGTTTGGAATGTTATACAGCCCTTCCAAGCTTGAGGGGGGACATGTTCTACATCTTACGTTGGAGTTGTGGTGTTGTGGTATAGCTTGGTGGTTGATTCCAATGATGTTGTGGTATAGCTGCTGTATATAACAATAAATTTTGGGGTAAAGCTTCAAGAGTAGTGTTGCTGAGATCCGTTGCAAGATCATAACAACAAATATTGTTACTGCTCATAGCACACAAGGTGTTTCCGTGCCAATTTCTAATGCAGGCTCTTCAAGCCTCTTCTTCTCAGCTGTTGTGGATATGTTCAGCTATGTTCAGCTTCTTGTAGGCAGCACGATGCTTTCTTCATGGCACAATCACAGCAATGGTTCACTCCTATTCAACCTGAAAATGTTCTTCAACCATTTCCAGTTTGAGGGGGGGTGTTGGAGTTTAAGATTTAGTTATTGTTGTTAGTTAGGTTGTTAAGAGTTTAGTAATATTGTTAGTTAGTTTGTTAGATGTAATTCGAACATTACTTTGGTTACCTATTGTAATTAGTATAAATAGGTAGGTTGTAATATTCTAACACTTCGCTTTTTACTTCTTACACAATAACAAAATGTAGACATTTACATTTTCTCTCTCCCTTCTCTCCATTTTGTTTCTTCACTTGTTCTTCAACCTCAAGCTCATCAATGGCTTCATCTTCTACTTCTTATGATTTTCTTCCTCCCTAACCACGAATTTTATCATCAATGAATGCAACATAGAAGGAAAGACGCCCATAGAGGTAGCGTCAAAAGCAGGCAAGGCTTGGCTTGTGAAATGCTTACTATTAAAGGATCCCTCCTCAATCACTAAATCTCCCTCCGCTTGGATTGCCCCATGCAAGGATGCTCATTATCGTATGTCAACTATTAAGGCCTTCATTAAGCATTGCCCTAATTTTAGGGAACTCTGCCTTGAGTGGAAGGACACTCCTTTACACCACTTAAAAATGAATACTTCAAAGGATCACTCAGATTTTTTAGGGATTCAATTGATTAAAGGGTTCAAGAATGTCCGGGATTCTAACGGTGCAACACCTTTGCATCGAGCAATTACTCATGACCAATTGGGTTTTTAAGGTTTTAGAGGACAATAGTGGTAAAACTGCCTTAGATTTGTTAGCTAAGCTATGCAACCAATTAAGAAGACACATGGGTATGTTTCTCTCTCACTTTTAATCCTTTTGGTATAGTAGTATTTATTTGGATACCATAAACTCTATATCTACATCATCTATATTCTACTATTCAAAAGCAAAGACTCCTTCCTAAAAAAAGAAGAAACTCAAAATGACACAAGGCGTCTAGTCAAATAAGGTCAATAATTTTTTACTTTTAAATTGAAAAAAAATAGATTACTTTCGTTACTTGTTAACAAAAAGACAAGATGTCAATATTTATTATTATAATAATAATAATTAATATTATATATATATATATATAGGAAGGATCCGCTGAAAACCTCCCTTAGGCTGAAAACTGAAAACGTATAATCTCAGCCGTTGAAAACATTAATCTAATCTCAACCGTTATGATTTCGCGCAGTCTTACTAACCCATATCGTGAAATTGCAAGCTTATACTAGGTATCTCTGATCCTCTCTTTCTCTCTCTATAACACCAAAAATTCTCCTTCCAAAACCCATGAATGTCGATCATTAAACTTTCGAATCAAATTTCATACGACGTTAATTAATTTGTTTGATTCGAATTTCGATTTCGTAATCCCTAATTTTCAGTTGCTCGTGATCATTAAACTTCAAGTTCGTTTCAATGGAGTCAGATTAAGAGGAACTTGAAGGTAATTCCTGTGTATCCATGAATGTCGATCTTTAAACATCCCTAATGCATGTTTCAATGAAGAAAAATACTAAAGTTTGGGTAAAAAAAAAATTGAAGTTCGTTTCAATGGATTCAGAATAATCAAATTTCATATCTTCTCTTTTTTTTTGTGAACAATTTCATATCTTCTCAATCGGTAGTATTAGGTATATGCCAAATGAGCAAAAAAAATTAAAATGAGCAAAAAAAATTAAAATGAGCAAATTACATATTTGTTCAATTGCTAGCATTAGGGTCAGCAACATATGGTATATGTTGAATGAGTTAAGAGAATTAAAATAAGCAAAAAGTTCTCAAAATGAGCAAAACGACATTAAAATGAGCAAATTTCATATATGCTCAATTACTAGGATTAAGGTCAGTAGCATCATGTATATGTAAAATGAGTTTAAAACATTAAAAATGAACAAAAACTACTTAATATGAGTAAAATAAACCTTAAAATGAGCAAATTTTATTTTTGCTCAATTTGCTAGTATTAGAGTCAGTAGCATTAGCTACATGAAAAATGAGCAAATAATTTTGAAATGACTAAAAAAATTCTTAAAATGAGCAAACTTTTCTTAAAATGAGCAAAAACTTCTTAAAATGAGCATAACAGATGTTAAAATGAGCAAATATCATTATAGCTGAAATTGTTAGTCTTATGGCCAGTAGCATCATGTATATGTAAAATGCGCAAACAATTTTAAAATGAGCAGAATAAACTCAAAATGAGCAAATTTTATTTTTGCTCAGTTTGCTAGTATTAGAGTCAGTAGCATTAGCTACGTGAAAAATGAGCAAATAATTTTGAAATGACTAAAAAAATTCTTAAAATGAGCAAACTTTTCTAAAAATGAGCAAAAATTTCTTAAAATGAGTAGAACATATGTTAAAATGAGCAAATATCATTATAGTTGAAATTGTTAGTCTTATGGCCAAGATAGCATCATGTATATATGTAAAATGAGCAAACAATTTTTAAAATGAGCAGAACAAACTCAAAATGAGCAAATTTTATTTTTGCTCAGTTTGCTAGTATTAGAGTCAGTAGAATCAGGTATATGAAAATTGAGCAAATAATTTTTAAAATGAGTAAATACATTCTTAAAATGAGCAAATTTCATTTTTTATTATATAAACAATGAAAAGTTTATATGCTTACTGATTATTTTTATTTGCACTCCTATGAACAGGAAGGTTTTTTTGGGAGTAGTGATACAGGAAAATGGAAGACAAAGAATTTGCTACAACTCCAACTCCATGTGTCAATACAACTCCCATTGCAATTGCAACTACAACTCAAACTCAAACTCCTTGTGTTGATACAACTCAAAGTGTTGCTACTGAAACTTCAAATGCTCAGACAACAAATTTGACATTCACTCCTAGTCCATGCTACACACCAAGAGGTACAAAAGAATGGATTCCTAGCTGCCCCCTGAGGTGAAACCAACTGTGGGTATGCCTTTTGATAATATAGTTGATGGTATTGAGTTTTATAAAGCTTATGCTCGCTTTTGTGGTTTTGTCGAAAGATTGGCTACTGAAAAAAAAGATAAGGAAGGTAATATTTACTTGAAATACATCTATTGTAATAAACAAGGATTTAAAGAAGATTGTGAGAGTAAAGCAAAAAGTAAAGCTACAACAAGCTCTAATTGTCGAAAAAGAAGTATAAATCGTGGTGGTTGTCAAGCAAGGATAGGTTTGAGAAAGCGTAGTGATGGAAAATTCATGGTATATCTTTTTCATGAATATCATAACCATCTATTCGCCACTCCTAAAAGCATCCATTTTCTTAAAAATTCTCGAATCATGACTCTTTTTCACAAGAAGTTCATATTTGATAATTCAAGATTAATTGTTGGACCAAACAAATCTTTTAGATTGATAAAAGAGCATGTAGGTGGATATGAGAATGTAGGAGCGTCATTGGTTGATTTTAAGAACTTTAGTCGGGATGTCAAAGCTTACATACAAGATGTTGATGCTGATATGTTTATAAATAATTTCAAACAAAAGGTAAGCAATAGTGGTGGAGGGTTCTTCTTCGACTATTGTTTAGATGAAGATCGACATTTGACTAGAGTATTTTGGGCGGACGCCATTAGTAGGAAAAACTACTCTCTTTTTGGTGATATGGTTTCATTTGTTACAACATTTGATACCAATAAATATTGTATGGTTCTAGCCCCATTTACAGGAGTTGGTCATCATGGAAAATGCGTCACTTTTGGTATGGGTCTACTTGCAAAGGAAGATATAGAATCTTTTGTTTGGTTGTTTGAATGTTTTTTAAAGGCTATGGTAATTGTCAACCTACTTGTCTTATTACTGATCAAGACGCGGCCATGAAACAAGCAATTGTAAGAGTTTTTGATAAGATAATTCATAGACTTTGCATGTGGCATATCATGAAAAAAGTGCCTGTAAAAGTAGGTCCAAATATGTGCCAAACAACGAAGTTTCTTGAGAAATTGAATGCAGTTGTTTGGGATAGAGACCTTGAGCTGGATGAATTTGACAAAGGGTGGCATTCTGTGATGTGTGAATTTGGCTTAGAGAATGATTCATGGTTTACTGATATGTTTAGCATAAGACATATGTGGATCCCTTCTTACTTTCGAGATCTTTTCATGGGTGGTATTTTGAGGCCCACACAGATTTCAGAGTCTGAGAACAACTTTTTCACTTTGTTTACAAATGCAAATCTGCTTCTAGTTGAGTTATGGTTTCGCATAGAATCTGCCATGGATGCGCAAAGACATGCCCATGATAAACTCAACTACGATTCTAAGAATTCAATGCCCCGTCTCATTACCCCTCTTCCTTTAGAGAAGCACGCATCTCTTGTGTACACACACAACTGTTCTATAAGTTCCAAAGGGAGTTTCAAAATGCAATTTTCAATTGTGGAGTTTACAAAGTACAAATGGAGGAAGGGGTTGAGGAGTTTTCAAGTTGTGGATAATACAAGGAAGAAAACATACCATATAACTTACATTCCTGATTCTCAAGATTGTTTTTGTTCCTGTAAGATGTTTGAATCCATGGTAATATTATGTCGGCACATACTTTTTGTGATAAGAGGAATTTTGTTTACTGAAATTCCAAAGCAGTACATATTGCATCGGTGGACTAAAGATGCTTCAAAAAATCCCATCTTCAACTTTTGTGAGGACTTGGATGGTATAGAATATAATCGAAGAAAAGAGTTGTTGGGGATATTTGGTCCAAATTCTTCTCATGTATAAGCCTTGATGAAAGTAACACTAACCATCTTGAGTCATTATTGGAAAGGTTATGTGCTTTTGAAAAGGAGATGAAATCTGGAAAAGAAAATGATGAGCAACAGGCTAAAGACAAACATATTGAGTTGTTTGTTGGTTCTAATATAGTATCAGGTGATATACTCCCTCCAAATAAGTCTTCAAACAAAGGAAGTGGTACGGGAAAAGGAAAAAAAAAGTGATCAAGAGATAGATATTGAAGCGAGCAACAAAAAGGAGAGACTTTGTAGATCGTGTGGTTAACTCTCAACTCATGATAGTCGTAACTGCCCTCTAGAAAAGAGAAACATAGAATGAGTTAAGTTAAGAATAGAAGTAGAATCAATACCAATTATCAATATGCTAATTCTAAAATAGCAAATACTAAAACCTTATTTGAGTTTATGCAGGTAGTAAGAATTGATCAGCTAAAGAGAATACTTCAAGAGAAGAAAATGATAGGCAACAAGGATTATTGATATTTCTAATTTATTATTTTACACCACTTAAATTGCACTACTTCATTCTTACACTATTGTATTGATCTATTAGCACGACTGCAAACAAAAAAAACTAGCACCCAAAGATTTTACGACATATTGACCATTTTAACCTCACTCCATATATGCTAGGACCAACATTAGCTTAGCACGGCCCACCATAATAGCACAACTTCCTAGTTCCTAGCTCATCATCATCCCTCACGGGCTCTATCGAAATATGCTCATTTGCTATAACAACTTGCAGTAACATTAGTATATAAAAAATACTAATCTACAATAAGTGGGTCGCAATTAAAAAAAAAAGAGCAAAATATTTTTTAAAATGATGAACAACTTTTTAATATGAGCAAATTCAACTATAGCTTAAATTGTTAGTCATATGGCCAGTAGCATAAGATTTATGTAAAATGAGCAAAAACGTACTAAAATGAGCAGAACAAACCTCAAAATGAGCAAATTTCATTATTGCTCAGATTGCTTGTATTAGAGTCAGTAGCATCAGGTACATGAAAAATGAGCAAATAATTTTAAAATGAGTAAAAATTTGTTAAAATGAGCAAATTTCATTTTTGCTCGATTGCTAGTATTAAAGTCAGTAGCATCAGATATATGAAAAATGAGCAACTAATTATGAAAATGAGTAAAACGTTAATAAAATGCGCAAAACAATCCTTAAAATGAGCAAATTTCATTTATGCTCATATGCATGAGGTATTATCTAAAATGATAAAAAACATGTACAATATAAGCAAAAACATACTTAGTATAGGCAAAAATGTAAGAAGGCATAAATCTCAATGGACGCTTTATTGTTCTCTCTTCCTAAAAATAACACAGGCCCTAGTTTTGTCAAAATCAAAATAACATAGCTTTTTTGAACATGGACTTCATTCACCGGAGGACTGCTAAGAAAGATAATCTTCGTTGTATTTGAAAGACCCTAAGACAGATAATCCATAACAATGTGCTTGAAAATTGCCCATTAACTTTTTGTTGCTTCATGTATAAATACATCTGTCCATATACTTCCTATGTTCTTTAAAATTGCAACATTTCGACTTTCAAGCTTGCTAACACGTAACTATTTTCTTACTGCCCATAACTATTTTCTTAAAGGAACGCTTTGTAATTCCTGATGGTCCTGAATACGAGAAACAAATCCTCAGCGTGCTAACGAAGTTGGAGGCATTTTAAACACCATCTCAAGTCACATTACTACAAACCAAATGACATGACTCTCGATGAGATGTGTAATTTGCAGCCACCATACGGAATTACTAGTAATCAATGGATAAAGTTGGTTAAGCACTGGCATTCAGAGCTAGGGAAAGTAAGCTACTTAATTATGATTGACATTTGATAAATCTTTGTTCTGTTTTTTTGATAATTATTTTTTTTTCTTTAATATGAGTGCAGAAATTGTCAGAAGCTGGGAAAGATGCACGAGCTTCCCTAAATCAACTTCACAGATGTGGCTCCAAGAGTTTTGCAAACAAGCAAGCTGATTATGTATGATTCATGAATATTAACATATATATATCTAGGAAAATTCTTTGTGGAATATATATATGTAACTAATCTTGTAGAAATTTTCTATGATCGTTTTTACATTTAAAAAATTATTAGGAGGATG
>CANSZD010000511.1:1032500-1307500 GCA_947648045.1 Beta corolliflora | reverse complement strand
ATAATAGGTTTAAAAGAGCAGTTAGCATTACAAATAATTGAAATGTGCATTCATCTAAAATATAGAATTTATGCAGAAATAATTGCACGTTAGTAAAATTATAGTCTCGACTACTCTACACAGAACACTCATTCTTTAGAAATCGTTAAATCGCTTTATGTATAAATCCGCAATCTTGCGATAGTTACTATATATTCTAGAAGTCTAGATGTATGCGGTGCACGTGTTCATATCGGCTTACTCGCTATGAATATATGCATCACAACTTTGAGAAAGCATACTATACATTATATATCCATGAAACCATTATTATTCTATAGGTTTCTAAAGATGTTGCTCAAATCAAATATGAAGGGTACTCAGATGCGATGAAGAATATCCATGTGTTATTCAAATGAGAGATAAAAAAAAATATAATAGCCTCAATCACATTAGGCACGAGTGCACATCTAGGTGAAGCAGCGCATTCATGCAATGCAAGAGAGAACAATACCGAGTTAATACAAGTTTTATTTTTTATAACCAGAAGTCTAGATAATATAAGTTAGCCACTATCTACATCATTTTCACACTAGACTGGTCTCCTTGTAAACTCTCTCAAAACCCATCACAATATCAGTGCTACTTCTGCATAAATCATAATAGTAAGCTATGAAGAGGCTCATAAGTGCATTCACTTGTATTCCAGGACTTGCAAGCACAATCCTAGTGCCTTTAGCACATCCTTACCATTAAAAAAAAAAAACCTGCCCCAGGCAGCAGAGCTAAAAAGCAACTAGTTAAAGCATCAACCTATTCACTAATTGCAAAAGTGTAAAATGTAGAAATAAATGAAACCAACTAAATCAGACCAAACAAGGTCAGAGTTCAGATTATAAGAAGTTGGAGCAACGACATAGAATATAAAGTATAAACCTGCTTGCTAGTTCACGGATGAAATCTAAAAAAGAATGTGACAATAAAATGAAACCAAACATGATGGGACTAAATGAGATCGTATACGTACCATTAGTTTTGCCCCAATCTTCTCGTTGTCACTAGGTCCTAGTCCTCGGCAGTCAACCTTAACGAGTTCACTTCCTTCAAAAGCTTGTCTCACTTCCTTTACTAGGTTACAGTAGACACCATTTTTTGCTGTAGAATAAGAAAGAATTTATATGTCATATTACACAAAACAAACTAAGATGATCCAAGGACATGGAAAGTGAACTTGCCTAAATGCAAAACATAAAATTGCTCCAAGTTTCCATTCCATCTCTCTAATCTTTTTCTAGTTAAGAAAAAAAACTATAGCTACTATAACTTTACATTTTAACTGTGTGCTCTATACTAACACAAATGAGTTGAAGCAACACAAATGATAAGAAGCATTGGACATAGGCTGCAGAAGACCGTGCATATAATACCAATATCATGGTGATTCTTAGCAGTAACCCAAAAACCAATACATCAGACAAATGAGACCATATTATAACTTTATGACACCAGCTATTCAAGTATCTTGCATCAAAGGCATTCTTAATAATCTAGATGAACGATTATGTATAGACACATCAAGCATTATGAACTATGCAATAAAAAAGCTGGAAGTCTAACAAGTTAGAAAGCAAACGTTTTTAAGGGCTGAAAATTAGCATACTAGATTAAAGACTACCTGAAGGTATATTAAGGATAAGCAACTGCTCAATTTGCAAGATCTGGACGGTGAGTATTGCAGACTGCACAAGAACAATTCCATGCAAGCTAAAGACTTGTAATAAATCCTTACTAAGGATTTACTGACTAAAACAACAAAATTCCTAGGTCGCAATTTGTTTGTCAACTAATGAGAAAAAAATTTAAGAAGAAGTAAGCCAGAGCATAGTAGTATTAATCTTTCATGCAGCATGGTTGCATTCTCCAGCTTGTAATTCCTTTTTTTCAAATTTTGCTTTCACTCTGTAGCGATCATCCTTTTCTCACAATCCAGTTCTTAACTGTGTCCAAAATGAATTGTATTTAAGGGCCTTCAGGCATTAAAAGTTTTAACAAATGACCTACTTCCATTATCTTATTCTAGCTTATGCTATATACCTATATGGAGTTACACTATAACTTAATCAACCAGTAACTTGGTAATTCATACAAGTTAGCATATTGTACGATCAAGCAAGAGTCGACTGTAAAGTCTTGACTCCTAAGTGAGCAGTGCAAGTACTTTATTCATACCTTTAGTCACAATTATGGTTCAGGTATCTTCTTTGTCAAATTCAAACGAATGTTCGCCAATTTTCAATTAAGAAAATGGCATTAGCTTCATATCATATGATGACATAAATATAACTATATAAGCGAAGCAGAAATTGAGACAAGTCAACATATTTGCGATGTTCAACTTCAATATTCGTGAAGACCACAACAGCAAAAGTAAACCAAATCCCTAGATATATAATTCAAGGCTTTTTATCAAAAAAATCAAATGATAAATTGTGAACATCTAGTTAGCATAAGCCAAAATTAAATCATAGTAATAAGGAATATCATAAATTAGATTTAGAAAAATTCAGAGATCGATAGAGAAAGGATACACACTCTTATATGAAATTGACCATGCTTCGAGCAAAGAAAGGTACGAAAATGAATCAAAATTGCAAAGGGTTGCAAGATTTAGATGACAAAAAAGGATTCTTTCTGCAGTTATCAGAGGATATAGAGAGAGAACGAAATGGGGGTTAGGGTTGAGATGTTGAGTAGTGGGGGCGTGGGGCGAGAGGGGTGTTTTTCCCCCAAAAAAATTTAAACGAGCGGGCTAGAAACATCACGTGAGTGGCAAGTGCTTTGTTCCTTAAAACTCAACGCCATTTTTCATCGAGACGAGTCAAGGACGCATAGAAGCGTCGAGCAAACACGGGTGTGAAAGTTTCCACCCAACGCTCTCTTGACCGTGTCGAGCCCAAAGCGTCCCCACATATGACTTTTTGTAGTAGTGATATTTAACTACTAACACAAAAGTTCATGACTACTTAGAATTACAACATCAACATATACATATGAAAAATTTAAAACATGAACTTAATTTATTAATACTTATTTTTAACTATTGCTTCAACAATAGTATCAATATGTAAATCTGTAGCAACTTTTAACAAACTCTTTACGGCTTGGTTGTTTGGAAACATCATGGATGCAATTTGAGACTTTGCTTGAAAGTCAAGCATCGCATGGCCAAGTTTTGTTGCGGCTTCTGCAAGATCAAATATACATTTCTACACAAAAAAGGAGGATAACAATAGAAAAGTACAACAAAAATTAATTACACTAAAATATCAAATAGGTACTTCCAAAAAAGTAAATGCAACATAACACTTAAGGTATTCAACGAGTACCTTCTTCAAAACAGATTCACTATTATATGACTCTTCCTCTTGAATTGAACAAGTTCCATCCATCTTCTTTCGGCTTGAATTAACCTTACCAAACAACCATCAATTTAAACATTTACTTAAATTAGAGGTAAAATAAGCAAAAGATTCTTAAAATGAGCAAATTTCATTTTTACTCAATTGTTATAATTAGAGGTACTAACATCATATGTATGTAAAATGAGCAAAAACTTCGTAAAATGAGCAAAATGAATCATAAAATGAGCAAATCTCATTTTTGCTCAAATGGCTAGTATTAAATTCAGTAACATCAGAAATATGTAAAATGAGTAAAAACAATTTAAAATGAGCAAAAACTTCGTAAAATGAGTAAAACGAACCATAAAATGAGCAAATTTTATTTTTGCTCAAATTGCTAGTATTAAGTTCGGTAACATCAAGAATTTGTAAAATGAGTAAAAACAATTCAAAATGAGCAAAAACTTTGTAAAATGAGCAAAACGAACCATAAAATGAGCAAATCTCATTTTTGCTCTAATTGCTAGTATTAAGTTCAGTAACATCAAGAACCAAGTTCCAAAAGCATGTTATACTAGCTGGGATAAATGCACTAGTGTATGTGTTGTGGCAAGGAAGAAATTCAGTGCACTGGAATCAGCATGTTCCTAGTGTAGATGCTAGTGTTAAACAAATCAAGAGTATTACCAGAGCAAGGGTATTACCAGTTTTGCCTAAGAAAACATCTAGAAAAGATTACAATTGGTTTATAAGCTTGTAAGTAGCTAGTATGTGGCTTTGGCCAGTGTTGGAAGCCTTGTCTTATTGAAAGGGAGTCCAACCTAGTTGGTTTGCCTTCATAAGGTGAGTGTTAGGTTGTAAAATGATGTTTGTTTAATCTACTTACTTAATTAGCAAAAAAAAAGTTCAGTAACATCAGGAATATGAGCAAATCTCATTTTTATTTTCAATTATTATCATTAGGGACAGTAACATCATATGTCTATAAAATAAGCAACAACTTTTTAAAATGAGCATAACAAACCTTAAAATGAGCAAATATAAGCCTCCCTTTCTCAATTTCTAGTTCTTGTCGCGTTGCTAACATCCTTGTAGTCCATCCTTTGACAATAGGAAGTTCCCTTTTAGCTCGAACATCTTCTAACACAACCCAATCAACATAAAAGAGCTATAATATGAAATAAATTTAAATTAAAAACATGAAACATATACTATAACCAGAAGTAAATAATAAAATAAAACATTAACCAGTATAAAAAAGCTCTTTAAATGAGCAAAAAAATCGTAAATACCATAAAATTGTTTTTATTACCATCAAAAATAAAAGAGGTCCAGCAAAATATCTATTCTCCTTCTCATTCCAATATTGTTTAGCCTGAACTAAGCTAGAAACAATGAATTTACACCAGTTCAAGGACTTGATTTGATGAACATCACATAGAGAACTCAAATTTCGATAGTTCACAAATCGGTTCTGATTTCCATTCATGAGAATTGAAACATATAAAACAACAAAATTCCGTTTAAACATAACACCATCACGCTTACTTTCCACCAACTTCTTTGACAACGCAGCAATTGGAATAGGCAAACTATCCGAGTCAAACTGCTTCTTGAATTCTTTAACAACATCAGATTGCTTCTCATTGTCTAAAACGATCTCGTCCCCCTCAAATGGCAATCCAAGAACCTCATGCACAGAATCTTCAGTTATCTTCAAGGGGTCACAACTCGAAATACACAAACTACATTCATTAGCATCAAAGTGGCGAACAAGCCAATAACCTAATTGCAATGGAATTTGCGTAACCTTCAACTCTAATAAGGATCCAAAACCAATGTCAATGATGTCCTTCTTTTGTTCTTTTGTTAACTTAGAAATAACCCTCACTAGAGAAATAGGAGACATGCGAGACATTAAAGACTTATAATCTGCCTTTTTACACTTGTCATCTTTCGAAGGCTCTTTTTCAAACTCTCCTTGTTCCTTGATTACTAACTGCTCCTCCTTAATATCTTTAGAATTCCTAAACATGTAAGATGATCAATATCAATTACAATGTACATAAACTCAGAAAACAATAATAAACATTACATTACAGTCATGAGATAAAGAATAATTTATAGATTAAGAAGGATAACTAAATACATAATATGGGTAACTAATAATTATTCAAAATAAACTAGTAATTTCTAAAAGGAACATACATTTCTACACAAAAAAAGAGGATAACAATAGAAAAGTACAACAAAAATTAATTAGACTAAAATATCAAATAGGTACTTCCAAAAAAGTAAATGCAACATAGCGCTTAAGGTATTCAACGAGTACCTTCTTCAAAACAGATTCACTATTATACGACTCTTCCTCTTGAATTGAACTAGTTTCATCCATCTTCTTTGGGCTTGAATTAACCTTACCAAACAGCCATCAATTTAAACATTTACTTAAATTAGAGGTAAAATGAGCAAAGATTCTTAAAATGAGCAAATTTCATTTTTACTCAATTGTTATAATTAGAGGTACTAACATCATATGTATGTAAAATGAGCAAAAACTTCGTAAAATGAGCAAAATGAACCATAAAATGAGCAAATCTCATTTTTGCTCAAATGGCTAGTATTAAGCTCAGTAACATCAGAAATATGTAAAATGAGTAAAAACAATTTAAAATGAGCAAAAACTTCGTAAAATGAGCAAAACGAACCATAAAATGAGCAAATTTTATTTTTGCTCAAATTGCTAGTATTAAGGTCGGAAACATCAGGAATTTGTAAAATGAGTAAAAACAATTCAAAATGAGCAAAAACTTTGTTAAATGAGCAAAACGAACCATAAAATGAGCAAATCTCATTTTTGCTCTAATTGCTAGTATTAAGTTCAGTAACATCAAGAACCAAGTTCCAAAAGCATGTTATACTAGCTGGGATAAATGCACTAGTGTATGTGTTGTGGCAAGGAAGAAATTCAGTGCACTGGAATCAGCATGTTCCTAGTGTAGATGCTAGTATTAAACAAATCAAGAGTGTTATCAGAGCAAGGGTATTCGCAGTTTTGCCTAAAAAAACATCTAGAAAAGATTACAATTGGTTTATAAGCTTGTAAGTAGCTAGTATGTGGCTTTGGCTAGTGTTGGAAGCCTTGCCTTAGTGAAAGGGAGTCCAACCTAGTTGGTTTGCCTTCATAAGGTGAGTGTTAGGTTGTAAGATGATGTTTGTTTAATCTACTTACTTAATTAGCAAAAAAAAGTTCGTAAACATCGGGAATATGAGCAAATCTCATTTTTTTTTTCAATTATTATCATTAGGGACAGTAACATCATATGTCTATAAAATAAGCAACAACTTTTTAAAATGAGCATAACAAACCTTAAAATGAGCAAATATAAGACTCCCTTTCTCAATTTCTAGTTCTTGTCGCGTTGCTAACATCCTTGTAGTCCATCCTTTGACAATAGGAAGTTCCCTTTTAGCTCGAACATCTTCTAACACAACCCAATCAACATAAAAGAGCAATAATATGAAATAAATTTAAATTAAAAACATGAAACATATACTATAACCAGAAGCAAATAATAAAATAAAACATTAACCAGTATAAAAAAGCTCTTTAAATGAGCAAATAAATCGTAAATACCATAAAATTGTTTTTATTACCATAAAAAAAAAAAGAGGTCCAGCAAAATATCTATTCTCCTTCTCATCCCAATAATGTTTAGCCCGAACTAAGCTAGAAACAATGAATTTGCACTAGTTCAAGGACTTGATTTGATGAACATCACATAGAGAACTCAAATTTCGATAGTTCACAAATCGGTTCTGATTTCCATTCATGAGAATTGAAACACATAAAACAACAAAATTTCGTTTAAACATAACACCACCACGCTTACTCTCCACCAACTTCTTTGACAACGCAAAGAATTGCAATAGACAAACTATCCGAGTCAAACTGCTTCTTGAATTCTTTAACAACATCAGATTGCTTCTCATTGTCTAAAACGATCTCGTCCCCCTCAAATGGCAATCCAAGAACCTCATGCACAGAATCTTCAGTTATCTTCAAGGGGTCACAACTCGAAATACAAAAACTACATTCATTAGCATCAAAGTGGCGAACAAGCCAATAACCTAATTGCAATGGAATTTGCGTAACCTTCAACTCTAATAAGGATCCAAAACCAATGTAAATGATGTCCTTCTTTTGTTCTTTTGTTAACTTAGAAATAACCCTCATTAGAGAAATAGGAGACATGCGAGACATTAAAGACTTATAATCTGCCTTTTTACACTTGTCATCTTTCGAAGGCTCTTTTTCAAACTCTCCTTCTTCCTTGATTACTAACTGCTCCTCCTTAATATCTTCAGAATTCCTAAACATGTAAGATGATCAATATCAATTACAATGTACATAAACTCAGAAAACAATAATAAACATTACATTACAGTCATAAGATAAAGAATAATTTATAGATTAAGAAGGATAACTAAATACATAATATGGGTAACTAATAATTTTTCAAAATAAACTAGTAATTTCTAAAAGGAACATACATTTCTACACAAAAAAGGAGGATAACAATAGAAAAGTACAACAAAAATTAATTAGACTAAAATATCAAATAGGTACTTCCAAAAAAGTAAATGCAACATAACACTTAAGGTATTCAACGAGTAGCTTCTTCAAAACAGATTCACTATTATACGACTCTTCCTCTTGAATTGAACTAGTTTCATCCATCTTCTTTGGGCTTGAATTAACCTTACCAAACAGCCATCAATTTAAACATTTACTTAAATTAGAGGTAAAATGAGCAAAGATTCTTAAAATGAGCAAATTTCATTTTTACTCAATTGTTATAATTAGAGGTACTAACATCATGTATGTAAAATGAGCAAAAACTTCGTAAAATGAACAAAACGAACCATAAAATGAGCAAATCTCATTTTTGCTCAAATGGCTAGTATTAAGTTCAGTAACATCAGAAATATGTAAAATGAGTAAAAACAATTTAAAATGAGCAAAAACTTCGTAAAATGAGAAAAACGAACAGTAAAATGAGCAAATTTTATTTTTGCTCAAATTGCTAGTATTAAGTTCAGTAACATCTGGAATATGTAAAATGAGTAAAAACAATTCAAAATGAGCAAAAACTTTGTAAAATGAGCAAAATGAACCATAAAATGAGCAAATCTCATTTTTGCTCTAATTGCTAGTATTAAGTTCAGTAACATCAAGAACCAAGTTCCAAAAGCATGTTATACTAGCTGGGATAAATGCACTAGTGTATGTGTTGTGGCAAGGAAGAAATTCAGTGCACTGGAATCAACATGTTCCTAGTGTAGATGCTAGTGTTAAACAAATCAAGAGTATTATCAGAGCAAGGGTATTACCAGTTTTGCCTAAGAAAACATCTAGAAAAGATTACAATTGGTTTATAAGCTTGTAAGTAGCTAGTATGTGGCTTTGGCCAGTGTTGGAAGCCTTGCCTTAGTGAAAGGGAGTCCAACCTAGTTGGTTTACCTTCATAAGGTGAGTGTTAGGTTGTAAAATGATGTTTGTTTAATCTACTTACTTAATTAGCAAAAAAAAAAGTTCAGTAACATCAGCAATGTGAGCAAATCTCATTTTTTTTTTTCAATTATTATCATTAGGGACAGTAACATCATATGTCTATAAAATAAGCAACAACTTTTTAAAATGAGCATAACAAACCTTAAAATGAGCAAATATAAGCCTCCCTTTCTCAATTTCTAGTTCTTGTCGCGTTGCTAACATCCTTGTAGTCCATCCTTTGACAATAGGAAGTTCCCTTTTAGCTCGAACATCTTCTAACACAACCCAATCAACATAAAAGAGCTATAATATGAAATAAATTTAAATTAAAAACATGAAACATATACTATAACCAGAAGCAAATAATAAAATAATACATTAACCAGTATAAAAAAGCTCTTTAAATGAGATAAAAAATCGTAAATACCATAAAATTGTTTTTATTACCATCAAAAATAAAAGATGTCCAGCAAAATATCTATTCTCCTTCTCATCCCAATAGTGTTTAGCCTGAACTAAGTTAGAAACAACGAATTTGCACCAGTTCAAGGACTTGATCTGATGAACATCACATAGAGAACTCAAATTTCGATAGTTCACAAATCGGTTCTGATTTCCATTCATGAGAATTGAAACACATAAAACAACAAAATTCCGTTTAAACATAACACCACCATGCTTACTTTCGACCAACTTCTTTGACAACGCAGCAATTGGAATAGACAAACTATCCGAGTCAAACTGCTTCTTGAATTCTTTAACAACGTAACATCAGATTGCTTCTCATTGTCTAAAGCGATCTCGTCCCCCTCAAATGGCAATCCAAGAACCTCATGCACAGAATCTTCAGTTATCTTCAAGGGGTCACAACTCGAAATACACAAACTACATTCATTAGCATCAAAGTGGCGAACAAGCCAATAACCTAATTGCAATGGAATTTGCGTAACCTTCAACTCCAATAAGGATCCAAAACCAATGTAAATGATGTCCTTCTTTTGTTCTTTTGTTAACTTAGAAATAACCCTCACTAGAGAAATAGGAGACATGCGAGACATTAAAGACTTATAATCTGCCTTTTTACACTTGTCATCTTTCGAAGGCTCTTTTTCAAACTCTCCTTCTTCCTTGATTACTAACTGCTCCTCCTTAATATCTTCAGAATTCCTAAACATGTAAGATGATCAATATCAATTACAATGTACATAAACTCAGAAAACAATAATAAACATTACATTACAGTCATGAGATAAAGAATAATTTATAGATTAAGAAGGATAACTAAATACATAATATGGGTAACTAAAAATTATTCAAAATAAACTAGTAATTTCTAAAAGGAACATACATCTTCTTGTTGTGAACATGTTTTGATTGTTCAATGATCTCCTTGTTCTTCTTCATCTGACCAGTAGAAATAACCATATGTTCATGTTGTTCACCAATTCCAGGCTTGTAACACCCGACCCATACGGAGTCGAGTATATTGTCACCAATGCGCATCCAGGGCCAACAACTGTCCTCAATAACCAACACAAGTTCTTCCAGCGCATTTTGTCCTCACTCATGCGCACCCTGAGAAACTTCCCAGTATGTCACCCATCCCTGGACTACTCCCAGCCAAGCACGCTTAACTGTGGAGTAACTAAGGAAATGAGCTCCCTAAAAGAAAGATGCATCATGTTGGAATGAGTAGCCTGCTAAATCCCTTTAAAGCAATCATGAGGGGTATTACATACACCCCCACTTGAGAACACCAACGCCCTCGTTGCGCCTGAGGACTCCACATATTCGGCCACAACGACCTGTGGGTCGCCCCAGCCTGGAAACTGATCACCGGAGACTCCAGATATTCGGTCTAATGACCTCTGGGTCGCTCCTTATGACAATGCAGCCCCAGAATCCTCCCCCACTAGGCGCCTGAGGACTCCTAATATTCGGCCTAACAGCCTTAGGGTCGCCCCAACACGCGGTCGTAGGGTTGCTCTGATACCATTTGTAACACCACGACCCATACGGAGTCGAGTATATCGTCACCAATGCGCATCCAGGGCCAACAATTGTCCTCAATAACCAACACAAGTTCTTCAGGCGCATTTTGTCCTCACTCATGCGCACCCTAAAAAACTTCCCAGGAGGTCACCCATCCCTGGACTACTCCTAGCCAAGCACGCTTAACTGTGGAGTAACTAAGGAAATGAGCTCCCTAAAAGAAAGATGCATCTTGTTGGAATGAGTAGTCTGCTAAATCCCTTTAAAGCAATCATGAGGGGTATTACATACACCCCCACTTGAGAACAGCAACGCCCTCGTTGCGCCTGAGGACTCCACATATTCGGCCACAACGACCTGTGGGCCGCCCCAGCCTGGAAACTGATCGCCGGAGACTCCAGATATTCGGTCTAACGAACTCTGGGTCTCTCCTTATGACAATGTAGCCCCAGAATCCT
This sequence comes from Beta corolliflora, assembly GCA_947648045.1. NCBI lineage: Eukaryota > Viridiplantae > Streptophyta > Magnoliopsida > Caryophyllales > Amaranthaceae > Beta > Beta corolliflora. The sequence goes on along the minus strand of CANSZD010000511.1, from coordinate 1,296,113 downwards.
CCCCCACTAGGCGCCTGAGGACTCCTAATATTCGGCCTAACAGCCTTTGGGTCGCCCCAACACGCGGTCGCAGTATGAGTCATTTCTAACCCACCAGATGGAATACAACGTAGCACACATCGCTGTTATCATCACTTTCCTCTGAGTTGTGGACTTCCTACATCTTTTGATCCATCTAATAAATGCAGGCACATTTTGACAGCCACCAGTAATACCCAACCACTACTCCTTAACACTCTCCCAAATCTTCTTGCTGTAATAACATAAGAAAAATAAGTGATATTGTGGTATTCACGAACACTTTTTCCTCTTCGCGCTTATTTTCTCTCGGCGCACGTTAAGAAGACCCTCTTCTTAACCTGCACCGTCGCCATGGCAGGAAGATCGAAGGCAAAATCGAAGAAGTCTCATGCTAAAAGTAACACTAAAGAGAAGAGGAAAGGTCCTGTGAGTCCAATTTATGGTCAGAAACACAAATCGATTGCTGAAATTCATGGAGTTGAAGCTCTTTCAATTCAAACCCCTGCATTTGATGAACCAATTTCACCAAGAAGTTCATTGGATCAATTGCAGCAGCAGCAAAGGGATAAGGCACAATTATCAGACTGGTTGACAATCATGAAGAAGATGTAAAGTAGATTGGAATCCATTGAAAAAGGTATTCCTCAATCTCGTCAATTACTTCCTGAATTTGAGAAAGTTCAAACACAATCACCTGCAAAATCAACCATTAAAATTGACATTGAAGATGTGCAAGATGAAATTAGCTATTGGGAGTCATCTGTAATATGTTATGTGCTGGGTGCCAATCCTCCATTTCCTGTAATGGAAGGATACCTACGTAGAATTTGGGGAAAGAAAGGGGTTGATAAAATTGTGGCAGTTTCTAAAGGAGTATTCATTGTGCGATTCATTAATGTAGAATCTAGGGATGATATCTTGAATGATTTTCAATTTTTTGATTGCAAACCTTTGATTATCAAGAAATGGCACCCTGATATGGACATGAACAAAGAGGAGTTAAAAACCATTCCAATTTGGCTCCAACTACCTGGACTGGATCTCAAATACTGGGGGGAACGGTGTTTGTTCAAGTTGGTTGCAGCCATAGGGAAACCTTTGAAATTAGACTCATCTACTAGCAATAAAGACAGGTTGATGTATGCTAGAATCATGGTAGAAGCAACTTTGAACCAAGAATTACCAGAGCAGATAGAATTTGAGAATGAAAAGGGCAACATTATGACTCAGAAGGTGGTGTATGAATGGCGTCCTGTACAATGCTCACAATGTCAGGGGATAGGACATAATGTGTTAGACTGCAAACAGAAGAAACAAATGATTCAAGCACAGAAGAAATGGGTGCCCAAAAAGAAGAAACAAATAGATGCAGATGGGTTTCAAAAGGTGGCAGGCCCATCTATTACTATTCAGCAGAATCATGTTCCAGTTGTTGTAGGGAATGCTTTTGATGCTCTACAAGATGAGGAAGAAACAACACATGAGAATGAGATTGGTGAGAAGGTTCATGAAATGGAAATTCATGGTGAGGAGGGGGAGCCTCCTACCATGAATGGATAATATCCTTTCATGGAATGTTAGGGGACTAAACAGCAAAAAGAAACAATTTGAGGTGAGAAATTTTCTTATTTCTCATAATATTAGGCTGTTTAGTTTCCTAGAGACTAAGGTTAAAGCTCCTAATTTGGGAGACTTTTACCTTACTGTTTGCCCAGGCTGGTGTATTACCACTAACAACATGTGGCATGGTAATGGCAGAATCATTTTGGGGTGGTTACCCACTGCAATGAATGTAAATGTCTTGTTTTGTTCTAGTCAAATCATTCATACTGAGATCCAGATAGTAAATGGAGGGAAGAAGTTTTTTTGCTCCTTTTGTTATGGATTAAATGACAGACAAGGAAGAGAGAGTATGTGGCAGGACTTGAAAAACTTTAATATCCATGATGTTCCATGGATTATCTTAGGAGATTTTAATGCCATTATGAATATGAAGGAGAGAATTGGTCAACCAGTTAGACTCAGAGAGCTCATTGATATGCGGGACTGCATGAATCATTGTAAACTAACTGAGTTGAAATCTTCAGGGCAGTTCTATACATGGAATAACAAACAGGAAGGGATAACTAGAGTGTTCTGTAAACTTGACAGAATGCTAGGAACAGCTGAATGGATTGATGAATGGTCCATGACTGAAGTTATCATATACCCTGAAGGGGATTATGATCATTGCCCATTGATTCTTCAATCTTTCCCTGATGAAAACAAGAAAAAACCTTTTAGGTTTTTTAATATGTGGTGCCAGGCCCCACATTTTTTAGAAATTGTACAACAAAATTGGCAGCAACCAGTCACTAAACTCAAAAGGTTGAAGAAAGATCTAAAGCAATTGAATATCACTCAGTTTGGTGATGTTTCAGTTGTTCACTCTCAGGCTCATCATACTCTCCTTGAAGCCCATAAAACTTTGCATAGTAATCCTGACTGCTTGGTGTTGAGAGCTCAGGAGAAGGAAGCAAGAACAAGATACAGAGAAGCACACTTGAACTATACAAATTTTCTTAGCCAGAAAGCTAAGATTAGATGGCTTACAGAGGGAGATGATAATACCAAGGTGTTTCACCAGAGTATCAAAATGAGAAGATTTCAGAACAGGATCAATACTATAAAGAAAGGTGATGGTACTTGGGCTCACTCCTCCACTGCAGTAGTTAATGCTTTCTTGGATTTTTATCATAATCTCTTAGGGAGCAGCAGTACTACTAGACATGTTGAAGCTGCAATTGTTGCTCAAGGCAAGGTTCTATCTGCAAATCAACAGTAGATGCTGGAGCTCACTTTCAATGCTGAAGAGATCAAAGAAGTCATTTTTTCCATACCAGATGATAAGTCACCTGGCATTGATGGATTTTCTAGTTGTTTTTTCAAGAAAAGCTAGAACATTGTGGGGCAGGATGTGGTGAATGCCATCCAAGACTTCTTTAGTTGTGGCAGATTGTTAAAGGAAATTAATGTAACTGCGATTACATTAATTCCTAAAATTAAGAGCCCTTTAGCAGTAGGTAATTACAGACCAATTGCATGTTGTTCTGTTATATACAAAGCCATTACCAAACTGATTTGCACAAGATTGAACAGAGTGCTCCCTGACATTGTGTCTCAAACACAAGGTGCATTCATTAGTGGGAGAAGCATCATCAGTAATATTCTACTTTGCCAAGATCTTGTTAAAAGATTTGGTAAAAGTAGGAATCAGGTAAAAGGCCTACTTATGAAAGTAGACCTCAGAAAAGCCTATGATTCTTTGGAGTGGGAGTTTATTCATGAGCTTTTACAAGCTTAAAACTTTCCTAGCCACTTTATTAAGTGTGTTATGGCTTGTATAACAACTCCCAGATTCACTTTGCTCATAAATGGCAACACAGAGGGTTTTTTTGAAGCAAAGAGAGGAGTGAGATAGGGAGATCCCATGTCCCCTCTCATTTTTGCGCTCTGTATGGATTACCTTACTAGGATCCTTACTTACATTGGTGATCTTCATGAATTCCACTATTTTACTGGTTGTTCTACCTTGAAGATGAATCACTTATGCTTTGCAGACGATTTACTTCTCTTCTGCAAAGGAGAAGCTAAGTCAGCCTACCTCTTACTTCAAGGCATTAAGTTGTTTACTGAATCTTGTGGTTTGAAAGCCAACAACAATAAATCTGCCATTTATAGCACAGCCATGGCTGATGATGAAGTAACCAGAATAGCTCAATTCTCTGGTTTCCAAAAGGAGGAACTCCCTTTCAGATACCTTGGTGTCCCAATAAGTTCAAAAAAATTACAAGCTGTTGATTGTGAAATGCTGGTTGAAAGAATGATTGCCAGAATTAGAACTTGGTGCACCAGAAATTTATCATTTGCTGGAAGATCACAACTTATTAACTCTGTTCTCATTAGCATTCATAGCTACTGGGCTCAGATTTTTATACTTCCATGCTCAGTTATTCAGAGGATTAATGCCATCTGCAGAAACTTCCTGTGGACTGGAAGTGCAATGGGTGATAAAGCTGGCTACATTAAATGGTCCAGTGTGTGTACTCCTAAAAAAAGTGGAGGTCTGGGGTTCAGAGACATTGGTAAATGGAATGTTGCAGCTGTTGGCAAGCTTGTTTGGCATATTGGAAGCCAGAAGGATGATTTATGGGTCAAATGGATCCATGCCATTTACATCAAAACTGGATTTTGGTGGGACTTTCAGGCTCCCACTAATTCTAGTTGGGTGTTAAAATACATTTGCAAAGAGAAAAATCAGGTGCAACAATTGGGAATGTAGAACTGGAGCCACTCATCTCACTATTCCATTAAAACAGCCTATCAGACACTTCTTAATGACATTCCTCGAGTTCCCTGGGATACAGCTATATGGAATAGAATGACTATTCTAAAACATAAGTTCATCACATGGCTTTGTATTCAAGGAAGATTGAGAACTAAGACCAAGCTTTTTCAGTACAACATCAGTGCAGATGACAAGTGATGTCTTTGTGGTCTTCAGAGTGAAACACACCAGCATTTATTTTTTGATTGCACATTCGGTCAGACTTCTAAGTGAGTTGCTTCACTTGGGTGGGAGTTGATTTTAGAACTAGAAGTATAGCTCAATGGATGAATTGGATCAAAAGAAGATTAAGATGGACCAGCATGAGAAAGAAAATTCTCTATATGATTCTGGCAGCTGCTACATACCATGTTTGGAGAGCAAGGAATGAGGCATACTGGAACTTGAAAGTGTACAGAGTAGATAGCTTAGTGAAGGAAATCAAATGTATAGTTAAAGTTAGAGGAAATTTATGTAAATCTACCAAATGGAGCAACAGAGATAGTGAATGGTTCACTAACTTGTAGGCCTTTTTGGCCTAGTTTGTTTCAGCCTCTTTTGAGGTTTAGGTTGTAAAGATTTTTTTTGGGTTTATAATACAACTTACTTACTTACCAAAAAAAAATAAGTGATATTGAGTTTCACTTGAAGACCCACAAATCAAACATTGATCAGATTGAGCAATACCAAACTTATGCAGTCTCTCAGTTGTCTTTACTCTTTCCTTCAACACCAACTAAGCAAAAAATCTATGCTTTGGCACCACAAATTTGTTCCCAACCACATTGTCCCGAGTGTACTCTTGCACGAACTCCAATCATCAACTTGTAAATATCCTGAATAGAATACTTTCCCATAGAGCCCAACTGCCTTTCAGAGACAACACTCTTCATTTTGTCTTTAATCTCACAAATTTTCTTCCAGTACCAACTGCAGTCTTGGGTAGGCTTATACTCCCACTAGTCATTACCTCTCACATACACCACATTGATCCATTTTATCCAGAGGTTATCCTTCTTGGAAGTTATAGCCCATACATAACGACCATGAGCAGCACAATTCCAATCATGAATTATCCTAATTCCCAAACCACCTGCCTTTTTAGGCATACACACCTGATCCCAAGACACACTACCAGCATTATAGCTAAACTGAGCACAATTCCACAGATAGGCACGACAAATTCCTTCAACCTCCTTCAACACCTTACTAGGAATGACAAAAATTTGCGCCCAGTAAACATGAATGCTCAATAAAACTGAATTAACCAACACCAGTCTACCATGGTAGGACAGATTCCTACTTCTCCAAGTTGTAATTCTAGCAGACATCTTATCAATCAGCATATTACAATCTTTTGCAGAAATCTTCTTATGACAGATAGGAACACCTAAATAAGTAAAAGGTAACTTACCTTTTGTGAAGCCAGACACATCAATGATCCTCTGAATCTCTTCATTCTTCATGCCTGCTGTGTAAATCTCAATCTTTTTTTCATTAACTTCAAGCCCTGTGACCTCTGAGAAGTGTTTGAACCCCTTCAACATTGTATAAACCGAGGCAAACTCCCCTTTACAACATAGAATTACGTCATCCGCAAAGCAAAGATGGTTGAGTTTTACACCCATGCACCTTGGATGAAACTTGAACTGAGGAGAATCACCCACCATATGCATAACTCTTGTAAGGTACTCCATACACACCACAAACAATAGTGGGGACATAGGGTCCCCCTGCCTTAGACCCTTTTTTCCCTTAAAAAAACCAAGCAAAGATCCATTCAACATCAATGAATATCTTGGGGAACAGACACACTCCATAACAATCATTATAAATTTTTCAGGGAAGTTTCATGCAGTTAACATTCCCTCCAAAAACACCCAATCTATGGAGTCATAAGCTTTCCTCATATCCATTTTTATTATACAACCAGCACTCACATTCTTCCTACCATAATTTTTTACTATATCCTGGCATATCATAATATTATGAGCAATAAATCTGCCCTGAATGAAAGCCCCCTGATTTTCAGCTACAATATCAGGCAACACAAGCTTAAGCCTATTTCAAATGATTTTTGTGATACATTTATAAATAGCATTACAACATGCTATTGGCCTAAACTCAGTAACAGAACTTGGACATTTTACCTTAGGGATCAATGTTAAGATAGTAGAGTTCACCTCTTTCAATTATTTTCCTGATTGAAAAAAGTCCAGCACATCCTCTGTAATATCATCACCTATCACACTCCACGCATCCTTGTAGAAATAGGTGCCAAATCCATCTGGACCTGGCGCCTTATCACCAGGTATTGCAAAAAGTGCCTCCTTGATTTCAGCAGCAGAAACATCTTGCATCAACATTGCTCTTTGGTTCTCATCTAACACAGGACCAGCATCAATTACCTCTTGCTAAATCTTCCCTCTGTTAACTCTCTCAGTGCCCAGCAATTTCACATAATACCCCAAAAAAGCCTCATTTACCTCCTGGCTCTTTTCCATCCAGTTTCCATCCATGTCATGAATACAATGGACTGAATTTTGCAACCTTCTCGCTTTAATTGCTTGATGAAAAAGTTGAGTGTTCTCATCACCCCCTGTAACCCAATCAAGCTTTGCCTTCTGTTGAAGAAAGGACATAAACTGAGCATGGTTCCTCCTGTACTCAAGAGCTGCATTCAATTCTTGCTCACCAGCATTAACATCCCTAGGATTTAAGTGCAAATCCCTTTGACAATCTTTTAATCTCTGCAACGCTGCTGCATCAGCTATATGGATGTTATTAAAACCACTTTTGTTCAAACATTTCAACTCTTGTTTCACCAATTTTAACTTTTGAACACACTTAAACATTTTAGAACCATGAATCTCATTGTCCCATCCACGCCTAACTCTAGTCTCAAAATCCGGAGATTGACTCCACATTCTATAATACTTGAAAGGAGCACTCCCACCCAACACCTCAAAACACTTCACAACCATTGGAGAATGATCAAACACCCCCTCAGGCATGAATATTGTTTCAGCATAAGGAAAATTCAAAAACCACTTCTCATTCCCCATGACTCTGTCAATCTTACTGAACACCCTCTCCTCCCCCTGTTGCTTATTATTCCACGTATAAAAGCAACCAGAAGACTTCAAATCATCTAAACCACACCTAGCCATACATCTCCGGAAAGGATCCATCTTATAGTCTCTAACAGGAGCTCCAATTCTTTCTTCCCTATTTAAAACACAATTAAAATCCCCTAAGACAATCCGAGCCTTATCATTATTATCAGCCATCCAACACAACTCCTTCCACAACTCCTCTCTTTGACTAGCAGCATTAAAAGCATAAATCAAAGAGCAGAAAAAACCATCAACACCACTAACAGGAACTACCCAAAAATAAATAGCCTGCATAGACATTTGAATAATAGAGATATGGAAACACAAAGGATTCCAAGCAACAACTATCCTCCCACCAGGATGGTGAAAGGAATTTGAGGTAAAACACCAACCTGAAAAAACATTTTGATAAAGAGTACCCATCCTTCCAGCCTTCACTTTAGTCTCCAAGAGACTAATCCAAGGGATTTCATGTTGAGGAAATTCCTCACATCTTTCTGCTTTTTCAAGCAGTTAACCCCTCGGACGTTCCAACAAACTATATTATCCATCTTCATCAGGAGAGTCCCCTCCCCTGTCCATTTGATCCCTACCATCACAGTCAATCTGTCCCACAACCAAATTCTCATTATCCAATAACTCCAAAGCAAAGAAAAATGATTTTCAGTAGTTGTGGGCTGCAGATCAGTATTGACCTTCTTCCCAGTACTTTTAACCAACTGAAATCCTTCAGTTGGTTCTTCCTTATCATCATCCACTTGAGGCTCTATAATAGGAGTTGGGACCACCTTAGCCTTCCAAACCTCGTCTCGTTCTCACCCTTCTTACATTCCTTTTTCCTTTTTCCTGTGTCCTATCTGTTTGCATACACCACACAGAACCGGCCTCCATTCATACACAATCTCAATCGCCACTTCCACCCCTTTTTCATTTACAAAACACACCTGATCAGGGAGCTCCTGATCCACCAATACATCCACCATTACTCTCGCATACTGAAGCTTCTCCCTCTTAGCAGTAGCCTGGTCCACTTTAACAAACTTCCCAATCTGAGATACTAACTTCTTTAAGCAATTCTCTCCCCAATACTTGAAATCCAAGCTCAATTGAATCCAAGTAGGAAGTCTATCAAAACTCTCTTTCATTACATCCATATCAGGTTCCCATGCCTTCAAAATCAATGGTTTATTGTCGAAAAAGTTATTCACACCAGCTATAACCTCATCTCTCATCTCCATCGATCTAAATCGGACAATGAACACACCTTTTTTCAGCACAGCAACCTTATCCACCCCCTTATTTCTCCAAATTCTTCTAATAAAACCCTCCATCACATACGAAGGTGGATTCGCACCAATTACATAACATATTAAAGCAGAATTCCAGTATTCAATTTCAGATTGAATATCAGCATCATCAATTTTAATTACTGGTAAACTAACATTTTCCTCAACAACAGGAGATCTCATCTCTGGTTCGTCAAATTGAAGAATCGGAATCGGTTCGATTTCCTGCACACTTCTATCAGCCCACACCAATTTCCTCCCCTGCTGAATCTCACGCTCAGCTGAAGAGTGAATCGATGATAACCACTCCGAAAATACACGATGAGTCTGCTGACTATGCTGAATTTCACGAATAACTTCTTCATCGCTCTTCTTTCCAGTTTCAAACTCCATAGCCTCAACCCCAAGGATCTCATCCATGGTTCGAGTCCTCCTGCATTCTGAATCACCACTAGGTCCAGTAGGTTTACGAGTAGAATTGGATGTCTTCTGCACTTTCGAGCTCCTTGCCATAGCTACGATACTAACGTATCGCGAGGAAAACTCTAGAGAGAGAAACGCTCTACTTTTCATATATATATACATATATATATATATATATATACATATATACATATATACATATATATACATATATACACATATATACATATATACACATATATACATATATATATATATATATATACGGATATATACATATATATACATAAATACATATATATACATATATATACATATATACATATATATACATATATATACATATATACATATATACATATATACATATATACATATATACATACATATATACATATATACATACATATATACATATATACATATATACATATATACATATATATACATATATATACATACATATATACATATATACATACAGATATACATATATATACATACATATATACATACATATATATACATATATATATACATATATACATATATATACATATATATACATATATATACATATATACACATATATACATATATATAGACATATATACATATATACACATATATACATATATATAGACATATATACATATATACATATATATACACATATATACATATATATACACATATATACATATATATACATATATACATATATACATATATACATACATATATACATATATACATACATACATGTATACATATATACATACATGTATACATACATACATACATGTATACATATATACATACATATATATATATATATATATATATATATATATATATATATATATATATATATATATATATATATATATATATATATATATATATATATATACATATATATATATATATATATATATATATATATATATATATATATATATATATATATATATATATATATATATATATATATACATATATATATATATATATATATATACGAGATACATATATATATATACATATATATATATGTATATATGTATATATATCGTCTTTTTCTAATTCACTCATATGTATAGGGTTGGTTTTTTATCTAATGTATAATTAATGTAATCTTACTGTTACTTTGTTAGCTATATCCTCTTGTTCTTTTATTTTTATATTTAGCAAGTTTATCTCGGTCGTCAAAAGGTTTTTAATTCTTTGTCTATTTCTTCATGATTACGATTATTGTTTAATGTTGCTCGTTCTAATATTTGTATTTTATTAATGATAGCTATTTGTTTTTGATTTCTTAATTCTAAATTTTTATATATCGACTTGTATAGTAGATATGAAATAGTTCGATTTACTCGTCTCTGCTAGCCTCTTTTATTTGTGATTTAGTACTCATATGTATAATGAATTTTGTAAATCTCTAAGTTCTTGTTTAGCTATTAAGTTTCTGTTTTTCTTATTTTGTAACTTAGTTAAATACCTTTTCAAAGCATTTTTTATTTCATTATCTTTTCTTCTATAGGCTTCATATAAATAATTTTCATAATCATCTATTTTATCTTGTATGATTCTATTACGGACATTTAATATGTTATCTCTCGTTTGTATATAATCCTTGACGTTTTTTATTTGTGTCTTAATAGTCATAACGAATTTATTAATTGTTCAAGTTCTATTAATAATTGTCTAAGTTCTATTTGTTTTAATAGTTCTAATAATTTTTTAAGTTCTAGTTGAACTCTTGAAAGTTTTTCTATTTTATTTTGTTCTTCTTGTATTGAATTAAGTAAAGAACACCTTATTTCAAGATCTTCTTCTTGGTTGCTTGAATATGAGAAATACGTATTTGATCTCTTACACTATTGATTTTAAATAGTAAAGCATAATTTATCCATTCAACACGTAATTTAACAGTTTTATTAGAGGAATTCATACTTGATCAAGTAAATAATTAAGCAAATAAGCAAATATAATAGACGTTTTCTTTATGAACTTCTTTTAAGACTCAATCCCTTTTGCTCATAATAAACTTTAATCAGTTAATAACAATTCTATCAGCTTTCATATAAGTACTGCTAATCCGCTTTGACAACCCTTAAGCACTTAAGCATAATTAAATAAATTCATGTTTTTCAACCTCACCACATAGGTTTTATGCATCACGCCCTCAACGCCTTCTCATTCTCAACGGCTAAACGGGCTCCTGCTACCAATTGTCTCTTGGTTTCTAAACATGATTTTACTTAATCGGGGAAAGCATAATTAAGATAGCATACATCTTATATGAAATTATAGAATCATCTTAACGAGATCTTAGTATTATTATAAACTAGGGGATTGAATTTAAATTCGGTTCATAAGGAAAGGGATTACCTTATCTGCTTCCATAATTACTTGTGAAATATCTTCTACGAGTATAACTCTGGTGAATAGTAGCCTTATGAATAGTAGGCTCTAATACCAATTTTGGAGAGATAAGGCGGATTTTTAGGAGAAAGATTTGTAGAGAGAGAGAAGAGAGATATGTAGGAAACTTGCTGATGATCCTCTGGATTTCTCAGCTGATTTATTTATAGGCAAACATATTACAAGTGCCGTACGTTTTTACAATACTAAGGGAGTATCTATTCCTTCTTTAAAACAGGCTTTTATTATTATTTCAATGGCTGCTAATTCTACAAATCTAAATGTAATTGGTTTATTTTTTAAGGTATTGTTAATTTTGGTTATTTCTTCATTTAACACTTCTTGTGTTATTAAAGGTACTCTAGTATTACCTTGTACTTGGGTTATATCTATAACATGTTCTCTATCTCGCTATAACTAAATATTCTTCCTTTTTCTTTTTAAAATACCTAGCTAAATTTGTGAAGTCAAATTTTTTCTTATCTACTATTTTATCGGGTGACAAAGTAAATCCTTCATATTTTAATTCATTTTATTTTTGCAAATCAAAAATAGCTCTTTGATTTCTATGTTGTTCCGTAATATCTTCATCATAATCAACTTGTTGTAGTTCTTTATTCATCACTATCGGTTTCGGTATTATCTTTTTCTTCATTACTTTCTTCATGACTTATTATTCCATTGATTTCATCATTATCTCATTTCATATTCGAGCACATATATTTCTTCATCTCGGTGGTATATTGGTTTTACCTAATTCATATTCTCGCTATATGGAGCTCAATGAAATTTATATTTTTGCTATTTTTAGTATTATTTCTATTTGTCTTTGTTTTGCATTCTCTTGCTATATGACCTATCTGTCCACAATTGTAACATTTACATCTTTTGGGGTTTTTAGCATATCTATAAATTTTTCTTTTAACAAAGTAATTTTTATTTGATGTTTTCTTATTTTTATATTTACCATATGGTTTGAATCTTTTATATCGTCTTCGCATTAATTTAGGTCGTTTTGCTTTATATCTTTTGTTTAATTTGTGACATCCAAATTTAGGTATTTCATATTTTTCACAATCAACTTATTTTAGCTTGTTTTCTAAATGCCTTTTGGTTATTGATTTCAATACAATAATTTTTATACCATGTTTGTAGAAATGATATTTGTTCACCTAGAGTTCCCTGTTTTAGGTTCCGTATAATATGCTTCTTGTACCATAATGTTTATAGGTACCGGCAATTATTCAAAATATAATTTTCGAAATATAGCTAGTTGTTCGGGTGTTTCGGTTCCTAATTCATAATAATTCATTTGGAATGCACAATTATATTTGTTTAAATCTTCTGGACACATGGAACATATTTGCATATTATATAGTTGGGACTTACAAGATTTCTTTCTTAGCTTCGCGCATATTTTAGATCCGCATTTGGATTGCCAAATTCTCTTCGAATTATTTTTTCGTATTTTTTCAACATTTGTGTTGAATCTGTCATCTCTGTTCCTTCTATCTTAGTACTTCGTAATTACGTTAATTCCGTAATTCCTATATTAGTTAAATAACTTTTTGCTATTCCTAGTTATTGTGGCTTCAATATAATTAGCCTGCACTAACTCGGTATTTTTGCTTCGATTAATTTTGCGGTTATCCAAGATATCCAATTTTGTATGTCTATTTCAGCGTTTATAGAACAATCTAAATTTAAAGTTTCTCCCGATAGATTATCTCTTGGTATGTAGTCGTTTTCTATTCTACTTCGATATTTCCATATATAATCGTTATTTTTATACTTATAATCATATTTTTTTCTTTTTAAAGGTTGGTTTATAGCTTCTATCGGTTTCCATATAATCATAATCGCATCTCTCGTAGACTTTCGTAAGTACGTTAACTTCTTCATCTTTATCCGAGTTAAAGTACGCTTCTAAATAATTTGAATATCTAAATTCTTGACTGGATTGTTCGAGAACAAGTTTCATCACCGTCTTGCAACACATTTATATTGTTTACTTCAAGTCGTTCAATGTCCGTAGTTAAGGCTTCTATAGCAGTATTATTTAGGGTCTCATTATCCGATCCGTGGATTTCGATATTTCGTATTTTCTTTAATGTTACATATAAGTTGTTCTTCTATTTTATCAAACCTATTGTTATATTCTATTGTAAGATTTTGTATCTCTTCATTAAAATTATTTTCTACTCTGTAGACTTTCTCTAATATTTGTTTGGTATTAATATGTATTATTTTAATAGATTCTTCTATTTTTCTCATTCTTTCATCATACTTTCTCGTCTAACTTTTCTAATTTTTTATAGATGTCATTAATTGTTTTACTTGTCTTGGTAGCTACTTTCTATATTTGTTATTTGTACTAAATTATTTTCTAGTGCTAGTCTTCTTTCTCTGTCAAATTCGTTTTCTAGTATCATTTGTTTTCTATCTTTTTATTAAATAAAATCTTCCTTCACTTATTTCCGCAAATTGTCTATTTTGGTTAGTCTTATGTATTTTAAATGGACCATCTCGGTGAATAGTAGCCTTATGAATAGTATAATTTATAGGTATTCACAGTTAATTATACTTCTGGATTTGTGGACATGGAGTAACAAGAAGATAATAATAAAAAAACTGAGTTAGTGCCATTCAATATGACTATATGTAATGATGGTTATGAATACTATCGTCAATACCCAAGTTATATAAGGCAGCTAGAAACTATTTAAATATCACAAGGCTCAAATGATCTTTGTGAGGATGTTATCTGACCCCTGGTGAAGTTACAAATCAAGAAATAAAAGCAATGTATACGAGTAGTCAAAATTGGGAGTACATCCCATTTTGACTACTCGTATACATTGCTTTATTTCTTGATGTGTAACTTCACCAGGGCTTATAACATCTCACAAAGATCATTTGAGCCTTTGTGATATTTAAATAGTTTCTAGCCGCCTTATATAACTTGGGTATTGACGTATAGTTCTTCTCCATTTGTGGTATAAACCGAGTTTAGAAGACCATAGTCATAGGTCGCTTTAATCATATATGGATTACAACCTTGGGAAGGCAATTAACTCATTTATCGTTTTTAGAGGGTTTGTAACATAACCGCTCTCTATTTACGTGGTTACTTCGGATTTGTGTTTAGCTTATTGGCAATTACTAGGAAATTGGAAATATATGCTCGAACTCGGGGGCTCATGGTTTGTTTTGATCCAAGAGTTAATTTTTCTAAAAAAGAGGTTGTATCTCGTACAAGGGTAGGAAATTCTATCTCGTTAAGAAGGTTTTTAGGTTTATCTTGGCATGGAAAATAATTTTGTAAAGACATATTTTTCCCAGCTTATAGGAGTATTAACTTTTCTTGTAATAGCTTGAGTTTTATAATTTCAGCCATCGCAATATAGTTTTGGCTTCGCCAATATAGTTTTGGCTACTGCCAATATCCATTTGCTCCTTACCGGGATTACTGGAAACTACCTTTTCTCTTTTTAGGAGAGTTAACTCATCGGCTTCGCCAATATAGTTTTGGCTCTTGCCAATATCCATTTGCTCCTTACCGGGATTACCGGAAACTACCTTTTCTCTTTTTAGGAGAGTTAACTCATCCATTAGCTCTTTGATTTGTAGTTCTTGTGCCCGATTCTTTAGAACCGGATGTTGGACTAGCTCGGGAGAGATAATCCGCATAACAATTATCGTTAGTTTTTAGTAATTCAATACTAAACTCGTATTGATTAATATCGGCTATAATCCGGTTTTATCTCCTTCCTTGTAATAGAATCCTTGCAATTTTTGGGTTAGCCAACTTCTAACAGTTCTATTATCTGTTCGAATTATAAATTTGCTATAAACTATGTAACATTCAAATTTTTGAATTCCATATTTTACTGCTTTTAATTCTTTTTTATTTATATCCCAATTGATCTCGTTTGCTTTAAATGTTCTCGAGTGATATCTCGCACACATTTTCCTTTTTATCATTTTTATACCTATATTTTAATCTTGCTCCATAACCGTTATTGGTTTCACTAGCATCTGTTTCTACTATCCATGTGAATTCTTTATCTTCATCGGAAAAACTTAATTTGGGTAATTGTTTAACTAAATCTTTGATTTTTTCTAAAGTTTTTGTATCGGTTTCTTCCCATCTAAAATCATAGTCTTTCTTTAGTTTCTTAGTTAAAGGTTCGGTGTATTGTGATAATTTAGGGATAAATTCTCGACTTGATTTACTATTCCTAGGAATTTTTGTAATTCCTTTTTTGTATTAATTTCTTGTTGAAACTCTATAATTTTTTGAGCTATATGGTCTTGCATTTTTATTCCAGCTTTATCTATTTCAAATCCTTTAAAAGTATATGGTTTCAATCTGAAAAGAGGTTACTATACCCAGTTTATAGGTATATTGCTTTGAATTAATAGGAAAAGTCTTGGTTTATGAATAGTAGGAATTATTATAGTTCATATTCACAGTTATTTAGTAGCCTTATGCATTAGTAACAAGAATTGTTAGAAAACGAATTTGACAGGGAAAGAAGACTAGCACTAGAAAATTGTCTAATAGTAAAATCCGCTTCATAAGCCTACTATTCTAAACTATTCGTTCACTATTAGAAGCATATAAATAGTTTCATAATCAAATACGAAAGGATTAGAATAGTTACTAGCATATAAATAGTTTATTCTACTGAAGTTGATTCTAGTATCATTTATAAATATGAACAATTTTATACCATGTTATGAACTATAAACAAGCGGGTTTTAATTATAGTTTTAAAACTATATTGGCGAGTAGCACTTTATAAATTGTTGGCTTCAATATAGAAAGTATCTCTCGATAGATTAATCATAGTTGTACTTGGCTTTTTAGTTTATGTTGACAAGGGGTAAACAAAGCACTAATTATGCTTAAGTGCTTAAGGGTTGTCAAAGCGGATTAGCAGTACTTATATGAAAGCTGATAGAATTGTTATTAACTGATTAAAGTTTATTATGAGCAAAAGGGATTGAGTCTTAAAAGAAGTTCATAAAGAAAACGTCTATTATATTTGCTTATTTGCTTAATTATTTACTTGATCAGTATGAATTCTCTAATAAAAACTGTTAAATTACGTGTTGAATGGATAAATTATGCTTTACTATTTAAAATCAATAGTGTAAGAGATCAAATACGTATTTCTCATATTCAAGCAACTGAAGAAGAAGATCTTGAAATAAGGTGTTCTTTACTTAATTCAATACAAGAAGAACAAAATAAAATAGAAAAACTTTCAAGAGTTCAACTAGAACTTAAAAAATTATTAGAACTATTAAAAGAAATAGAACTTAGACAATTATTAATAGAACTTGAACAATTAATAAATTCGTTATGACTATTAAGACACAAATAAAAAACGTCAAGGATTATATACAAACGAGAGATAACATATTAAATGTCCAGAATAGAATCATACAAGATAAAATAGATGATTATGAAAATTATTTATATGAAGCCTATAGAAGAAAAGATAATGAAATAAAAAATGCTTTGAAAAGGTATTTAACTAAGTTACAAAATAAGAAAAACAGAAACTTAATAGCTAAACAAGAACTTAGAGATTTACAAAATTCATTATACATATGAGTACTAAATCACAAATAAAAGAGGCTAGCAGACGAGTAAATCAGAACTATTTCATATCTACTATACAAGCTGATATAAAAAATTTAGAATTAAGAAATCAAAAACAAATAGCTATCATTAATAAAATACAAATATTAGAACGAGCAACATTAAACAATAATCGTAATCATGAAGAAATAGACAAAGAATTAAAACCTTTTGACGACCAGATAAACTTGCTAAATATAAAAATAAAAGAACAAGAGGATATAGCTAACAAAGTAACAGAAGATTACATTAATTATACATTAGATAAAAAACCAACCCTATACATATGAGTGAATTAGAAAAAGACGAACACTTAAGTACTAATCTAAGAATAATTAATACGAATATTTTATTAATTATAAAATTACTAAAAGAAAATAAGAATGATCTAAATAAATCGAGAATCAAGTAATACCAAAATACCAATAGAACTAGAAGAACAAGGTTATGAAATCTTAGAAAAGAAAATAACTAAAGAATATTCTCAGTTATTTCCAGATTTACTTTTAAGAAAAAGAATAGAAATTGAATATGAAAGAATATGCGAACAATTAGAAATATGAATAAAAACGAAAAAATCATTGAAGAAGAAATTATTAGATACCCTGATGGTCCATTTAAAATACATAAGACTAACCAAAATAGACAATTTGCGAAATAAGTGAAGGAAGATTTTATTTAATAAAAGATAGAAAACAAATGATACTAGAAAACGAA
Source organism: Beta corolliflora (assembly GCA_947648045.1). Classification (NCBI taxonomy): domain Eukaryota; kingdom Viridiplantae; phylum Streptophyta; class Magnoliopsida; order Caryophyllales; family Amaranthaceae; genus Beta; species Beta corolliflora. The sequence goes on along the minus strand of CANSZD010000511.1, from coordinate 1,278,104 downwards.
TTTGACAGAGAAAGAAGACTAGCACTAGAAAATAATTTAGTACAAATAACAAATATAGAAAGTAGCTACCAAGACAGTAAAACAATTAATGACATCTATAAAAAATTAGAAAAGTTAGACAGAAAGTATGATGAAAGAATGAGAAAAATAGAAGAATCTATTAAAATAATACATATTAATACCAAACAAATATTAGAGAAAGTCTACAGAGTAGAAAATAATTTTAATGAAGAGATACAAAATCTTACAATAGAATATAACAATAGGTTTGATAAAATAGAAGAACGACTTATATGTAACATTAAAGAAAATACGGAAATATCGAAATCCACGGATCGGATAATGAGACCCTAAATAATATTGCTATAGAAGCCTTAACTACGGACATTGAACGACTTGAAGTAAACAATATAAATGTGTTGCAAGACAGTGATGAAACTTGTGAGAGGTAAGGCGGATTTTTAGGAGAAAGATTTGTAGAGAGAGAGAAGAGAGATATGTAGGAAACTTGCTGATGATCCTCTGGATTTCTCAGCTGATTTATTTATAGGCAAACATATTACAAGTGCCGTACGTTTTTACAATACTATTCCTACTACTGTAGCTATAGTGAAAAGTGCTACAGTAAAAGTACTGTTCACTATTCACTTTACATATTTTTCGCGTTTAGCCGCCTAACTCTTGTCCTATTGTAACTATTACAAAGTTTATCTATTTTATGATAGTACAACGTATCTTATCTTGTTATAACTTCCCGTTCGTCGAAGATTCGGTCCTATCTTCTTCATCCATATCTTCAATAATAGGGACTTGTATTTTGTTGAGTCTTGCATATTTGGCGGTATGACTATTATTTTGTTGCATCCAGCCTATAATGTTTTTTCAAAGTGTCTTGTGTCATAAAATTTCTCGGAATGTACCGAGTAACCGGCTCCCGATCAGGATGAAGTAAACTCCATATCCATGACTTAATAACTTCTACAGAATCATATCCATATTCCTTACTTTGAGACATGATAAGTGTATTGGGCTCCTTATGGTTTACCCATATTGGAGTTTGTATTATGTTACATAATGCTTCATAAATTGTCTTTATTTTAACTGCTCTTTTTTCTCGGAGGACTTCCGGTATATCATTGATATTTAGCTCAGGTTGAGCTTTTATCTCTTCTGGGATAAGAAAATTGGGAGTACATCCCATTTTGACTACTCGTATACATTGCTTTATTTCTTGATGTGTAACTTCACCGGGGGCCGTATAACATCTCACAAAGATCATTTGAGCCTTTGTGATATTTAAATAGTTTCTAGGCGCCTTATATAACTTGGGTATTGACGATAGTTCTTCTCCATTTGTGGTATAAACCGAGTTTAGAAGACCATAGTCATAGGCTGCTTTAATCATATTTGGATTACAACCTGGGAAGGCAATTAACTCATTTATCGTTTTTAGAGGGTTTGTAACATAACCGCTCTCTATTTCTGATTGGCTATTTTTTGTGGTTACTTCGGATTTGTGTTAACTTATTGGCAATTACTAGGAAATTGGAAATATATGCTCGAACACGGGGGCTCATGGTTTGTTTTGATCCAAGAGTTAATTTTTCTAAAAAAGAGGTTGTATCTGGTACAAGGGTAGGAAATTCTATCTCGTTAAGAAGGTTTTTAGGTTTATCTTGGCATGGAAAATAATTTTGTAAAGACATATTTTTCCTGCTTATAGGAGTATTAACTTTTCTTGTAATAGCTTGAGTTTTATAATTTCGGCTACTGCCAATATAGTTTTGATACTAGAATCAACTTCTAACGATACTCCATGCCAAGAAACCCAAATAGTCATAACAGAAGATTAAGAAGATGGAATTATTTAATTACTGCCAATATATAGTTTTGGCTTCTGCCAATATAGTTTTGGCTACTGCCAATATCCATTTGCTCCTTACCAGGATTACTGGAAACTACCTTTTCTCTTTTTAGGAGAGTTAACTCATCCATTAGCTCTTTGATTTGTAGTTCTTGTGCCTGATTCTTTAGAACCAGTTGTTGGACTAGCTCTGGAGAGATAATCTGCATAACAATTATCGTTAGTTTTTAGTAATTCAATACTAAACTCGTATTGATTAATATCGGCTATAATCCTAGTTTATCTCCTTCCTTGTAATAGAATCCTGCAATTTTTGGGTTAGCCAACTTCTAACAGTTCTATTATCTCGTTCGAATTATAAATTTGCTATAAACTATGTAACATTCAAATTTTTTAATTCCATATTTTACTGCTTTTAATTCTTTTTTATTTATATCCCAATTGATCTCGTTTGCTTTAAATGTTCCTGAGTGATATCTGCACACATTTTCCTTTTTATCATTTTTATACCTATATTTTAATACTGCTCCATAACCGTTATTGGTTTCACTAGCATCTGTTTCTACTATCCATGTGAATTCTTTATCTTCATCGGGAAAACTTAATTTGGGTAATTTTTTAACTAAATCTTTGATTTTTTCTAAAGTTTTTGTATCAGTTTCTTCCCATCTAAAATCATAGTCTTTCTTTAGTTTCTTAGTTAAAGGTTCGGTGTATTGTGATAATTTAGGGATAAATTCTCGACTTGATTTACTATTCCTAGGAATTTTTGTAATTCTTTCTTAGTATTAATTTCTTTTTGAAATACTATGATTTTTTGAGCTATATGGTCTTGCATTTTTATTCCAGCTTTATCTATTTCGAATCCTAAGAATTCAATTTGTGTTTTAAATAATTCCATCTTCTTTTTACTTAAAACTATACCACTAGTTTTAATTATTTCTATAAATTGTTCTATTAGCTTATAGTGTTCTTCTTGGGTTTTTGAATAGATTAGTATATCATCAATGTAAACTATACAATTTGATAATTGATTTAAGTATTTATCCATAAATGCTTGGAATCTTCCAGGGGCATTTTTATATCCAAAAGGTAATACATTCCATTCATAAAATCCGCTAGGGACTTTGAATGCTGTTAATTGTTTAGAGTCTTCGGTTAATTTTAATTGGTGAAAACCACTCTTACAATCAAATTTTGAAAAATAATTGTAACCTTGTATTTGCCTCATTTTAAGAATTTTATTTGGTATAGGGTAATTATATGTAATTGTTTTTTCATTTAGGATTCGATAATCTATAACCATTCGAGTTTTTCCTCTTTTTTGTTCGGAGTGATTATTAACTATAAATGCACCTGCTACTATGTTTTGAGTTACTTGGTCTAATTAATTGGCCAGCTAATAGTTCCGTTATATGCATTTTAAATTCTTTTTCATCTCTTTGAGTATTATTAAAAGGTTTTTGTGATATGATACTATTATGGTCTTTTAATGTTATTTGTATTTCGATTTTATGCTTATGCCAATTTTCTAAAGGATTTTCGCTGCATAGTTCTTCTAACTTAGCTTTTAAAGGAGTAAGTTTATCTATATGTAATATTCCTATTTCTATTATGTCTAAATTGTTGATTCCTTTCTTGGTTTTCATTTTTTGGACTAGTTTCGCTTCTTCTCCTATTTTACAATTTTCCCATTCTATTGGTAATCTTTCTTTATTAGTAACTACTTTGGCTTTTAGCTTATGTTGACAAGGGGTAAACAGGGTAAGAAATTCTTTATCTATACTAAATGGTTTATATTGGTTAAAGAAATTTGTTCCGAATATAATATCTTTTCCTATTAATTCAAAGCAATATACCTTAGGTATAAGTAAGATTTTATCCCAAATTTGTATTTTTACGTTTGTTTGGTAAAGTGTAATTTTACTTGCTATTGTTATTAAATCCATTTATTCGAAAAGGTGTACGTAAGGTTTTCCATTTTGGTAAACAATTTTCTTTCATTATTGTTGTTTGTGCTCCTGTATCTACCATTGGTGTATAATATCTACTTTTATATCCTTCAAAAATTATTTTTATAAGTATATAGATTAAATTACTCATGGTGATTAAGAATTACTAAGTCATTTTTCATTTTATGTAATCGTTGTTCTAATATTTCTATGTCTCTAGTTTTCTCTTGTTCCTTTTTAGAATATAATCGTATACTATCGCGATGACATTTTGCAATTTTAATGTAGTTTAGCCTTTGGCTTAAATAAACCTTTTCTTCTTTTGCTATTTCTAACTGTTTTTGTAATTTTACTAGTTCAATTAAACTGGGTATAGTGTTATTCATTCATTGTTTTAGTTTTATATTGGGTTTGATTATATGTGAATTCAAAATAGTCTTGGTTTATTTTCCATGGTTTAACCTTTTCTAAGAAATCTTTTCCTAATACTATTTTGTTATTTAGGGTTATAACATATTCAATGTTTATATCTTGTAGTGCAATCTTTGTTGTTAGGGTAATTAACCTATTAAAATTTTCATTAATGTTAAGAGACAGTTTTTCTAATGGAATATAATTATTTTCAATGTTGAAGTCTATTTGTGCTGTTAGGTTTTTTGTTCCTATTTGTATAATTATATAATGTTCATATGATTTTAGTTGAATAGGTAAACTGTCGCTTAAATGTCGTTTGGATCGAGAAATACTTAATCGTTTCTTTACTATTTCTAAATCTTCATAGTTTGGTTTTGAATATAATTTTAATCCTTTTTCTATAGGTAAAATAAGATCCGTAAAAGGGGTATCTATAGTAATTGGTCTCAATTTATTTTTAGTATAAACCTGATGTTGATTGGTTAATATATAAGCATTCTTACATTGTACTGTCATAACTTTTGATCCATTTGTCATGTTTATTCCTCTTAGCATCCAATATAATACTAATGCCTTTTCTATGTTTTGGTCGGTTAAACTTATAGAATAATTTGGTTTAATTATGAACCTTACTTTCGATAAATAAGATTTCCTTTTAGTTGTGCTATTATAGCTTGTTCTACTGGTTCTTTTATTCTGTCATCACGCTAATTCTAATTCTAAGGGAGTATCTATTCCTTCTTTAAAACAGGCTTTTATTATTATTTCAATGGCTGCTAATTCTACAAATCTAAATGTAATTGGTTTATTTTTTAAGGTATTGTTAATTTTGGTTATTTCTTCATTTAACACTTCTTGTGTTATTAAAGGTACTCTAGTATTACCTTGTACTTGGGTTATATCTATAACATGTTCTCTATCTGCTATAACTAAATATTCTTCCTTTTTTCTTTTAAAATACCTAGCTAAATTTGTGAAGTCAAATTTTTCTTATCTATTATTTTATCGGGTGACAAAGTAAATCCTTCATATTTTAATTCATTATATTTTTGCAAATCAAAAATAGCTCTTTGATTTCTATGTTGTTCCGTAATATCTTCATCATAATCAACTTGTTGTAGTTCTTTATTCATCACTATCGGTTTCAAGATTATCTTTTTCTTCATTACTTTCTTCATGACTTATTATTCCATTGATTTCATCATTATCTCTGTTTCATATTCGAGCACATATATTTCTTCATCTCGGTGGTATATTGGTTTTACCTAATTCATATTCGCTATATGGAGCTTAATGAAATTTATATTTTTGCTATTTTTAGTATTATTTCTATTTGTCTTTGTTTTGCATTCTCTTGCTATATGACCTATCTCGTCCACAATTGTAACATTTGCATCTTTTGGGGTTTTTAGCATATTTGTAAATTTTTCTTTTTATAAAATAATTTCTATTTGATCTTTCCTTATTTCTATATTTACCATATGGTTTGAATCTTTTATATCGTCTTCACATTAATTTAGGTCTTTTTGCTTTATATCTTTTGTTTAATTTGTGACATCCAAATTTAGGTATTTCATATTTGTCACAACAGTCACTTATTTTAGCTTGTTTTCTAAATGCCTTTTGGTTATTGATTTCAATACAATAATTTTTATACCATGTTTGTAGAAATGATATTTGTTCACCTAGAGTTCCTGTTTTAGGTTCCGTATAATATGCTTCTTGTACCATAATGTTTATAGGTATTGGCAATTTTTCAAAATATAATTTTCGAAATATAGCTAGTTGTTCGGGTGTTTCGGTTCCTAATTCATAATAATTCATTTGGAATGCACAATTATATTTGTTTAAATCTTCCCGACACATGGAACATATTTGCATATTATATAGTTGGGACTTACAGTATTCTTTCTTAGCTTCCGCATATTTTAGATCTCGCATTTGGATTGCCAAATTCTCTTCGAATTATTTTTTCGTATTTTTTCAACATTTGTGTTGAATCTGTCATCTCTGTTCCTTCTATCTTAGTACTTCGTAATTACGTTAATTCCGTAATTCCTATATTAGTTAAATAACTTTTTGCTATTCCCGTTATTGTGGCTTCAATATAATTAGCCGCTGCACTAACCGGTATTTTTGCTTCGATTAATTTTGCAGTTATCCTAGATATCCAATTTTGTATGTCTATTTCAGCGTTTATAGAACAATCTAAATTTAAAGTTTCTCCCGATAGATTATCTCTTGGTATGTAGTCGTTTTCTATTCTACTTCGATATTTCCATATATAATCGTTATTTTTATACTTATAATCATATTTTTTCTTTTTAAAGGTTGGTTTATAGCTTCTATCGGTTTCCATATAATCATAATCTGCATCTCTCGTAGACTTTCGTAAGTACGTTAACTTCTTCATCTTTATCCGAGTTAAAGTCCGCTTCTAAATAATTTGAATATCTAAATTCTTGATTGGATTGTTCGAACAAGTTTCATCACTGTCTTGCAACACATTTATATTGTTTACTTCAAGTCGTTCAATGTCCGTAGTTAAGGCTTCTATTGCAGTATTATTTAGGGTCTCATTATCCGATCCGTGGATTTCAGATATTTCGTATTTTCTTTAATGTTACATATAAGTTGTTCTTCTATTTTATCAAACCTATTGTTATATTCTATTGTAAGATTTTGTATCTCTTCATTAAAATTATTTTCTACTCTGTAGACTTTCTCTAATATTTGTTTGGTATTAATATGTATTATTTTAATAGATTCTTCTATTTTTCTCATTCTTTCATCATACTTTCTGTCTAACTTTTCTAATTTTTTATAGATGTCATTAATTGTTTTACTATCTTGATAGCTACTTTCTATATTTGTTATTTGTACTAAATTATTTTCTAGTGCTAGTCTTCTTTCTCTGTCAAATTCGTTTTCTAGTATCATTTGTTTTCTATCTTTTATTAAATAAAATCTTCCTTCACTTATTTCTCGCAAATTGTCTATTTTGGTTAGTCTTATGTATTTTAAATGGACCATCGGGGTATCTAATAATTTCTTCTTCAATGATTTTTTCGTTTTTATTCATATTTCTAATTGTTCGCATATTCTTTCATATTCAATTTCTATTCTTTTTCTTAAAAGTAAATGCGGAAATAACCGAGAATATTCTTTAGTTATTTTCTTTTCTAAGATTTCATAACCTTGTTCTTCTAGTTCTATTGGTATTTTGGTATTACTTGATTCTGATTTATTTAGATCATTCTTATTTTCTTTTAGTAATTTTATAATTAATAAAATATTCGTATTAATTATTCTTAGATTAGTACTTAAGTGTTCGTCTTTTTCTAATTCACTCATATGTATAGGGTTGGTTTTTTATCTAATGTATAATTAATGTAATCTTCTGTTACTTTGTTAGCTATATCCTCTTGTTCCTTTATTTTTATATTTAGCAAGTTTATCTGGTCGTCAAAAGGTTTTAATTCTTTGTCTATTTCTTCATGATTACGATTATTGTTTAATGTTGCTCGTTCTAATATTTGTATTTTATTAATGATAGCTATTTGTTTTTGATTTCTTAATTCTAAATTTTTTATATCAGCTTGTATAGTAGATATGAAATAGTTCTGATTTACTCGTCTGCTAGCCTCTTTTATTTGTGATTTAGTACTCATATGTATAATGAATTTTGTAAATCTCTAAGTTCTTGTTTAGCTATTAAGTTTCTGTTTTTCTTATTTTGTAACTTAGTTAAATACCTTTTCAAAGCATTTTTTATTTCATTATCTTTTCTTCTATAGGCTTCATATAAATAATTTTCATAATCATCTATTTTATCTTGTATGATTCTATTCTGGACATTTAATATGTTATCTCTCGTTTTTATATAATCCTTGACGTTTTTTATTTGTGTCTTAATAGTCATAACGAATTTATTAATTGTTCAAGTTCTATTAATAATTGTCTAAGTTCTATTTGTTTTAATAGTTCTAATAATTTTTTAAGTTCTAGTTGAACTCTTGAAAGTTTTTCTATTTTATTTTGTTCTTCTTGTATTGAATTAAGTAAAGAACACCTTATTTCAGTATCTTCTTCTTCAGCTGCTTGAATATGAGAAATACGTATTTGATCTCTTACACTATTGATTTTAAATAGTAAAGCATAATTTATCCATTCAACACGTAATTTAACAGTTTTTATTAGAGAATTCATACTGATCAAGTAAATAATTAAGCAAATAAGCAAATATAATAGACGTTTTCTTTATGAACTTCTTTTAAGACTCAATCCCTTTTGCTCATAATAAACTTTAATCAGTTAATAACAATTCTATCAGCTTTCATATAAGTACTGCTAATCCGCTTTGACAACCCTTAAGCACTTAAGCATAATTAAATAAATTCATGTTTTTCAACCTCACCACATAGGTTTTATGCATCACGCCCTCATCGCCTTCTCATTCTCAACGGCTAAACGGGCTCCTGCTACCAATTGTCTCTTGGTTTCTAAACATGATTTTACTTAATCGGGGAAAGCATAATTAAGAAAGCATACATCTTATATGAAATTATAGAATCATCTAAACAGATCTTAGTATTATTATAAACTAGGGGATTGAATTTAAATTCAGTTCATAAGGAAAGGGATTACCTTATCTGCTTCCATAATTACTTGTGAAATATCTTCTATGAGTATAACTCGGTGAATAGTAGCCTTATGAATAGTAGGCTCGATACCAATTTTCGAGGGTAAAGCGTGTTTAAGATTTTGAGGACAAAGATTTGGAGAGAGAGAGAGAGAAGAGAGATGTAGGGAAACTTGCTGATGATCCTCTGGATTTCTCAGCTGATTTATTTATAGGCAAACATATTACAAGTGCCGTACGTTTTTACAATACTATTCCTACTACTGTAGCTATAGTGAAAAGTGCTACAGTAAAAGTACTGTTCACTATTCACTTTACATATTTTTCGCGTTTAGCCGCCTAACTCTTGTCCTATTGTAACTATTACAAAGTTTATCTATTTTATGATAGTACAACGTATCTTATCTTGTTATAACTTCCCGTTCGTCGAAGATTCGGTCCTATCTTCTTCATCCATATCTTCAATAATAGGGACTGTATTTTGTTGAGTCTTGCATATTTGGCAGGTATGACTATTATTTTGCTGCATCCAGCTACAATGTTTTTTCAAAGTGTCTTGTGTCATAAAATTTCTCGGAATGTACCGAGTAACGGCTCCCGATCGGGATGAAGTAAACTCCATATCCATGACTTAATAACTTCTACGTAATCATATCCATATTCCTTACTTTGAGACATGATAAGTGTATTGGGCTCCTTATAGTTTACCCATATTGGAGTTTGTATTATGTTACATAATGCTTCATAAATTGTCTTTATTTTAATCGCTCTTTTTTCTCGGAGGACTTCCAGGTATATCATTGATATTTAGCTCAGAGTTGAGCTTTTATCTCTTCCGGGATAAGAAAATTGGGAGTACATCCCATTTTGACTACTCGTATACATTGCTTTATTTCTTGATGTGTAACTTCACCGGGGCCGTATAACATCTCATAAAGATCATTTGAGCCTTTGTGATATTTAAATAGTTTCTAGCCGCCTTATATAACTTGGGTATTGACGATAGTTCTTCTCCATTTGTGGTATAAACCGAGTTTAGAAGACCATAGTCATAGGTCGCTTTAATCATATTTGGATTACAACTCCGGGAAGGCAATTAACTCATTTATCGTTTTTAGAGGGTTTGTAACAAAACCGCTCTCTATTTCGATTGGCTATTTTTTGTGGTTACTTCGGGATTTGTGTTTAGCTTATTGGCAATTACTAGGAAATTGGAAATATATGCTCGAACCCGGGGGCTCATGGTTTGTTTTGATCCAAGAGTTAATTTTTCTAAAAAAGAGGTTGTATCTGGTACAAGGGTAGGAAATTCTATCTCGTTAAGAAGGTTTTTAGGTTTATCTTGGCATGGAAAATAATTTTGTAAAGACATATTTTTCCTGCTTATAGGAGTATTAACTTTTCTTGTAATAGCTTGAGTTTTATAATTTCGGCTACTGCCAATATAGTTTTGGCTTCTGCCAATATAGTTTTGGCTACTGCCAATATCCATTTGCTCCTTACCGGGATTACCGGAAACTACCTTTTCTCTTTTAGGAGAGTTAACTCATCCATTAGCTCTTTGATTTGTAGTTCTTGTGCCTCGATTCTTTAGAACCAGCTTGTTGGACTAGCTCCTGGAGAGATAATCTGCATAACAATTATCGTTAGTTTTTAATAATTCAATACTAAACTCGTATTGATTAATATCGGCTATAATCCGGTTTATCTCCTTCCTTGTAATAGAATCCTGCAATTTTTGGGTTAGCCAACTTCTAACAGTTCTATTATCTGTTCGAATTATAAATTTGCTATAAACTATGTAACATTCAAATTTTTTAATTCCATATTTTACTGCTTTTAATTCTTTTTTATTTATATCCCAATTGATCTCGTTTGCTTTAAATGTTCCTGAGTGATATCTCGCACACATTTTCCTTTTTATCATTTTTATACCTATATTTTAATACTTGCTCCATAACCGTTATTGGTTTCACTAGCATCTGTTTCTACTATCCATGTGAATTCTTTATCTTCATCTGGAAAACTTAATTTGGGTAATTTTTTAACTAAATCTTTGATTTTTTCTAAAGTTTTTGTATCGGTTTCTTCCCATCTAAAATCATAGTCTTTCTTTAGTTTCTTAGTTAAAGGTTCGGTGTATTGTGATAATTTAGGGATAAATTCTCTGACTTGATTTACTATTCCTAGGAATTTTTGTAATTCTTTCTTAGTATTAATTTCTTTTTGAAATACTATGATTTTTTGAGCTATATGGTCTTGCATTTTTATTCCAGCTTTATCTATTTCGAATCCTAAGAATTCAATTTGTGTTTTAAATAATTCCATCTTCTTTTTACTTAAAACTATACCACTAGTTTTAATTATTTCTATAAATTGTTCTATTAGCTTATAGTGTTCTTCTTGGGTTTTTGAATAGATTAGTATATCATCAATGTAAACTATACAATTTGATAATTGATTTAAGTATTTATCCATAAATGCTTGGAATCTTCCAGGGGCATTTTTATATCCAAAAGGTAATACATTCCATTCATAAAATCCGCTAGGGACTTTGAATGCTGTTAATTGTTTAGAGTCTTCGGTTAATTTTAATTGGTGAAAACCACTCTTACAATCAAATTTTGAAAAATAATTGTAACCTTGTATTTGCCTCATTTTAAGAATTTTATTTGGTATAGGGTAATTATATGTAATTGTTTTTTCATTTAGGATTCGATAATCTATAACCATTCGAGTTTTTCCTCTTTTTTGTTCAGAGTGATTATTAACTATAAATGCACTGCTACTATGTTTTGAGTTACTTGGTCTAATTAATTGGCCAGCTAATAGTTCCGTTATATGCATTTTAAATTCTTTTTCATCTCTTTGAGTATTATTAAAAGGTTTTTGTGATATGATACTATTATGGTCTTTTAATGTTATTTGTATTTCAGTTTTATGCTTATGCCAATTTTCTAAAGGATTTTCGCTGCATAGTTCTTCTAACTTAGCTTTTAAAGGAGTAAGTTTATCTATATGTAATATTCCTATTTCTATTATGTCTAAATTGTTGATTCCTTTCTTGGTTTTCATTTTTTGGACTAGTTTCGCTTCTTCTCCTATTTTACAATTTTCCCATTCTATTGGTAATCTTTCTTTATTAGTAACTACTTTGGCTTTTAGCTTATGTTGACAAGGGGTAAACAGGGTAAGAAATTCTTTATCTATACTAAATGGTTTATATTGGTTTAAGAAATTTGTTCCTAATATAATATCTTTTCCTATTAATTCAAAGCAATATACCTTAGGTATAAGTAAGATTTTATCCCAAATTTGTATTTTTACGTTTGTTTGGTAAAGTGTAATTTTACTGCTATTGTTATTAAATCCATTTATTCAAAAAGGTGTACGTAAGGATTTCCATTTTGGTAAACAATTTTCTTTCATTATTGTTGTTTGTGCTCCTGTATCTACCATTGGTGTATAATATCTACTTTTATATCCTTCAAAAATTATTTTTATAAGTATATAGATTAAATTACTCATGGTGATTAAGAATTACTAAGTCATTTTTCATTTTATGTAATCGTTGTTCTAATATTTCTATGTCTCTAGTTTTCTCTTGTTCCTTTTTAGAATATAATCGTATACTATCGCGATGACATTTTGCAATTTTAATGTAGTTTAGCCTTTGGCTTAAATAAACCTTTTCTTCTTTTGCTATTTCTAACTGTTTTTGTAATTTTACTAGTTCAATTAAACTGGGTATAGTGTTATTCATTCATTGTTTTAGTTTTATATTGGGTTTGATTATATGTGAATTCAAAATAGTCTTGGTTTATTTTCCATGGTTTAACCTTTTCTAAGAAATCTTTTCCTAATACTATTTTGTTATTTAGGGTTATAACATATTCAATGTTTATATCTTGTAGTGCAATCTTTGTTGTTAGGGTAATTAACCTATTAAAATTTTCATTAATGTTAAGAGACAGTTTTTCTAATGGAATATAATTATTTTCAATGTTGAAGTCTATTTGTGTTGGTTAGGTTTTTTGTTCCTATTTGTATAATTATATAATGTTCATATGATTTTAGTTGAATAGGTAAACTGTCGGTTAAATGTCGTTTGGATCGAGAAATACTTAATCGTTTCTTTACTATTTCTAAATCTTCATAGTTTGGTTTTGAGTATAATTTTAATCCTTTTTCTATAGGTAAAATAAGATCCGTAAAAGGGGTATCTATAGTAATTGGTCTTAATTTATTTTTAGTATAAACCCGATGTTGATCGGTTAATATATAAGCATTCTTACATTGTACTGTCATAACTTTTGATCCATTAGTCATGTTTATTCCACTTTGCATCCAATATAATACTAATGCTTTTTCTATGTTTTGGTCGGTTAAACTTATAGAATAATTTGGTTTAATTATAAACCTTACTTTCGATAAATAAGATTTCCTTTTAGTTGTGCTATTATAGCTTGTTCTAACTGGTTCTTTTATTCTGTCATCAGCTAATTCTAATTCTAAGGGAGTATCTATTCCTTCTTTAAAACAGGCTTTTATTATTATTTCAATGGTCAGCTAATTCTACAAATCTAAATGTAATTGGTTTATTTTTTAAGGTATTGTTAATTTTGGTTATTTCTTCATTTAACACTTCTTGTGTTATTATGCTTAAGTGCTTAAGGGTTGTCAAAGCGGATTAGCTAGTCAAAACTATATTACTAGAATTATGCTTAGTTAACAAAAATAGTCAATAGTCTCGTATGAACATATTATATCTTAGGGTAAAAATTGTTATCGTGAGAACTAAGCGATACTCCTAAAAATCTGTCAATATAATAAGTTACATTTAGATTTGTAGGCTCTCGATATAAACAAATAATATAATTCTATAGCTTCTATGTATTTCGATAGTAGTTTTATAATTAATAAAATATTCGTATTACTAGCATATTGTATAATAAGTCATGAAGAAAGTAATGAAGAAAAAGATAATACTGAAAACCGATAGTGATGAATAAAGAACTACAACAAGTTGATTATGATGAAGATATTACGGAACAACATAGAAATCAAAGAGCTATTTTTGATTTGCAAAAATATAATGAATTAAAATATGAAGGATTTACTTTGTCACCCGATAAAATAGTAGATAAGAAAAAATTTGACTTCACAAATTTAGCTAGGTATTTTAAAAGAAAAAAGGAAGAATATTTAGTTATAGCAGATAGAGAACATGTTATAGATATAACCCAAGTACAAGGTAATACTAGAGTACCTTTAATAACACAAGAAGTGTTAAATGAAGAAATAACCAAAATTAACAATACATTGGAAAATAAACCAAGACTATTTTGAATTCACATATAATCAAACCCAATATAAAACTAAAACAATGAATGAATAACACTATACCAAGTTTAATTGAACTAGTAAAATTACAAAAACAGTTAGAAATAGCAAATGAAGAAAAGGTTTATTTAAGCCAAAGGCTAAACTACATTAAAATTGCAAAATGTCATCGCGATAGTTAAAGTCCCTATTATTTGTGACATCCAAACAGGAGCTTTTATAACAGAAGATTTTGGCTATTTTTAGTTACTTTTAAGAAAAAGAATAGTAAACTATTTGGTTTCACTAGTATTATTTCCAGATTTGTCAACATAAACATAATAAACATTGAATATGTTATAACCCTAAATAACAAAATAGTATTAGGAAAAGATTTCTTAGAAAAGGTTAAACCATGGAAACTAAACCAAGATTATTTTGAATTTACATATAATCAAACCCAATATAAAACTAAAACAATGAATGAATAACACTATTCCCAGTTTGATAGAATTAATAAAACTACAAAACAGATAGAGATAGCTAAAGAAGAAAAGGCATATATAAGTCAAAGACCGCAATACATAATATTTGTAGAGTGCCATAGAGATAGTATACGAACTTTATCTAATGAAGAACAAAAGAAAACAAGAGATATAGAGGTCTTAGAACAAAAGTTACGCAAGATGAAAAATAAACTAGTTATCCTTAATAAAAATGAGTAATTTAATTTATATTTTAGTAAAAATAATCTTTGATGAATATAAAAGCAGATATTATACACCAATGGTGGACACAGAGCTCAAACAACAATTATGAAAGAAAATTGTTTACCAAAATGGAAAAGATTAAACACTCCCTTTAAAATAAACGGATTTAATAATAATAGTAGTAAAATTACTCTTTATCAAACGAATATAAAAATACAAATTTGGGATAAAATATTAGTCATACCTAAGGTATATTGCTTTGAATTAATTGGAAAAGATATTATATTAGGAACTAATTTCTTAAACCAATATAAACCCTTTAGTATAGATAAAGAATTTCTTACTTTGTTTACCCCTTGTCAACATAAACTAAAAGCCAAAGTAGTTACTAATAAAGAAAGATTACCAATAGAATGGGAAAATTGTAAAATAGGAGAAGAAGCGAAACTAGTCCAAAAAATGAAAACCAAAAAAGGAATCAACAATCTAGACATAATAGAAATAGGAATATTACATATAGATAAACTTACTCCTTTAAAAACTAAGTTAGAAGAACTATGCAGCGAAAATCCTTTAGAAAATTGGCATAAGCATAAAACCGAAATACAAATAACATTAAAAGACCAAAATAGTATCATATCACAAAAACCTTTTAATAATACTCAAAGAGATGAAAAAGAATTTAAGATGCATATAACGGAATTAGTAGCTGGAAAACTAATTAGACCAAGTAATTCAAAACATAGTAGCAAGGCTTTTATAGTTAACAATCATTCTGAGCAAAAGAGAGGAAAAACAAGAATGGTTATCGACTATAGAATCCTAAACGAAAAACAATAACATACAATTACCCCATACCAAATAAAATACTTAAAATGAGACAAATACAAGGATATAATTATTTTTCAAAATTTGATTGTAAAAGTGGTTTTCACCAATTAAAACTAACTCAAGAATCTAAACAATTAACAGCATTCAAAGTCCCTAATGGATTCTATGAATGGAATGTTTTACCTTTTGGATATAAAAATGCACCAGGAAGATTCCAAGCATTTATGGATAAATATTTAAATCAATTATCAAATTGTGTAGTCTATATTGATGACATACTAATCTATTCGAAAACTCAAGAAGAACATTATAAGTTATTAGAACAAGTTTATAGAAATAATTAAAACTAGTGGTATAGTTTTAAGCAAAAAGAAAATGGAATTATTTAAAACTCGATTGAATTCTTAGGATTTGAAATAGATAAAGCTGGAATAAAAATGCAAGACCATATAGCTCAAAAAATTATAGAGTTTCAACAAGAAATTAATACAAAAAAGGAATTACAAAAGTTCTTAGGAATAGTTAATCGGGTTAGAGAATTTATCCCTAAACTATCACAATATACTTGAACCATTAACTAAAAACTAAAGAAAGACTACGATTTTAGATGGAATGCTACTGACACAAAGACTTTAGAAAAAATTAAAGAATTAGTCGGAAAGTTACCAAAACTAAGTTTTCCCGATGAAGACAAAGAATTTACATGGATAGTGGAAACAGGATGCTAGTGAAACTAATAATGGTTACGGAGCAAGTATTAAAGTATAGATATAAAAACGATAAAAAGGAATATGTTTGTCGATATCACTCAGAACATTCAAAGCAAATGAAATCAATTGGGATATAAATAAAAAGAGTTAAAAGCAAGAAAATATGGAATTAAAAAATTTGAATGTTACATAGTTTATAGTAAATTTATAATCGTAACGTATAATAGAACTGTTAAAAGTTGGCTAACCCAAAAATTGCAGGATTCAATTACGAGGAAGGAGATAAACAGGATTATAGCGAGATATTAACCAAGTATGAGTTTAATATCGAATTACTAAAAACTAACGAAAACTGTTTGGCGAGACTATCTCTCAAGACATAGTTCAACAACTAATTATAGAAAATCGGGAGCTCAAGATACAACTCAAACAAGCTTAATGGAAGAATTTGCTTCTATGAAAAGAGCAACCACTTCCAAAGAATCCTAATAAGGAGCAAGCGGATATTGGCACTAGCCAAAAATATAAAAGCCGAATTATTACAACAAAAAAGTTAATCCCTCCTTTCAAACGAAGTATGTCCTTACAAACCTATAACCCCACTCCAGCTTATCAACGAACTAAATTTTCCAAGCCTTATACCGGATACCACCTCCTTCAAAGAAAAGTTAACCCTAGGAACTAAACAAACTATGAATCCTTCAATTCGTAAATATACGATAATTTCTTACTTATTGCCAACAGACTAAATACATTTCCGGAAATAACCACAAAAGACCGCCATGGAGAAATCGAAGGTGGATATGTAACCAATCCTTTAAAAAGGATAAACGAGTTAATAGCGTTGCCCTGGTTGCAATGCAAAGTTAATCAAAGCAACTTATGATTATGGCCTTCTTAATTCAAGATATACACCTGAATGGAGAGGAGCTATCATCAATTCCCGATCTATATAAAGCGACTAAAAGTTACTTGCATATTACAAAATCTCCCATGATTTTTGTAAGATGTTATACGCCCCTGGCGAGTTACTTTCTCCGAGATAAAACCATGTATTAGGGTTATTAAAATGGGATGTACAACAATTTTATCTTTCCCGAAGAAATTAAGGCACGACAAATAACTAAACCACAATTTCAAGAGTTCAACTAGAATTTAAAAAATTATTAGAACTATCAAAACAAATAGAACTTAGACAATTATTAATAGAACTTGAACAATTAATAAATTCGTTATGACTATTAAGACACAAATAAAAAACGCCAAGGATTATATACAAACGAGAGATAACATATTAAATGTCCGGAATAGAATCATACAAGATAAAATAGATGATTATGAAAATTATTTATATGAAGCCTATAGAAGAAAAGATAATGAAATAAAAAATGCTTTGAAAAGGTATTTAACTAAGTTACAAAATAAGAAAAACGAAAACTTAATAGCTAAACAAGAACTTAGAGATTTACAAAATTCATTATACATATGAGTACTAAATCACAAATAAAAGAGGCTAGCAGACGAGTAAATCGGAACTATTTCATATCTACTATACAAGCCGATATAAAAAATTTAGAATTAAGAAATCAAAAACAAATAGCTATCATTAATAAAATACAAATATTAGAACGAGCAACATTAAACAATAATCGTAATCATGAAGAAATAGACAAAGAATTAAAACCTTTTGACGACCGATAAACTTGCTAAATATAAAAATAAAAGAACAAGAGGATATAGCTAACAAAGTAACGTGAAGATTACATTAATTATACATTAGATAAAAAACCAACCCTATACATATGAGTGAATTAGAAAAAGACGAACACTTAAGTACTAATCTAAGAATAATTAATACGAATATTTTATTAATTATAAAATTACTAAAAGAAAATAAGAATGATCTAAATAAATCGAATCAAGTAATACCAAAATACCAATAGAACTAGAAGAACAAGGTTATGAAATCTTAGAAAATAAAATAACTAAAGAATATTCTCGATTATTTCCGGATTTACTTTTAAGAAAAAGAATAGAAATTGAATATGAAAGAATATGCGAACAATTAGAAATATGAATAAAAACGAAAAAATCATTGAAGAAGAAATTATTAGATACCCCGATGGTCCATTTAAAATACATAAGACTAACCAAAATAGGCAATTTGCGAAAATAAGTGAAGGAAGATTTTATTTAATAAAAGATAGAAAACAAATGATACTAGAAAACGAATTTGACAGAGAAAGAAGACTAGCACTAGAAAATAATTTAGTACAAATAACAAATATAGAAAGTAGCTACCAAGACAAGTAAAACAATTAATGACATCTATAAAAAATTAGAAAAGTTAGACAGAAAGTATGATGAAAGAATGAGAAAAATAGAAGAATCTATTAAAATAATACATATTAATACCAAACAAATATTAGAGAAAGTCTACAGAGTAGAAAATAATTTTAATGAAGAGATACAAAATCTTACAATAGAATATAACAATAGGTTTGATAAAATAGAAGAACAGCTTATATGTAACATTAAAGAAAATACAGAAATATCAGAAATCCACGGATCAGATAATGAGACCCTAAATAATACTGCTATAGAAGCCTTAACTACGGACATTGAACGACTTGAAGTAAACAATATAAATGTGTTGCAAGACAGTGATGAAACTTGTTCTGAACAATCCAGTCAAGAATTTAGATATTCAAATTATTTAGAAGCGCAGACTTTAACTCGGATAAAGATGAAGAAGTTAACTTACTTACGAAAGTCTACAGAGATGCAGATTATGATTATATGGAAACTGATAGAAGCTATAAACCAACCTTTAAAAAGAAAAAATATGATTATAAGTATAAAAATAACGATTATATATGGAAATATCGAAGTAGAATAGAAAACGACTACATACCAAGAGATAATCTATCAGGAGAAACTTTAAATTTAGATTGTTCTATAAACGCTGAAATAGACATACAAAATTGGATATCTAGGATAACTGCAAAATTAATCGAAGCAAAAATACCAGTTAGTGCAGCGGCTAATTATATTGAAGCCACAATAACAGGAATAGCAAAAAGTTATTTAACTAATATAGGAATTATAGAATTAACAGAATTACGAAGTACTAAGATAGAAGGAACAGAGATGACAGATTCAACACAAATGTTGAAAAAATACGAAAAAATAATTCGAAGAGAATTTGGCAATCCAAATGCAGATCTAAAATATGCAGAAGCTAAGAAAGAATACTGTAAGTCCCAACTATATAATATGCAAATATGTTCCATGTGTCTAGAAGATTTAAACAAATATAATTGTGCATTCCAAATGAATTATAATGAATTAGGAACCGAAACACCTGAACAACTAGCTGTATTTCGAAAATTATATTTTGAAAAATTGCCAATACCTATAAACATTATGGTACAAGAAGCATATTATACAGAACCTAAAACAGGAACTCTAGGTGAACAAATATCATTTCTACAAACATGGTATAAAAATTATTGTATTGAAATCAATAACCAAAAGGCATTTAGAAAACAAGCTAAAATAAGTGATCATAGTGACAAATATGAAATACCTAAATTTGGATGTCACAAATTAAACAAAAGATATAAAGCAAAAAGACCTAAATTAATGCGAAGACGATATAAAAGATTCAAACCATATGGTAAATATAGAAATAAGGAAAGATCAAATAGAAATTATTTTATAAAAAGAAAAATTTACAAATATGCTAAAAACCCCAAAAGATGCAAATGTTACAATTGTGGGAGATAGGTCATATAGCAAGAGAATGCAAAACAAAGACAAATAGAAATAATACTAAAAATAGCAAAAATATAAATTTCATTGAACTCCATATAGCGTAATATGAATTAGGTAAAACCAATATACCACCGAGATGAAGAAATATATGTGCTCGAATATGAAACTGATAATGATGAAATCAATGGAATAATAAGTCATGAAGAAAGTAATGAAGAAAAAGATAATACCTGAAACCGATAGTGATGAATAAAGAACTACAACAAGTTGATTATGATGAAGATATTACGGAACAACATAGAAATCAAAGAGCTATTTTTTATTTGCAAAAATATAATGAATTAAAATATGAAGGATTTACTTTGTCACCCGATAAAATAATAGATAAGAAAAATTTGACTTCACAAATTTAGCTAGGTATTTTAAAAGAAAAAAGGAAGAATATTTAGTTATAGCAGATAGAGAACATGTTATAGATATAACCCAAGTACAAGGTAATACTAGAGTACCTTTAATAACACAAGAAGTGTTAAATGAAGAAATAACCAAAATTAACAATACCTTAAAAAATAAACCAATTACATTTAGATTTGTAGAATTAGCGACCATTGAAATAATAATAAAAGCCTCGTTTTAAAGAAGGAATAGATACTCCCTTAGAATTAGAATTAGCTGATGACGAGAATAAAAAAGAACCAAGAGAACAAGCTATAATAGCACAACTAAAAGGAAATCTTATTTATCGTAAAGTAAGGTTTATAATTAAACCAAATTATTCTATAAGTTTAACTGACCAAAACATAGAAAAAGCATTAGTATTATATTGGATGCTAAGTGGAATAAACATGACTAATGGATCAAAAGTTATGACAAGACAATGTAAGAATGCTTATATATTAACCGATCAACATCGGTTTATACTAAAAATAAATTAAGACCAATTACTATAGATACCCCTTTTACAGATCTTATTTTACCTATAGAAAAAGGATTAAAATTATACTCAAAACCAAACTATGAAGATTTAGAAATAGTAAAGAAACGATTAAGTATTTCTCGATCCAAACGACATTTAACCGATCTACCTATTCAACTAAAATCATATGAACATTATATAATTATACAAATAGGAACAAAAACCTAACAAAGACAAATAGACATCAACATTGAAAATAATTATATTCCATTAGAAAAACTATTTCTTAACATCAATGAGAATTTTAATAGATTAATTACCCTAACAACAAAGATTGCACTACAAGATATAAATATTGAATATGTTATAACCCTAAATAACAAAATAGTATTAGGAAAAGATTTCTTAGAAAAGGTTAAACCATGGAAACTAAACCAAGATTATTTTGAATTTACATATAATCAAACCCAATATAAAACTAAAACAATGAATGAATAACACTATTCCCAGTTTGATAGAATTAATAAAACTACAAAAACAGATAGAGATAGCTAAAGAAGAAAAGGCATATATAAGTCAAAGACTGCAATACATAATATTTGTAGAGTGCCATAGAGATAGTATACGAACTTTATCTAATGAAGAACAAAAGAAAACAAGAGATATAGAGGTCTTAGAACAAAAGTTACGCAAGATGAAAAATAAACTAGTTATCCTTAATAAAAATGAGTAATTTAATTTATATTTTAGTAAAAATAATCTTTGATGAATATAAAAGCAGATATTATACACCAATGGTGGACACAGGAGCTCAAACAACAATTATGAAAGAAAATTGTTTACCAAAATGGAAAAGATTAAACACTCCCTTTAAAATAAACGGATTTAATAATAATAGTAGTAAAATTACTCTTTATCAAACGAATATAAAAATACAAATTTGGGATAAAATACTAGTCATACCTAAGGTATATTGCTTTGAATTAATTGGAAAAGATATTATATTAGGAACTAATTTCTTAAACCAATATAAATCCTTTAGTATAGATAAAGAATTTCTTACTTTGTTTACCCCTTGTCAACATAAGCTAAAAGCCAAAGTAGTTACTAATAAAGAAAGATTACCAATAGAATGGGAAAATTGTAAAATAGGAGAAGAAGCGAAACTAGTCCAAAAAATGAAAACCAAGAAAGGAATCAACAATTTAGACATAATAGAAATAGGAATATTACATATAGATAAACTTACTCCTTTAAAAGCTAAGTTAGAAGAACTATGCAGCGAAAATCCTTTAGAAAATTGGCATAAGCATAAAACCGAAATACAAATAACATTAAAAGACCATAATAGTATCATATCACAAAAACCTTTTAATAATACTCAAAGAGATGAAAAAGAATTTAAAATGCATATAACGGAACTATTAGCCGGCCAATTAATTAGACCAAGTAACTCAAAACATAGTAGCAAGTGCATTTATAGTTAATAATCACTCGAACAAAAAAGAGGAAAAACTCGAATGGTTATAGATTATCGAATCCTAAATGAAAAAACAATTACATATAATTACCCTATACCAAATAAAATTCTTAAAATGAGGCAAATACAAGGTTACAATTATTTTTTAAAATTTGATTGTAAGAGTGGTTTTCACCAATTAAAATTAACCGAAGGCTCTAAACAATTAACAGCATTCAAAGTCCCTAGCGGATTTTATGAATGGAATGTATTACCTTTTGGATATAAAAATGCCCTCGGAAGATTCCAAGCATTTATGGATAAATACTTAAATCAATTATCAAATTGTATAGTTTACATTGATGATATACTAATCTATTCAAAAACCCAAGAAGAATACTATAAGCTAATAGAACAATTTATAGAAATAATTAAAACTAGTGGTATAGTTTTAAGTAAAAGAAGATGGAGTTATTTAAAACACAAATTGAATTCTTAGGATTCGAAATAGATAAAGCTGGAATAAAAATGCAAGACCATATAGCTCAAAAAATCATAGTATTTCAAAAGAAATTAATACTAAGAAAGAATTACAAAAATTCCTAGGAATAGTAAATCAAGTCGAGAATTTATCCCAAAATTATCACAATACACCGAACCTTTAACTAAGAAACTAAAGAAAGACTATGATTTTAGATGGGAAGAAACTGATACAAAAACTTTAGAAAAAATCAAAGATTTAGTTAAAAAATTACCCAAATTAAGTTTTCCCGATGAAGATAAAGAATTCACATGGATAGTAGAAACAGGATGCTAGTGAAACCAATAACGGTTATGGAGCAAAGATTAAAATATAGGTATAAAAATGATAAAAAGGAAAATGTGTGCGGATATCACTCAGGAACATTTAAAGCAAACGAGATCAATTGGGATATAAATAAAAAGAATTAAAAGCAAGAAAATATGGAATTAAAAAATTTGAATGTTACATAGTTTATAGCAAATTTATAATTCGAACGATAATAGAACTGTTAGAAGTTGGCTAACCCAAAATTGCAGGATTCTATTACAAGGAAGGAGATAAACCTGGATTATAGCCGATATTAATCAATACGAGTTTAGTATTGAATTACTAAAAACTAACGATAATTGTTATGCGGATTATCTCTTCGTAGCTAGTCCAACAACCGGTTCTAAAGAATCGTGCACAAGAACTACAAATCAAAGAGCTAATGGATGAGTTAACTCTCCTAAAAAGAGAAAAGGTAGTTTCAAAAGAATCCCGGTAAGGAGCAAATGGATATTGGCAAAGAGCCAAAACTATATTGGCGAAAGCCAAAACTATATTGGTAGTAGCCGAAATTATAAAACTCAAGCTATTACAAGAAAAGTTAATACTCCTATAAGCAGGAAAATATGTCTTTACAAAATTATTTTCCATGCCAAGATAAACCTAAAAACCTTCTTAACGAGATAGAATTTCCTACCCTTGTACCGTATACAACCTCTTTTTTTAGAAAAATTAACTCTTGGATCAAAACAAACCATGAGCCCCCAGGTTCGAGCATATATTTCTTCATCCGGTGGTATATTGGTTTTACCTAATTCATATTCGGCTATATGGAGCTCAATGAAATTTATATTTTTGCTATTTTTAGTATTATTTCTATTTGTCTTTGTTTTGCATTCTCTTGCTATATGACCTATCCGTCCACAATTGTAACATTTGCATCTTTTGGGGTTTTTAGCATATTTGTAAATTTTTCTTTTTATAAAATAATTTCTATTTGATCTTTCCTTATTTCTATATTTACCATATGGTTTGAATCTTTTATATCGTCTTCGCATTAATTTAGGTCTTTTGCTTTATATCTTTTGTTTAATTTGTGACATCCAAATTTAGGTATTTCATATTTGTCACAACGGTCACTTATTTTAGCTTGTTTTCTAAATGCCTTTTGGTTATTGATTTCAATACAATAATTTTTATACCATGTTTGTAGAAATGATATTTGTTCACCTAGAGTTCCTGTTTTAGGTTACGTATAATATGCTTCTTGTACCATAATGTTTATAGGTATTGGCAATTTTTCAAAATATAATTTTCGAAATATAGCTAGTTGTTCAGTGTTTCGGTTCCTAATTCATAATAATTCATTTGGAATGCACAATTATATTTGTTTAAATCTTACGGACACATGGAACATATTTGCATATTATATAGTTGGGACTTACAAAGTATTCTTTCTTAGCTTCGCATATTTTAGATCCGCATTTGGATTGCCAAATTCTCTTCGAATTATTTTTTCGTATTTTTTTCAACATTTGTGTTGAATCATCATCTCGTTCCTTCTATCTTAGTACTTCGTAATTCCGTTAATTCTCGTAATTCCTATATTAGTTAAATAACTTTTTGCTATTCCCGTTATTGTGGCTTCAATATAATTAGCCGCTGCACTAACCGGTATTTTTGCTTCGATTAATTTTGCAGTTATCCTAGATATCCAATTTTGTATGTCTATTTCGGTGTTTATAGAACAATCTAAATTTAAAGTTTCTCTCGATAGATTATCTCTTGGTATGTAGTCGTTTTCTATTCTACTTCGATATTTCCATATATAATCGTTATTTTTATACTTATAATCATATTTTTTTCTTTTTTAAAGGTTGGTTTATAGCTTCTATCGGTTTCCATATAATCATAATCGCATCTCTGTAGACTTTCGTAAGTACGTTAACTTCTTCATCTTTATCCGAGTTAAAGTCCGCCTTCTAAATAATTTGAATATCTAAATTCTTGAGTGGATTGTTCCGAACAAGTTTCATCACCGTCTTGCAACACATTTATATTGTTTACTTCAAGTCGTTCAATGTCCGTAGTTAAGGCTTCTATAGCGTATTATTTAGGGTCTCATTATCCGATCCGTGGATTTATGATATTTCGTATTTTCTTTAATGTTACATATAAATTTGTTCTTCTATTTTATCAAACCTATTGTTATATTCTATTGTAAGATTTTTGTATCTCTTCATTAAAATTATTTTCTACTCGTAGACTTTCTCTAATATTTGTTTGGTATTAATATGTATTATTTTAATAGATTCTTCTATTTTTCTCATTCTTTCATCATACTTTCTGTCTAACTTTTCTAATTTTTTATAGATGTCATTAATTGTTTTCTTGTCTTGGTAGCTACTTTCTATATTTGTTATTTGTACTAAATTATTTTCTAGTGCTAGTCTTCTTTCTCTGTCAAATTCGTTTTCTAGTATCATTTGTTTTCTATCTTTTATTAAATAAAATCTTCCTTCACTTATTTCGCAAATTGTCTATTTTGGTTAGTCTTATGTATTTTAAATGGACCATCGGGGTATCTAATAATTTCTTCTTCAATGATTTTTTCGTTTTTATTCATATTTCTAATTGTTCGCATATTCTTTCATATTCAATTTCTATTCTTTTTCTTAAAAAGTAAATCTGGAAATAACTGAGAATATTCTTTAGTTAGTTATTTTCTTTTCTAAGATTTCATAACCTTGTTCTTCTAGTTCTATTGGTATTTTGGTATTACTTGATTCCGATTTATTTAGATCATTCTTATTTTCTTTTAGTAATTTTATAATTAATAAAATATTCGTATTAATTATTCTTAGATTAGTACTTAAGTGTTCGTCTTTTTCTAATTCACTCATATGTATAGGGTTGGTTTTTATCTAATGTATAATTAATGTAATCTTACGTTACTTTGTTAGCTATATCCTCTTGTTCTTTTATTTTTATATTTAGCAAGTTTATCTGGTCGTCAAAAGGTTTTAATTCTTTGTCTATTTCTTCATGATTACGATTATTGTTTAATGTTGCTCGTTCTAATATTTGTATTTTATTAATGATAGCTATTTGTTTTTGATTTCTTAATTCTAAATTTTTTATATCGGCTTGTATAGTAGATATGAAATAGTTCCGATTTACTCGTCTCGCTAGCCTCTTTTATTTGTGATTTAGTACTCATATGTATAATGAATTTTGTAAATCTCTAAGTTCTTGTTTAGCTATTAAGTTTCTGTTTTTCTTATTTTGTAACTTAGTTAAATACCTTTTCAAAGCATTTTTTATTTCATTATCTTTTCTTCTATAGGCTTCATATAAATAATTTTCATAATCATCTATTTTATCTTGTATGATTCTATTCGGACATTTAATATGTTATCTCTCGTTTGTATATAATCCTTGACGTTTTTTATTTGTGTCTTAATAGTCATAACGAATTTATTAATTGTTCAAGTTCTATTAATAATTGTCTAAGTTCTATTTGTTTTAATAGTTCTAATAATTTTTTAAGTTCTAGTTGAACTCTTGAAAGTTTTTCTATTTTATTTTGTTCTTCTTGTATTGAATTAAGTAAAGAACACCTTATTTCAAGATCTTCTTCTTGCTGTTTGCTTGAATATGAGAAATACGTATTTGATCTCTTACACTATTGATTTTAAATAGTAAAGCATAATTTATCCATTCAACACGTAATTTAACGGTTTTATTAGAGAATTCATACCGATCAAGTAAATAATTAAGCAAATAAGCAAATATAATAGACGTTTTCTTTATGAACTTCTTTTAAGACTCAATCCCTTTTGCTCATAATAAACTTTAATCGCTAATAACAATTCTATCAGCTTTCATATAAGTCGCTAATCCGCTTTGACAACCCTTAAGCACTTAAGCATAATTAAATAAATTCATGTTTTTCAACCTCACCACATAGGTTTTATGCATCACGCCCTCAACGCCTTCTCATTCTCAACGGCTAAACGGGCTCCCTGCTACTAATTGTCTCTTGGTTTCTAAACATGATTTTACTTAATCGGGGAAAGCATAATTAAGATAGCATACATCTTATATGAAATTATAGAATCATCTTAACGAGATCTTAGTATTATTATAAACTAGGGGATTGAATTTAAATTCGAGTCATAAGGAAAGGGATTACCTTATCTGCTTCCATAATTACTTGTGAAATATCTTCTACGAATATAACTCTAGTGAATAGTAGCCTTATGAATAATAGGCTCTGATACCAATTTTCGAGGGTAAAGCGTGTTTAAGATTTTGAGGATAAAGATTTGGAGAGAGAGAGAGAGAAGAGAGATGTAGGGAAACTTGCTGATGATCCTCTGGATTTCTCAGCTGATTTATTTATAGGCAAACATATTACAAGTGCCGTACGTTTTTACAATACTATTCCTACTATCGTAGCTATAGTGAAAAGTGCTACAAGAAAAGTACTTTTTCACTATTCACTTTACATATTTTTCGCGTTTAGCCGCCTAACTCTTGTCCTATTGTAACTATTACAAAGTTTATCTATTTTATGATAGTACAACGTATCTTATCTTGTTATAACTTCCTGTTCGTCAGAAGATTCGGTCCTATCTTCTTCATCCATATCTTCAATAATAGGGACTGTATTTTGTTGAGTCTTGCATATTTGGCAGGTATGACTATTATTTTGCTGCATCCAGCTACAATGTTTTTTCAAAGTGTCTTGTGTCATAAAATTTCTCGGAATGTACCGAGCTCCTGATCAGGATGAAGTAAACTCCATATCCATGACTTAATAACTTCTACAGAATCATATCCATATTCCTTACTTTGAGACATGATAAGTGTATTGGGCTCCTTATGGTTTACCCATATTGGAGTTTGTATTATGTTACATAATGCTTCATAAATTGTCTTTATTTTAACTGCTCTTTTTTCTCGGAGGACTTCCGGTATATCATTGATATTTAGCTCAGGTTGAGCTTTTATCTCTTCTGGGATAAGAAAATTGGGAGTACATCCCATTTTGACTACTCGTATACATTGCTTTATTTCTTGATGTGTAACTTCACCGTGTCAGATAACATCTCACAAAGATCATTTGAGCCTTTGTGATATTTAAATAGTTTCTAGGCCGCCTTATATAACTTGGGTATTGACGATAGTTCTTCTCCATTTGTGGTATAAACCGAGTTTAGAAGACCATAGTCATAGGTCGCTTTAATCATATTTGGATTACAACTCGGGAAGGCAATTAACTCATTTATCGTTTTTAGAGGGTTTGTAACATAACCGCTCTCTATTTCTGATTGGCTATTTTTTGTGGTTACTTCTGGATTTGTGTTTAGCTTATTGGCAATTACTAGGAAATTGGAAATATATGCTCGAACCTGGGGGCTCATTATCCTGGTTTATCATATAAAGCCAAAGTAGTTACTAATAAAGAAAGATTACCAATAGAATGGGAAAATTGTAAAATAGGAGAAGAAGCGAAACTAGTCCAAAAAATGAAAACCAAGAAAGGAATCAACAATTTTGACATAATAGAAATAGGAATATTACATATAGATAAACTTACTCCTTTAAAAGCTAAGTTAGAAGAACTATGCAACGAAAATCCTTTAGAAAATTGGCATAAGCATAAAATCGAAATACAAATAACATTAAAAGACCATAATAGTATCATATCACAAAAACCTTTTAATAATACTCAAAGAGATGAAAAAGAATTTAAAATGCATATAACGGAACTATTAGTTGGCCAATTAATTAGACCAAGTAACTCAAAAACATAGTAGCAATGCATTTATAGTTAATAATCACTCGAACAAAAAAGAGGAAAAACTCGAATGGTTATAGATTATCGAATCCTAAATGAAAAAACAATTACATATAATTACCCTATACCAAATAAAATTCTTAAAATGAGGCAAATACAAGGTTACAATTATTTTTCAAACTTTGATTGTAAGAGTGGTTTCACCAATTAAAATTAACCGAAGACTCTAAACAATTAACAAGATTCAAAGTCCCTAGCGGATTTTATGAATGGAATGTATTACCTTTTGGATATAAAAATGCCCTCGGAAGATTCCAAGCATTTATGGATAAATACTTAAATCAATTATCAAATTGTATAGTTTACATTGATGATATACTAATCTATTCAAAAACCCAAGAAGAACACTATAAGCTAATAGAACAATTTATAGAAATAATTAAAACTAGTGGTATAGTTTTAAGTAAAAAGAAGATGGAATTATTTAAAACACAAATTGAATTCTTAGGATTCGAAATAGATAAAGTGGAATAAAAATGCAAGACCATATAGCTCAAAAAATCATAGTATTTCAAAAAAGAAATTAATACTAAGAAAGAATTACAAAAATTCCTAGGAATAGTAAATCAAGTCGAGAGAATTTATCCCTAAATTATCACAATACACCGAACCTTTAACTAAGAAACTAAAGAAAGACTATGATTTTAGATGGGAAGAAACTGATACAAAAACTTTAGAAAAAATCAAAGATTTAGTTAAAAAATTACCCAAATTAAGTTTTCCCGATGAAGATAAAGAATTCACATGGATAGTAGAAACAGGATGCTAGTGAAACCAATAACGGTTATGGAGCGGTATTAAAATATAGGTATAAAAATGATAAAAAGGAAAATGTGTGCGAGATATCACTCAGGAACATTTAAAGAAAACGAGATCAATTGGGATATAAATAAAAAAGAATTAAAAGCGGTAAAATATGGAATTAAAAAATTTGAATGTTACATAGTTTATAGCAAATTTATAATTCGAGCAGATAATAGAACTCGTTAGAAGTTGGCTAACCCAAAAATTGCAGGATTCTATTACAAGGAAGGAGATAAACCGATTATAGCCGATATTAATCAATACGAGTTTAGTATTGAATTACTAAAAACTAACGATAATTGTTATGCGATTATCTCTCCGAGCTAGTCCAACAACCTGGTTCTAAAGAATCGAGCACAAGAACTACAAATCAAAGAGCTAATGGATGAGTTAACTCTCCAAAAAGAGAAAAGGTAGTTTCCAAGTAATCCTGGTAAGGAGCAAATGGATATTGGCGTAGCCAAAACTATATTGGCAGAAGCCAAAACTATATTGGCAGTAGCCGAAATTATAAAACTCAAGCTATTACAAGAAAAGTTAATACTCCTATAAGCAGGAAAAATATGTCTTTACAAAATTATTTTCCATGCCAAGATAAACCTAAAAACCTTCTTAACGAGATAGAATTTCCCTACCCTTGTACCGATACAACCTCTTTTTTAGAAAAATTAACTCTTGGATCAAAACAAACCATGAGCCCCCAGGGTTCGAGCATATATTTCCAATTTCCTAGTAATTGCCAATAAGCTAAACACAAATCCGAAGTAACCACAAAAAATAGCCAATCGAAATAGAGAGCGGTTATGTTACAAACCCTCTAAAAACGATAAATGAGTTAATTGCCTTCCCAGGGTTGTAATCCAAATATGATTAAAGCGGCCTATGACTATGGTCTTCTAAACTCGGTTTATACCACAAATGGAGAAGAACTATCGTCAATACCCAAGTTATATAAGGCAGCTAGAAACTATTTAAATATCACAAATGCTCAAATGATCTTTGTGAGATGTTATACGACCCACGTGAAGTTACACATCAAGAAATAAAGCAATGTATACGAGTAGTCAAAATGGGATGTACTCCCAATTTTCTTATCCCGAGAAGAGATAAAAAGCTCAACTTGAGCTAAATATCAATGATATACCGGAAGTCCTCCGAGAAAAAAGAGCAGATTAAAATAAAGACAATTTATGAAGCATTATGTAACATAATACAAACTCCAATATGGGTAAACCATAAGGAGCCCAATACACTTATCATGTCTCAAAGTAAGGAATATGGATATGATTACGTAGAAGTTATTAAGTCATGGATATGGAGTTTACTTCATCCCGATCGGGAGCCGATTACTCGGTACATTCCGAGAAATTTTATGACACAAGATACTTTGAAAAAAACATTGTAGCTGGATGCAGCAAAATAATAGTCATACCTGCCAAATATGCAAGACTCAACAAAATACAGTCCCTATTATTGAAGATATGGATGAAGAAGATAGGACCGAATCTTCTGACGAACAGGAAGTTATAACAAGATAAGATACGTTGTACTATCATAAAATAGATAAACTTTGTAATAGTTACAATAGGACAAGAGTTAGGCGGCTAAACACGAAAAATATGTAAAGTGAATAGTGAACAGTACTTTTACTGTAGCACTTTTCACTATAGCTACAGTAGTAGGAATAGTATTGTTAAAACGTACGGCACTTGTAATATGTTTGCCTATAAATAAATCAGCTGAGAAATCCAGAGGATCATCAGCAAGTTTCCTACATATCTCTCTTCTCTCTCTCTACAAATCTTTCTCCTAAAAATCCGCCTTACCTCTCCAAAATTGGTATCAGAGCCTACTATTCGTAAGGCTACTATTCACCAGAGTTATACTCGTAGAAGATATTTCACTAGTAATTATGGAAGCAGATAAGGTAATCCCTTTCCTTATGAACTGAATTTAAATTCAATCCCCTAGTTTATAATAATACTAAGATCTGTTAAGATGATTCTATAATTTCATATAAGATGTATGCTATCTTAATTATGCTTTCCCCGATTAAGTAAAATCATGTTTAGAAACCAAGAGACAATTGGTAGCAGGAGCCCGTTTAGCCGTTGAGAATGAGAAGGCGTTGAGGGCGTGATGCATAAAACCTATGTGGTGAGGTTGAAAAACATGAATTTATTTAATTATGCTTAAGTGCTTAAGGGTTGTCAAAGCGGATTAGCAGTACTTATATGAAAGCTGATAGAATTGTTATTAACTGATTAAAGTTTATTATGAGCAAAAGGGATTGAGTCTTAAAAGAAGTTCATAAAGAAAACGTCTATTATATTTGCTTATTTGCTTAATTATTTACTTGATCAGTATGAATTCTCTAATAAAAACTGTTAAATTACGTGTTGAATGGATAAATTATGCTTTACTATTTAAAATCAATAGTGTAAGAGATCAAATACGTATTTCTCATATTCAAGCAAATGAAGAAGAAGATATCGAAATAAGGTGTTCTTTACTTAATTCAATACAAGAAGAACAAAATAAAATAGAAAAACTTTCAAGAGTTCAACTAGAACTTAAAAAATTATTAGAACTATTAAAACAAATAGAACTTAGACAATTATTAATAGAACTTGAACAATTAATAAATTCGTTATGACTATTAAGACACAAATAAAAAACGTCAAGGATTATATACAAACGAGAGATAACATATTAAATGTCCGAAATAGAATCATACAAGATAAAATAGATGATTATGAAAATTATTTATATGAAGCCTATAGAAGAAAAGATAATGAAATAAAAAATGCTTTGAAAAGGTATTTAACTAAGTTACAAAATAAGAAAAACGAAAACTTAATAGCTAAACAAGAACTTAGAGATTTACAAAATTCATTATACATATGAGTACTAAATCACAAATAAAAGAGGCTAGCAGACGAGTAAATCAGAACTATTTCATATCTACTATACAAGCTGATATAAAAAATTTAGAATTAAGAAATCAAAAACAAATAGCTATCATTAATAAAATACAAATATTAGAACGAGCAACATTAAACAATAATCGTAATCATGAAGAAATAGACAAAGAATTAAAACCTTTTGACGACCAGATAAACTTGCTAAATATAAAAATAAAAGAACAAGAGGATATAGCTAACAAAGTAACAGAAGATTACATTAATTATACATTAGATAAAAAACCAACCCTATACATATGAGTGAATTAGAAAAAGACGAACACTTAAGTACTAATCTAAGAATAATTAATACGAATATTTTATTAATTATAAAATTACTAAAAGAAAATAAGAATGATCTAAATAAATCAGAATCAAGTATACCAAAATACCAATAGAACTAGAAGAACAAGGTTATGAAATCTTAGAAAAGAAAATAACTAAAGAATATTCTCAGTTATTTCCAGATTTACTTTTAAGAAAAAGAATAGAAATTGAATTTGAAAGAATTTGCGAACAATTAGAAATATGAATAAAAACGAAAAAATCATTGAAGAAGAAATTATTAGATACCCTGATGGTCCATTTAAAATACATAAGACTAACCAAAATAGACAATTTGCGAAAAATAAGTGAAGGAAAATTTTATTTAATAAAAGATAGAAAACAAATGATACTAGAAAACGAATTTGACAGGGAAAGAAGACTAGCACTAGAAAATAATTTAGTACAAATAACAAATATAGAAAGTAGCTATCAAGATAGTAAAACAATTAATGACATCTATAAAAAATTAGAAAAGTTAGAAAGAAAGTATGATGAAAGAATGAGAAAGATAGAAGAATCTATCAAAATAATACATATTAATACCAAACAAATTTTAGATAAAGTCTACAGAGTAGAAAATAATTTTAATGAAGAGATATAAAATCTTACAATAGAATATAACAATAGGTTTGATAAAATAGAAGAACGACTTATATGTAACATTAAAGAAAATACGAAATATCGAAATCCACGGATGAGATAATGAGACCCTAAATAATACTTGCTATAGAAGCCTTAACTACGGACATTGAACGACTTGAAGTAAACAATATAAATGTGTTGCAAGACGGTGATGAAACTTGTTCGAACAATCCATCAAGAATTTAGATATTCAAATTATTTAGAAGCGAGACTTTAACTCGGATAAAGATGAAGAAGTTAACGTACTTACGAAAGTCTACAGAGATGCAGATTATGATTATATGGAAACCGATAGAAGCTATAAACCAACCTTTAAAAAGAAAAAATATGATTATAAGTATAAAAATAACGATTATATATGGAAATATCGAAGTAGAATAGAAAACGACTACATACCAAGAGATAATCTATCGGAGAGAAACTTTAAATTTAGATTGTTCTATAAACGCTGAAATAGACATACAAAATTGGATATCAAGGATAACCGCAAAATTAATCGAAGCAAAAATACCGGTTAGTGCAAGGCTAATTATATTGAAGCCACAATAACGGGAATAGCAAAAAGTTATTTAACTAATATAGGAATTACATAATTAACGAAATTACGATGTACTAAGATAGAAGGAACAGAGATGACAGATTCAACACAAATGTTGAAAAAATACGAAAAAATAATTCGAAGAGAATTTGGCAATCCAAATGCGAGATCTAAAATATGCGAAGCTAAGAAAGAATACAAGTAAGTCCCAACTATATAATATGCAAATATGTTCCATGTGTCCGAAGATTTAAACAAATATAATTGTGCATTCCAAATGAATTATTATGAATTAGGAACCGAAACACTCGAACAACTAGCTATATTTCGAAAATTATATTTTGAAAAATTGCCAATACCTATAAACATTATGGTACAAGAAGCATATTATACGGAACCTAAAACAGGAACTCTAGGTGAACAAATATCATTTCTACAAACATGGTATAAAAATTATTGTATTGAAATCAATAACCAAAAGGCATTTAGAAAACAAGCTAAAATAAGTGACTGTTGTGAAAAATATGAAATACCTAAATTTGGATGTCACAAATTAAACAAAAGATATAAAGCAAAAAGACCTAAATTAATGCGAAGACGACCTCACCACATAGGTTTTATGCATCACGCCCTCAACGCCTTCTCATTCTCAACGGCTAAACGGGCTCCTGCTACCAATTGTCTCTTGGTTTCTAAACATGATTTTACTTAATCGGGGAAAGCATAATTAAGATAGCATACATCTTATATGAAATTATAGAATCATCTTAACGGATCTTAGTATTATTATAAACTAGGGGATTGAATTTAAATTCGCTCATAAGGAAAGGGATTACCTTATCTCGCTTCCATAATTACTTGTGAAATATCTTCTATGAGTATAACTCGGTGAATAGTAGGCTTATGAATAGTAGGCTCTGATACCAATTTTCGAGGGTAAAGCGTGTTTAAGATTTTGAGGACAAAGATTTGGAGAGAGAGAGAGAGAAGAGAGATGTAGGAAACTTTGCGATGATCCTCTCGGATTTCTCAGTGATTTATTTATAGGCAAACATATTACAAGTGCCGTACGTTTTTACAATACTATTCCTACTACTGTAGCTATAGTGAAAAGTGCTACGAGTAAAGTAATCGTTCACTATTCACTTTACATATTTTTCGCGTTTAGCCGCCTTAACTCTTGTCCTATTGTAACTATTACAAAGTTTATCTATTTTATGATAGTACAACGTATCTTATCTTGTTATAACTTCCCCGTTCGTCGAAGATTCGGTCCTATCTTCTTCATCCATATCTTCAATAATAGGGACCGTATTTTGTTGAGTCTTGCATATTTGGCGGTATGACTATTATTTTGCAAGCATCCAACTACAATGTTTTTTTCAAAGTGTCTTGTGTCATAAAATTTCTCGGAATGTACCGAGCTCCTGATCAGGATGAAGTAAACTCCATATCCATGACTTAATAACTTCTACAGAATCATATCCATATTCCTTACTTTGAGACATGATAAGTGTATTGGGCTCCTTATGGTTTACCCATATTGGAGTTTGTATTATGTTACATAATGCTTCATAAATTGTCTTTATTTTAACTGCTCTTTTTTCTCGGAGGACTTCCGGTATATCATTGATATTTAGCTCAGGTTGAGCTTTTATCTCTTCTGGGATAAGAAAATTGGGAGTACATCCCATTTTGACTACTCGTATACATTGCTTTATTTCTTGATGTGTAACTTCACCAGGGGCTGTATAACATCTCACAAAGATCATTTGAGCCTTTGTGATATTTAAATAGTTTCTAGCTGCCTTATATAACTTGGGTATTGACGATAGTTCTTCTCCATTTGTGGTATAAACTGAGTTTAGAAGACCATAGTCATAGGCTGCTTTAATCATATTTGGATTACAACCTGGGAAGGCAATTAACTCATTTATCGTTTTTAGAGGGTTTGTAACATAACCGCTCTCTATTTCTGATTGGCTATTTTTTGTGGATACTTCTGGATTTGTGTTTAGCTTATTGGCAATTACTAGGAAATTGGAAATATATGCTCGAACTTGGGGGCTCATGGTTTGTTTTGATCCAAGAGTTAATTTTTCTAAAAAAGAGGTTGTATCTGGTACAAGGGTAGGAAATTCTATCTCGTTAAGAAGGTTTTTAGGTTTATCTTGGCATGGAAAATAATTTTGTAAAGACATATTTTTCCTGCTTATAGGAGTATTAACTTTTCTTGTAATAGCTTGAGTTTTATAATTTCGGCTACTGCCAATATAGTTTTGGCTTCTGCCAAAATAGTTTTGGCTTCTGCCAAAATAGTTTTGGCTACTGCCAATATCCATTTGCTCCTTACCAGGATTACTGGAAACTACCTTTTCTCTTTTTAGGAGAGTTAACTCATCCATTAGCTCTTTGATTTGTAGTTCTTGTGCCTGATTCTTTAGAACCAGTTGTTGGACTAGCTCTGGAGAGATAATCTGCATAACAATTATCGTTAGTTTTTAGTAATTCAATACTAAACTCGTATTGATTAATATCGGCTATAATCCGGTTTATCTCCTTCCTTGTAATAGAATCCTGCAATTTTTGGGTTAGCCAACTTCTAACAGTTCTATTATCTGTTCGAATTATAAATTTGCTATAAACTATGTAACATTCAAATTTTTTAATTCCATATTTTACTGCTTTTAATTCTTTTTTATTTATATCCTAATTGATCTCGTTTGCTTTAAATGTTCCTGAGTGATATCTGCACACATTTTCCTTTTTATCATTTTTATACCTATATTTTAATACTGCTCCATAACCGTTATTGGTTTCACTAGCATCTGTTTCTACTATCCATGTGAATTCTTTATCTTCATCGGGAAAACTTAATTTGGGTAATTTTTTAACTAAATCTTTGATTTTTTCTAAAGTTTTTGTATCAGTTTCTTCCCATCTAAAATCATAGTCTTTCTTTAGTTTCTTAGTTAAAGGTTCGGTGTATTGTGATAATTTAGGGATAAATTCTCTGACTTGATTTACTATTCCTAGGAATTTTTGTAATTCTTTCTTAGTATTAATTTCTTTTTGAAATACTATGATTTTTTGAGCTATATGGTCTTGCATTTTTATTCCAGCTTTATCTATTTCGAATCCTAAGAATTCAATTTGTGTTTTAAATAATTCCATCTTCTTTTTACTTAAAACTATACCACTAGTTTTAATTATTTCTATAAATTGTTCTATTAGCTTATAGTGTTCTTCTTGGGTTTTTGAATAGATTAGTATATCATCAATGTAAACTATACAATTTGATAATTGATTTAAGTATTTATCCATAAATGCTTGGAATCTTCCAGGGGCATTTTTATATCCAAAAGGTAATACATTCCATTCATAAAATCCGCTAGGGACTTTGAATGCTGTTAATTGTTTAGAGTCTTCGGTTAATTTTAATTGGTGAAAACCACTCTTACAATCAAATTTTGAAAAATAATTGTAACCTTGTATTTGCCTCATTTTAAGAATTTTATTTGGTATAGGGTAATTATATGTAATTGTTTTTTCATTTAGGATTCGATAATCTATAACCATTCGAGTTTTTCCTCTTTTTTGTTCAGAGTGATTATTAACTATAAATACACTGCTACTATGTTTTGAGTTACTTGGTCTAATTAATTGGCCAGCTAATAGTTCCGTTATATGCATTTTAAATTCTTTTTCATCTCTTTGAGTATTATTAAAAGGTTTTTGTGATATGATACTATTATGGTCTTTTAATGTTATTTGTATTTCAGTTTTATGCTTATGCCAATTTTCTAAAGGATTTTCGCTGCATAGTTCTTCTAACTTAGCTTTTAAAGGAGTAAGTTTATCTATATGTAATATTCCTATTTCTATTATGTCTAAATTGTTGATTCCTTTCTTGGTTTTCATTTTTTGGACTAGTTTCGCTTCTTCTCCTATTTTACAATTTTCCCATTCTATTGGTAATCTTTCTTTATTAGTAACTACTTTGGCTTTTAGCTTATGTTGACAAGGGGTAAACAAAGTAAGAAATTCTTTATCTATACTAAAGGATTTATATTGGTTTAAGAAATTAGTTCCTAATATAATATCTTTTCCAATTAATTCAAAGCAATATACCTTAGGTATGACTAGTATTTTATCCCAAATTTGTATTTTTATATTCGTTTGATAAAGAGTAATTTTACTACTATTATTATTAAATCCGTTTATTTTAAAGGGAGTGTTTAATCTTTTCCATTTTGGTAAACAATTTTCTTTCATAATTGTTGTTTGAGCTCCCGTGTCCACCATTGGTGTATAATATCTCGCTTTTATATTCATCAAAGATTATTTTTACTAAAATATAAATTAAATTACTCATTTTTATTAAGGATAACTAGTTTATTTTTCATCTTGCGTAACTTTTGTTCTAAGACCTCTATATCTCTTGTTTTCTTTTGTTCTTCATTAGATAAAGTTCGTATACTATCTCTATGGCACTCTACAAATATTATGTATTGCAGTCTTTGACTTATATATGCCTTTTCTTCTTTAGCTATCTCTATCTGTTTTTGTAGTTTTATTAATTCTATCAAACTGGGAATAGTGTTATTCATTCATTGTTTTAGTTTTATATTGGGTTTGATTATATGTAAATTCAAAATAATCTTGGTTTAGTTTCCATGGTTTAACCTTTTCTAAGAAATCTTTTCCTAATACTATTTTGTTATTTAGGGTTATAACATATTCAATATTTATATCTTGTAGTGCAATCTTTGTTGTTAGGGTAATTAATCTATTAAAATTCTCATTGATGTTAAGAAATAGTTTTTCTAATGGAATATAATTATTTTCAATGTTGATGTCTATTTGTGTCTGTTAGGTTTTTTGTTCCTATTTGTAT
The DNA here is from genome assembly GCA_947648045.1 of Beta corolliflora. Classification (NCBI taxonomy): domain Eukaryota; kingdom Viridiplantae; phylum Streptophyta; class Magnoliopsida; order Caryophyllales; family Amaranthaceae; genus Beta; species Beta corolliflora. The sequence continues at coordinate 1,238,680 of CANSZD010000511.1, read as the reverse complement.
AATTATATAATGTTCATATGATTTTAGTTGAATAGGTAGACTGTCAGTTAAATGTCGTTTGGATCGAGAAATACTTAATCGTTTCTTTACTATTTCTAAATCTTCATAGTTTGGTTTTGAGTATAATTTTAATCCTTTTTCTATAGGTAAAATAAGATCTGTAAAAGGGGTATCTATAGTAATTGGTCTTAATTTATTTTTAGTATAAACCTGATGTTGATCGGTTAATATATAAGCATTCTTACATTGTCTTGTCATAACTTTTGATCCATTAGTCATGTTTATTCCACTTAGCATCCAATATAATACTAATGCTTTTTCTATGTTTTGGTCAGTTAAACTTATAGAATAATTTGGTTTAATTATAAACCTTACTTTCGATAAATAAGATTTCCTTTTAGTTGTGCTATTATAGCTTGTTCTACTTTGGGTTCTTTTATTCTGTCATCGGCTAATTCTAATTCTAAGGGAGTATCTATTCCTTCTTTAAAAACAGGCTTTTATTATTATTTCAATGGTCGCTAATTCTACAAATCTAAATGTAATTGGTTTATTTTTTAAGGTATTGTTAATTTTGGTTATTTCTTCATTTAACACTTCTTGTGTTATTAAAGGTACTCTAGTATTACCTTGTACTTGGGTTATATCTATAACATGTTCTCTATCCTGCTATAACTAAATATTCTTCCTTTTTTCTTTTAAAATACCTAGCTAAATTTGTGAAGTCAAATTTTTCTTATCTATTATTTTATCGGGTGACAAAGTAAATCCTTCATATTTTAATTCATTATATTTTTGCAAATCAAAAATAGCTCTTTGATTTCTATGTTGTTCCGTAATATCTTCATCATAATCAACTTGTTGTAGTTCTTTATTCATCACTATCTGTTTTCAAGATTATCTTTTTCTTCATTACTTTCTTCATGACTTATTATTCCATTGATTTCATCATTATCTCGTTTCATATTCGAGCACATATATTTCTTCATCTGGTGGTATATTGGTTTTACCTAATTCATATTCTGCTATATGGAGCTCAATGAAATTTATATTTTTGCTATTTTTAGTATTATTTCTATTTGTCTTTGTTTTGCATTCTCTTGCTATATGACCTATCTGTCCACAATTGTAACATTTGCATCTTTTGGGGTTTTTAGCATATTTGTAAATTTTTCTTTTTATAAAATAATTTCTATTTGATCTTTCCTTATTTCTATATTTACCATATGGTTTGAATCTTTTATATCGTCTTCGCATTAATTTAGGTCTTTTTGCTTTATATCTTTTGTTTAATTTGTGACATCCAAATTTAGGTATTTCATATTTGTCACAACAGTCACTTATTTTAGCTTGTTTTCTAAATGCCTTTTGGTTATTGATTTCAATACAATAATTTTTATACCATGTTTGTAGAAATGATATTTGTTCACCTAGAGTTCCCTGTTTTAGGTTCTGTATAATATGCTTCTTGTACCATAATGTTTATAGGTATTGGCAATTTTTCAAAATATAATTTTCGAAATATAGCTAGTTGTTCAGGTGTTTCGGTTCCTAATTCATAATAATTCATTTGGAATGCACAATTATATTTGTTTAAATCTTCTGGACACATGGAACATATTTGCATATTATATAGTTGGGACTTACAGTATTCTTTCTTAGCTTCTGCATATTTTAGATCTCGCATTTGGATTGCCAAATTCTCTTCGAATTATTTTTTCGTATTTTTTCAACATTTGTGTTGAATCTGTCATCTCTGTTCCTTCTATCTTAGTACTTATATGAAAGCTGATAGAATTGTTATTAACGATTAAAGTTTATTATGAGCAAAAGGGATTGAGTCTTAAAAGAAGTTCATAAAGAAAACGTCTATTATATTTGCTTATTTGCTTAATTATTTACTTGATCGGTATGAATTCTCTAATAAAAACCTGTTAAATTACGTGTTGAATGGATAAATTATGCTTTACTATTTAAAATCAATAGTGTAAGAGATCAAATACGTATTTCTCATATTCAAGCAAACTGAAGAAGAAGATCTTGAAATAAGGTGTTCTTTACTTAATTCAATACAAGAAGAACAAAATAAAATAGAAAAACTTTCAAGAGTTCAACTAGAACTTAAAAAATTATTAGAACTATTAAAACAAATAGAACTTAGACAATTATTAATAGAACTTGAACAATTAATAAATTCGTTATGACTATTAAGACACAAATAAAAAACGTCAAGGATTATATACAAACGAGAGATAACATATTAAATGTCCGGAATAGAATCATACAAGATAAAATAGATGATTATGAAAATTATTTATATGAAGCCTATAGAAGAAAAGATAATGAAATAAAAAATGCTTTGAAAAGGTATTTAACTAAGTTACAAAATAAACAAAACGAAACTTAATAGCTAAACAAGAACTTAGAGATTTACAAAATTCATTATACATATGAGTACTAAATCACAAATAAAAGAGGCTAGCGAGACGAGTAAATCGGAACTATTTCATATCTACTATACAAGGCGATATAAAAAATTTAGAATTAAGAAATCAAAAACAAATAGCTATCATTAATAAAATACAAATATTAGAACGAGCAACATTAAACAATAATCGTAATCATGAAGAAATAGACAAAGAATTAAAACCTTTTGACGACCGAGATAAACTTGCTAAATATAAAAATAAAAGAACAAGAGGATATAGCTAACAAAGTAACAGAAGATTACATTAATTATACATTAGATAAAAAACCAACCCTATACATATGAGTGAATTAGAAAAAGACGAACACTTAAGTACTAATCTAAGAATAATTAATACGAATATTTTATTAATTATAAAATTACTAAAAGAAAATAAGAATGATCTAAATAAATCGAGAATCAAGTAATACCAAAATACCAATAGAACTAGAAGAACAAGGTTATGAAATCTTAGAAAAGAAAATAACTAAAGAATATTCTCGGTTATTTCAGTTTACTTTTAAGAAAAAGAATAGAAATTGAATATGAAAGAATATGCGAACAATTAGAAATATGAATAAAAACGAAAAAATCATTGAAGAAGAAATTATTAGATACCACGATGGTCCATTTAAAATACATAAGACTAACCAAAATAGACAATTTGCGAAAATAAGTGAAGGAAGATTTTATTTAATATAAGATAGAAAACAAATGATACTAGAAAACGAATTTGACGGGGAAAGAAGACTAGCACTAGAAAATAATTTAGTACAAATAACAAATATAGAAAGTAGCTATCAAGATAGTAAAACAATTAATGACATCTATAAAAAATTAGAAAAGTTAGAAAGAAAGTATGATGAAAGAATGAGAAAGATAGAAGAATCTATCAAAATAATACATATTAATACCAAACAAATATTAGAGAAAGACAGAGTAGAAAATAATTTTAATGAAGAGATACAAAATCTTACAATAGAATATAACAATAGGTTTGATAAAATAGAAGAACAACTTATATGTAACATTAAAGAAAATACGAAATATCGAAAATCCACGGATCGATAATGAGACCCTAAATAATACTTGCTATAGAAGCCTTAACTACGGACATTGAACGACTTGAAGTAAACAATATAAATGTGTTGCAAGACGGTGATGAAACTTGTTACGAACAATCCAAGTCAAGAATTTAGATATTCAAATTATTTAGAAGCGGACTTTTAACTCGGATAAAGATGAAGAAGTTAACGTACTTACGAAAGTCTACGAGAGATGCGAGATTATGATTATATGGAAACCGATAGAAGCTATAAACCAACCTTTAAAAAGAAAAAAATATGATTATAAGTATAAAAATAACGATTATATATGGAAATATCGAAGTAGAATAGAAAACGACTACATACCAAGAGATAATCTATCGGGAGAAACTTTAAATTTAGATTGTTCTATAAACGCCGAAATAGACATACAAAATTGGATATCTAGGATAACCGCAAAATTAATCGAAGCAAAAATACCGGTTAGTGCAGCGGCTAATTATATTGAAGCCACAATAACGGGAATAGCAAAAAGTTATTTAACTAATATAGGAATTACGAAATTAACGAAATTACGAAGTACTAAGATAGAAGGAACAGAGATGACGAGATTCAACACAAATGTTGAAAAAATACGAAAAAATAATTCGAAGAGAATTTGGCAATCCAAATGCGAGATCTAAAATATGCGAAGCTAAGAAAGAATCTTGTAAGTCCCAACTATATAATATGCAAATATGTTCCATGTGTCCGAGAAGATTTAAACAAATATAATTGTGCATTCCAAATGAATTATTATGAATTAGGAACCGAAACACCCGAACAACTAGTCAGATTTCGAAAATTATATTTTGAAAAATTGCCAATACCTATAAACATTATGGTACAAGAAGCATATTATACGGGAACCTAAAACAGGAACTCTAGGTGAACAAATATCATTTCTACAAACATGGTATAAAAATTATTGTATTGAAATCAATAACCAAAAGGCATTTAGAAAACAAGCTAAAATAAGTGACTGTTGTGACAAATATGAAATACCTAAATTTGGATGTCACAAATTAAACAAAAGATATAAAGCAAAAAGACCTAAATTAATTCGAAGACGATATAAAAGATTCAAACCATATGGTAAATATAGAAATAAGGAAAGATCAAATAGAAATTATTTTATAAAAAGAAAAATTTACAAATATGCTAAAAACCCCAAAAGATGCAAATGTTACAATTGTGGACAGATAGGTCATATAGCAAGAGAATGCAAAACAAAGACAAATAGAAATAATACTAAAAATAGCAAAAATATAAATTTCATTGAGCTCCATATAGCGAGAATATGAATTAGGTAAAACCAATATACCACCAGATGAAGAAATATATGTGCTCGAATATGAAACAGATAATGATGAAATCAATGGAATAATAAGTCATGAAGAAAGTAATGAAGAAAAAGATAATACCTGAAACTGATAGTGATGAATAAAGAACTACAACAAGTTGATTATGATGAAGATATTACGGAACAACATAGAAATCAAAGAGCTATTTTTGATTTGCAAAAATATAATGAATTAAAATATGAAGGATTTACTTTGTCACCCGATAAAATAGTCGATAAGAAAAAATTTGACTTCACAAATTTAGCTAGGTATTTTAAAAGAAAAAAGGAAGAATATTTAGTTATAGCAGATAGAGAACATGTTATAGATATAACCCAAGTACAAGGTAATACTAGAGTACCTTTAATAACACAAGAAGTGTTAAATGAAGAAATAACAAATTAACAATACATTGGAAAATAAACCAAGACTATTTTGAATTCACATATAATCAAACCCAATATAAAACTAAAACAATGAATGAATAACACTATACCCAGTTTAATTGAACTAGTAAAATTACAAAAACAGTTAGAAATAGCAAAAGAAGAAAAGGTTTATTTAAGCCAAAGGCTAAACTACATTAAAATTGCAAAATGTCATCACGATAGTATACGATTATATTCTAAAAAGGAACAAGAGAAAACTAGAGACAGAGAAATATTAGAACAACGATTACATAAAATGAAAAATGACTTAGTAATTCTTAATCACCATGAGTAATTTAATCTATATACTTATAAAAATAATTTTTGAAGGATATAAAAGTAGATATTATACACCAATGGTAGATACAGGAGCACAAACAACAATAATGAAAGAAAATTGTTTACCAAAATGGAAAACCTTACGTACACCTTTTCGAATAAATGGATTTAATAACAATAGCAATAAAATTACACTTTACAAAACAAACGTAAAAATACAAATTTGGGATAAAATCTTACTTATACCTAAGGTATATTGCTTTGAATTAATAGGAAAAGATATTATATTAGGAACAAATTTCTTAAACCAATATAAACCATTTAGTATAGATAAAGAATTTCTTACCCTGTTTACCCCTTGTCAACATAAGCTAAAAGCCAAAGTAGTTACTAATAAAGAAAGATTACCAATAGAATGGGAAAATTGTAAAATAGGAGAAGAAGCGAAACTAGTCCAAAAAATGAAAACCAAGAAAGGAATCAACAATTTAGACATAATAGAAATAGGAATATTACATATAGATAAACTTACTCCTTTAAAAGCTAAGTTAGAAGAACTATGCAACTAAAATCCTTTAGAAAATTGGCATAAGCATAAAACGAAATACAAATAACATTAAAAGACCATAATAGTATCATATCACAAAAACCTTTTAATAATACTCAAAGAGATGAAAAAGAATTTAAAATGCATATAACGGAACTATTAGGCGGCCAATTAATTAGACCAAGTAACTCAAAACATAGTAGCAAAGGCATTTATAGTTAATAATCACTCGAACAAAAAAGAGGAAAAACTCGAATGGTTATAGATTATCGAATCCTAAATGAAAAAACAATTACATATAATTACCCTATACCAAATAAAATTCTTAAAATGAGGCAAATACAAGGTTACAATTATTTTTTAAAATTTGATTGTAAGAGTGGTTTTCACCAATTAAAATTAACCGAAGACTCTAAACAATTAACAGCATTCAAAGTCCCTAGCGGATTTTATGAATGGAATGTATTACCTTTTGGATATAAAAATGCCCTGGAAGATTCCAAGCATTTATGGATAAATACTTAAATCAATTATCAAATTGTATAGTTTACATTGATGATATACTAATCTATTCAAAAACCCAAGAAGAACACTATAAGCTAATAGAACAATTTATAGAAATAATTAAAACTAGTGGTATAGTTTTAAGTAAAAAGAAGATGGAATTATTTAAAACACAAATTGAATTCTTAGGATTCAAATAGATAAAGTTGGAATAAAAATGCAAGACCATATAGCTCAAAAAATCATAGTATTTCAAAAAGAAATTAATACTAAGAAAGAATTACAAAAATTCCTAGGAATAGTAAATCAAGTCGAGAATTTATCCCTAAATTATCACAATACACCGAACCTTTAACTAAGAAACTAAAGAAAGACTATGATTTTAGATGGGAAGAAACCGATACAAAAACTTTAGAAAAAATCAAAGATTTAGTTAAAAAATTACCCAAATTAAGTTTTCCCGATGAAGATAAAGAATTCACATGGATAGTAGAAACAGATGCTAGTGAAACCAATAACGGTTATGGAGCAAGATTAAAATATAGGTATAAAAATGATAAAAAGGAAAATGTGTGCGTATATCACTCAGGAACATTTAAAGCAAACGAGATCAATTGGGATATAAATAAAAAAGAATTAAAAGCAAGAAAATATGGAATTAAAAAATTTGAATGTTACATAGTTTATAGCAAATTTATAATTCGAACAGATAATAGAACTATTAGAAGTTGGCTAACCCAAAAATTGCGGGATTCTATTACAAGGAAGGAGATAAACCGGATTATAGCCGATATTAATCAATACGAGTTTAGTATTGAATTACTAAAAACTAACGATAATTGTTATGCAGATTATCTCTCCGAGCTAGTCCAACAACCGGTTCTAAAGAATCGGGCACAAGAACTACAAATCAAAGAGCTAATGGATGAGTTAACTCTCCTAAAAAGAGAAAAGGTAGTTTCCAAAGTAATCCCGGTAAGGAGCAAATGGATATTAGCGTAGCTAAAACTATATTGCGAGAAGCCAAAACTATATTAGCAATGAGCGAAATTATAAAACTCAAGCTATTACAAGAAAAGTTAATACTCCTATAAGCGGGAAAAATATGTCTTTACAAAATTATTTTCCATGCCAAGATAAACCTAAAAACCTTCTTAACGAGATAGAATTTCCTACCCTTGTACCGAGATACAACCTCTTTTTTAGAAAAATAAACTCTTGGATCAAAACAAACCATGAGCCCCCAGGTTCGAGCATATATTTCCAATTTCCTAGTAATTGCCAATAAGCTAAACACAAATCCAGAAGTAACCACAAAAAATAGCCAATCAGAAATAGAGAGCGGTTATGTTACAAACCCTCTAAAAATGATAAATGAGTTAATTGCCTTCCCAGGTTGTAATCCAAATATGATTAAAGCAGCCTATGACTATGGTCTTCTAAACTCAGTTTATACCACAAATGGAGAAGAACTATCGTCAATACCCAAGTTATATAAGGCAGCTAGAAACTATTTAAATATCACAAAGGCTCAAATGATCTTTGTGAGATGTTATACAGCCCCTGGTGAAGTTACACATCAAGAAATAAAGCAATGTATACGAGTAGTCAAAATGGGATGTACTCCCAATTTTCTTATCCCAGAAGAGATAAAAGCTCAACCTGAGCTAAATATCAATGATATACCGGAAGTCCTCCGAGAAAAAAGAGCAGTTAAAATAAAGACAATTTATGAAGCATTATGTAACATAATACGAACTCCAATATGGGTAAACCATAAGGAGCCCAATACACTTATCATGTCTCAAAGTAAGGAATATGGATATGATTCTGTAGAAGTTATTAAGTCATGGATATGGAGTTTACTTCATCCTGATCAGGAGCCAGTTACTCGGTACATTCCGAGAAATTTTATGACACAAGACACTTTGAAAAAACATTGTAGCTGGATGCAGCAAAATAATAGTCATACCTGCCAAATATGCAAGACTCAACAAAATACAGTCCCTATTATTGAAGATATGGATGAACAAGATAGGACCGAATCTTCTGACGAACAGGAAGTTATAATAAGATAAGATACGTTGTACTATCATAAAATAGATAAACTTTGTAATAGTTACAATAGGACAAGAGTTAGGCGGCTAAACGCGAAAAATATGTAAAGTGAATAGTGAACAGTACTTTTACTGTAGCACTTTTCACTATAGCTACAGTAGTAGGAATAGTATTGTAAAAACGTACGGCACTTGTAATATATATATATGTATATATATATATATATATATATATATATATATATATATATATATGTATATATGTATATATATGTATATATGTATATATATGTACATATATATACATATACATATATATACATATATACATATATACATATGTACATATATATATATATATATACATATATAAACATATATACATATATACATATATACATATATACATATGTAAATATATATACATATATACATATATACATATATACATATATTAATTTATAGAATATACTACTATATATATATTATGATTAGTATTTAATTTTTCCATGTATTAAGAATAGACAATTGATATTTGGTCGCTTTACTGTTAATCGATGGCTAAATTTTCATTTATTAATTTTAAAAGTTGTTAAGTATACAAACAACTTATTCGAATGATATCCATTTCCCACGCACCCCACCCGCTCCATTATCCGCGGTTGATGGATGGGGTGGATATGGATGGAACTTCTGGCGGGTGATGAATGGTGTGGATGCGGATTTGGTTCGCTGATGATGGGGCGGGTTGAGGTCCACCCAACCCATCTTTGATCCATTGTCATCTCTAGTCCCTATATGCGCATTGGTGACGATAGACTCGACTCTGTATACGGGTCGGGTGTTAAACATTGTAAAAAGCATCATTTACATAGTGGATTGGTGGTAACAAAAGCCACCCGCGGTTTTTCCCCCCAATTTGAATTTCCGCGTCACCAATTGTTTGTTATTCTGTTCTCCTTTATTTGCTTTCATCTGATTTAATCTTGCAACTTTATTTAATTTGGTTACTATAGAACTCTTGTTGTTGCCTCCCAAATCTTTAAGTATCATATACGAAAAAAGGCATAAACAATTTGGCGCCCACAGTGGGGAAAAATACCCTATCAACATAATCTTCTTCCTATTTCGTTTTCATGTGTACTTTTTATTTCAAGCTATATTTTTACAGATCTTGTTAGTTTTCCTAATATGATTAGGACTATCATTGTAATCCTATAAGTATTGATCAATGGAATACAATAGAGACACAAAGAGTTTACATTATATAACAGTAGTGATTGTGATTTAATGTTGGTTTTTCAGAACAAGTTGCCATATTACTCATTAAAAAGCATCGAGAAGTTTTGAGAGCTCGAGATAAGCGCGGCGAAACGTTCCTTCACGACTGGGCGGGTAGAGGTGCATTACAACCATTACAATGTCTTCTAAAGGACAACATTTTATCAACTTGGAGTGACGGCTACAGCAATATACTCCGCCTAAAAAACAATTTTGGAAACACCCCTTTACATTGTGCTGTCTTTTCTGATAAAGTGGAAGTCTTAAAGCTCCTCATAGATGCATACTACCAATCATTTGGACCAAATGGAGGGAAATTAAATGATTCGCCATTGTTTCATCAAAATTATAGGAAAGAAACACCTCTACATATGGCAATAGACCGTGGGTGTGTAGATTTGCACTTTATTTGCTTTCCTTGGATTCCAATTTGACTTCTATTCCTGGATTTCAAGGCAAGACCCCACTCTTTCTCGCCGTCGAACGCGGATGTTATGAGCTAGCCAAGACAATTATTTGCATGCGTCCCATGTCGTGTACTGGTCCTAAAGGACAAAATCCTTTGCACATCGCCTACAAATGCCCCGGTATGAATATGCGCTTTATTACTATCCCAAAACAAAACTTCGTTTATGGTTTTCTATTTTTTCCCCAAATTCGATGCAAATAATACTACATCCGTTTTTTTAAATTTGCTACATTTTGCTTAAATGATTGTTTCTTTTTAATTGCTATATTATTTACACTTTTCTTATTTGGAGTACTTAGCCTGCCAAAAAGTAATAATATTATATTTGTTTTTCTCTTTTTCCACCAAAAAGTACTCTTTTTTTCACTTTTTCCTCTTATTTTACATCAAATGGGTCAAAAATTACCCTCCAAAAAGTTTAAAGTGACATTGTCTAAACTCTTGTGTAAAACACGATGTACCAATTAAAGAAACAGAGGGAGTACAAATTATCATCATTATGTGTAAAATAATACGATCAGAGTTAAAATAATGTAAAGTTCTCTGCTAGCATCAGAGTATTGCAGAGTATTTACAATCAGAGTTAAAATAATGTAAAGGTCTTTGCTAGCATCAGAGTATTGCATAGTATTCTAACTCAAAGCGGATATGAGATTTTAGAAAACTTTTTTAAGGTAAGATGAAGGGAGCTCACCGGCTCACTTGAGGGGGTATAAGGGGAATTGCTCAAACGAGTCTCATTAGGTTTGATGCCTAGACCTCAGAGATATGAGATGGGAAGCGATACCAGTACTTCACAGCTTCAACATCCATCTGAGATTGTAGAATTGGAGTACACCAATATTGGCTATTTAAACCAAAAAGTACACGATGAATATAATACGCATTTAGTGTGATACAAAAATTTCATAATAATTTCATCATGCTTATTGAGTGTGATAAATTTTCAACTTTAACAACAAAATATTCAAATTTTACATTGTTCATGTCATTTTTTAAAATACTCATCATCATATTAATTGATACAGTTTGACTGTCAGAAAATTTTAAGAGTTTTATTTGACTTCTTATTTTATTGTTAGTAGTTAGCAATGAGATATTATTTAATTGTAGTTTTTTTTTTGACAAATTATTTTATTGTAGTTAATGGTGGTAGCTAGTGAGTGAGTTAGATATCTCTTTATTATATTTTGGATCACCACAAAAATAGATAATAATACTTCTAGATGCTTAGATACTCCTATTCAGCCAAACTCTTAAAATAATATTGTTCCCCCATAAAGATTAAAATTAAAACTCTTCAATAATATTCTTGATTATGTTCTATAATTAATTAAATTTTTTGTACACATCTATCAACCCTTTGGCCTTTACAACCTAAAGCTGGCAAATGGCTTCATTCTGAGTATGCCAAACCTTGCACACCCAAGTAGCCACTGCATTATAAATAGGATTTTTTTTGTCAAAAAGCTCCTTATAAAACATGAAATTTGCAAAAAACCACCATATATAATTTTTTTTTTTGCAAAAACAAACCTTAAACAAAGTTTTTTTTACGAGAACAAACCTTATGCCAAATTCCGATTATTGACCCAAGGTTTCCGCTATTGACCATGTCATATATTTTGTTGGGTTTAAAACGTCATGTGCCTTGCACATGACATGGTGAATGTCGGAACCTTGAGTCATATCGGAATTTGGCAATTCGGCATAAGGTTTGTTATTGCAAAAAAAAAAAATTGTGCTTAAGTTTTATTTTCGCAAAAAAATATATATATAATGGTTTCTTACAGATTTCATGTTTTATAAGGTGGTTTTTCACAAAAAAAAACCCTTAAAATAACATTTCTCTTCAATTATATTTTGGTCTTCATGTTATTCAGCATAATCATATATATAAGCAATTATACGGGGCTTATTTAGCAAAAGTAGTAGTTGTAGTAGTTGTTAGCTGCTAGAAGTAGTTTCCAAATGTTTGTTGTCAAAATTGTTTCAAAAACAATTAGTGTTTCGTAAAACTATATGTTAGTTTAGAAAAATAACAAAAATATGCTACTCTATATTCTATCTCAAATAAAAAAATACTTCAAAAGTCACATCTATCCCTACATCTTTTTTTCAAAATACTACTTCAAATACGAAAAGCTACTTCTAAGTATCTAACTCGAAAAATATGGTTAAACTGCTAAAAATATAGCAAACTGATAAGTTCAGTTTATGCCTGTAAAACGATAAGTTTAGTTTATGCCACAAACTTAAAAAATATACATAAAGTGAAAATTTTACCTAAACTGAGAAAAAAAATATAGTTAGATAAATATATAGCTTAAACTAATAAAAACATGCTGAAATAATTCTCAGCATTTGGAGATAAGAAATGTAGAGAGAGAATTGAGAGATTTCATTTCATTTGTGAGTGTTTGAATAATTACAAAAAAGTGCAGCTGAAAGATATTTATACTAAGTAATAGAGCTGCCACGTAGGAAAGACCCACAAACTATTACATCCAAAATATCTAGAACTAATAACTAACTTCCCGAAATTCGGGCGCTTAGTTAGTTAGTTGTACATGTCGCCGACAGGACAAGAAGCCGAGTTTGCTTCGTTGCTTCAGTAACATCACTGGTGTTGCTTGGGTGCTTTTTGTTGCTTGCTCGAAGTAATCATATCTTCAATACCCCCCCTCAAGCTAGGGGGTGGGATGAGATGACATCCCTAGCTTGGTCATCAATTTGACAAGTTGAGGAGAAGGAAGAGTCTTAGTTAAAAGATCGCAAGTTTGCTCGCTCTCCGTAGGAATATAAGTGAGCTCCAATAAACCTCGCTAGGACTTTATCCCTTGTGAAGTGAATATCTAGTTCAATATGCTTAGTCCGTTCATGTTGAACTGGATTCTTGCCTAGATGAATAGCTGATTGATTATCACAGCTGAGTTTAACAGGTGTGAGGTCAGTGATACCTAACTCATTGAGTAACCTGACCAACCAAGTTATCTCAGAGGCAGCAGCAGCCATGGCCCTGTATTCAGCCTCTGAAGATGACTTAGAAACAGTGGATTGTTTCTTTGATTTCCATGAGATAGGACTAGAGCCTAGTAACATTAGGTATCCAAAGGACGGACCTTCTAGAATTGGGACAAGCTGCCCAATCTGAGTCTGAGTAACCCTGTAGCGTAAGCTGCTTGGAAGCTTGTAATAAAATGCCTTGACCAATAGTACCAGCAATGTATCTGAGTAAATGATGAAGAGCAGATACATGTTGAACTCTAGGAGCCTGAAGAAATTGGCTAAGAGTCTGAACTGCAAAAGAAATATCTGGCCTGGTATGAGTTAGAAAATTTAATTTACCTACCAAGCATCTGTATTGACTTGGATCAGTGTAGAAATTCCCTTCTTCAGCCAGAAGTTTCAAGGTCAAAGGGAGAGGAGTCTTAGCTGTTTTAGACACATCCATACCACAATCTGCTAACAACTCCTTGGTGAATTTTCTTTGGCTTAAAATGATGCCATGTGAGAGCCTGGAAACCTCAATACCCAGGAAGAAACTCAATGAACCTAGATCCTTGATACTGAAAACTGCATGTAGATGAGCCTTACGATGATGAATGAGTGAAATGTTAGGCCCAGTAAGGATGATGTCATCTACATATACTGCTGCAATACACATGTCAGGAGTACTCTTGTTGATAAAGAGAGAGTAATCATTTTTACTTTGTACAAAACCTTGCTTTTCTAACTCAGAATGCAGCCTAGCAAACCATTGTCTACTGGCTTGTTTCAAGCCATAGAGAGACTTAAGCAGTCTGCAGACCTTCTTCTCTGGATTAGGGACTCCTTCTGGCATCTGCATATATACTTCTTCATCCAATGTGCCATGGAGAAAAGCATTGTTAATGTCAAGCTGTTGTACAGGCCATTCAAAGCTTGCATCCTTCTGGCATCTGCATATATACTTCTTCACTCTTGATGCTGAGAAGCTTCAATGTAACTAACAGGCTCAGTAAGCTTGGAAAGTTGAGTGATAAAAGCCTTAGAATGAGATGGAAAAGCATCAAAACTGACTAGGTTGCACCAGTGTGAAGAAGAAGCTGAAATGGTACACACATAGTCATTTAACCAGGCTGATGTGGTATGAGATCTAGTAGATCTTCTGGTTTCAGGCTGAGAAAAAGGATGAGTGTCATGTTGGTGAATAGAAGGTTGGTCATTTGTAGTATTGAAAGTATTTTGGATAGGTGAAAGAGGAGATGAAGAATGTGTGACAGATGAAGAAGGTGGTGAGGAAGGATCAAGATATGGTGTTAAAGCATCAGGAAGCTCAATAGATGTAGGAAAGGTTGAATGAGTATTGGTAGGAAGAAAAATAGGAAAAGAAGAATTTAGAGGTTGAGACAAATGGAAAGGAAGGTGTTTTTCATGAAAGGTAACATCTCTAGAAACAAAGATCTTGTTTGTTTCTAGATTAAGCAGTTTATATGCCTTTTGTCCAGTTGGATATCCCAAATGAACACAAGGAATGGCTCTAGAATCAAACTTAGCTCTATGAGCTTTAATGGTTGATGCAAAACCATGACACCCAAAAACCTTCAAATGACTCAAAACAGGTTTGTTGCCATAAAGTTTTTCATAAGGGGAGATGTATTGAAGGCAACTCAATGGCATTCTGTTAATAAGGTGTGTAGCTGTAAGCAAGCACTCACCCCAAAATTGAGCTGGAACACTAGATTGGAAGTATAGTGCCCTGGCAGTCTCCAAGAGATGCCTATGCTTCCATCCTACTACCCCATTCTGTTGGGGTGAATCTGTACAGCTCTTTTGATGCAAAATTCCATGAGAATGAAAAATAGAAAGGACCCTGCCTTCACATAGCTCTTTGGCATTATCAGTTCTTATGCACTTGACAACAACATTAAACTGAGTATGAATCATATTCACCAAATACTCCAAGATATCAACAGCTTCTACTTTATTATGCATGAGAAAGGTCCAAGTATGTCTAGACAAATCATCAACAACAGTTAGAAAATACACATAGCCATCATGGGTTTTGATTTTGTAGGGACCCCAAGTGTCTACATGCAAAAGATCAAAACAATGAGTACTCATAGTGGTACTAACAAGAAAAGGTTTCCTAGTGTGTTTTGCTTTAGGACATACTTGACAAATGCTATCATAACAACAATTATTCACATGAAACTTAGAATCTATATGATGCAACTTATTAAAAGGTAAGTGACCAAGCCTTAAGTGCCACAGCTTTGCATCTTCATTTGCTGCTGCTAGGCTTGTCATGGACTGATCAGTTGCAGGATCATGCCCAACAGCATACAAGCCACCTTCTAGTTTACCAAGAACCAGAGAATCTTTCTGAGAATGTCCCTGAATCATGCATTTGTCATGTGAAAAAATGATATCACAATTCATATCAGCACACAATCTATGAGTGGATATCAGGTTAAAATGTAGATCAGGCACATGTAACACTTTCTCAAGTAATACTCCATTTTGAAGTTTGACTGAACCAATATGCTTCACCTCTACTTGTTTACCATCAGCTACTGTAATGGTATTTGGTTCTTTGTCGAAAGATTGATAGGACTCAAACAACTCAAGGTTTGAACAAATGTGATCGGTTTACCACTATCTATAATCCATTTAGAATTATGACATGTAAGAAGACATGTACCGCTACATTTGCCATGGAAGGGGATGGAGCGAAGTGTGATCATCTTTGTTTTGCTTCACTAATGACATGAAGTGATCATATTGAGCTTTAGTGAGATGAGCAAGGCTTATCATCGCCTTCGTCGATTCACCAAAGTCTTCATCTCCATACACAACAACAGCAATCTTCTTTCCCTTGACATATTTCCCATTGTTGCTGAACTTGGGAGGATATCCATGGACTTTCCAACACCTTTCAATGGAATGATCAGGCATTTTGCAATTATTGCAATAGTAAGAGTTCAGCTTCTTGCCATATCCAAGTGTAGGACTAGTATTGGAATAAAGTCCGCCTCTAGTCACAAGTGAATGGCTCATTCTTCTTGTCTTCTCTCGCCTTGTAAATGCCATAGAAGGAACAATACTAGCATCTGTGATCTCTCTTTGTTTTTCATCTTGAACTAAGAGATTATAGGCTGTAGATATTGAAGGTAATGGTGTCATCATGAGAATATTAGTTCTCACTGCAGCATGTTTCACATCAAGTTTCATAAGAAACTGAATTAGTCTCTCATCCTGCTGATTCTTTTGAAACTTCTTAGTTAACTCACAAGAGCAACCACTACAGTACAACATGGAATAGGATTTCTGTGAGTTGATTTGCTCCCAAATCACTTTAATTTTTGTGAAAAATTCAAGAATGATAGATGAACCTTGTTCAATCTGTTTCAGAGATTGTTGTATTGAATACAACTGTGGTCCTGAGATGATAGCGTATCTATCCTCAAGATCTTTCCAGATCTCACTTGCTGTGGAGAAATATAACACACTTTTGGTAAGTGTATTATCTAAGGATCTTAAGATGTAAGAAATTATCATATTGTTACACCTTTCCCAAGCTGAGTATAAAGGATCAATAGGTGCTGGTTTCTTCACAGTTCCATCAACAAATACTATTTTGTTCTTCATAGACAATGCTAACAGCATGCCTCTCTTCCAATCAACAAAAGTATCTCCATTAAACTTCTCAGATACTAAAGGAACAGTAGGATTTTCAGATGGATGAATGTAATACACAGATGTAGGATCATGAACAGGATTCATAACAGGAGATTGATTCTTGTTTTGACTTTGATTTTCAGACATTTTGAGAGAAATGTGATCAAATTTTGTTGATGATTTAAATGAATTCAATCAACAAACAGATTCAACAATGAATTCTACAATAAACGAATTCAATTGATTTCAGAAATTGAAAATTGATTTCAGATTTGAGGTATAGAATCAGTAGATTGAAAAAAAAAAATTAGCTTGAACTAAGCTTCAATTGATCAAGATGAAATCAGATTTGGTAATCAACAATCAGATGTTTAACTTTGATTTTTAATGAGAAACTTCAATCAATCAACAGAAAAACTTACTGAATTTTGAGTTGAAACAATCAATCAATCAACATTCATATTGATTTAGAATAAACCTGGAAAAATTCATCTGATTGAATGAAGAATGATGCTGAAATTTGTGCGGAAATTAACCAGATTGAGGCAGGAAAATCCTGCTCTGATACCATGAAATAATTCTCAGCATTTGGAGATAAGAAATGTAGAGAGAGAATTGAGAGATTTCATTTCATTTGTGAGTGTTTGAATAATTACAAAAAAGTGCAGCTGAAATACTAAGTAATAGAGCTGCCACGTAGGAAAGACCCACAAACTATTACATCCAAAATATCTAGAACTAATAACTAACTTCCTGAAATTCAGGGCAGTTAGTTAGTTAGTTGTACATGTCAGCAGCAGGACAAGAAGCTGAGTTTGCTTCTGTTGCTTCAGTAACATCAGCTGGTGTTGCTGGTGCTTTTTGTTGCTTGCCTGAAGTAATCATATCTTCAATACATGCTTTAAACTAATACAAAAAACTGAAACTCGTGTCAACCAAGACTCTTTGTTTTCATAAAATTCAATCGCAAATACTGACTTTAAACTCCTTTCATTATGTTAATTTTTCTTTTGGGTGAAAAAAATTCGTCCACTTTACACCATCAGGTATTGCCAATATTTTGGTTGAAATGCTAGGAGCAAGAGAGTGGGTAGAAATGAAGGATGAGGATGGGAAGGCTCCTCTTGATTATGCTGCAGCAGCAGGTGATATACATCTATTGGATATGGTGTTGACTGATTCTGGTATACGTAATTCCCCCTATGCTTGGATTGAAGCTTGCAAAGGCGGCCATATGGATGCATTTCGCATGTTCATGAACGAATGTTATTTTAGGCAGCTGTGTATTGACCAAAGAGATACACCACTACACCACATGAAATTGAAAACTAAAGAGGAGTACCAAGAATTCCTTCAAATTTCACTGATGCATCAGCTAAAGAATTCAACTGATTCTGATGGCGCAACGCCATTGCATAGAGCGATTGAACGAGAAGACATCGTCTTTGTTGAGCTGTTGCTAGGGACTCATGGCATTGACTGGACCATCAAGGACACCAACGGCCAAACAGCCTTAAATTTGCTTGCGAAACGATGTGATGAACTCCCCGATTGGGTAAGTATGCAAATCTATAGTTGAGGTCAAACTTGGACTTTAAATTGCTCTTAATACATATTGATAAATATTGCATCAGGATATTAATATATATTCCCTAGTACTTAATGGGTGCTACTTTACAAGTGCATAATATAAATATTATAGCTACTAACAAAAAAAAATTAATATTATAGTTCTCTTTTGAGAGTATATTTTAATATTATAGCTTAGTGCCTTTTAAAACTCTTAAAAAAAAGAGTTTATTTTACATAAGAAAAAGATAACGATATTTTTAAGGGAAGCGCATATTATGCATTTAAGGTTTAAATAGCTTGGTTTTTATCTTTATAATTTTAAATTGGAAGAAATTGAAAGCTTGAATAGTTGAATGCCCTCTTCGATCTAATAATAATAATAAAAAAAGGCAAAATTAGCCTCAACACCCTGAACTATAGCGCGGGTGCACCAAACAGCCCCAACTACGACTTATAGTCGTCAGAACACCCCAAAGTACGGACCTGGGTGCAATCCGTATCGTAAATGAGGTCGGTAACCGCAATTCTCGACGGCTATAAGTCGAATGGTAGATGTCGGGCAGCCATAGAAGCGTTTTTCTTGATTATGGTTGAACTTCCAAGTAGTTTGGACTACTGCAGACAATCGATGTCAACAGTAAACCCTACCATTACCTACACTGGTATTTGAATTCTTCTTGAACCTTGAAGATGAAGCTGAGCTCATTATTGTTATGCGGATTTCACTCTTTCATGATTTAGGGTTCATTTGGGAAGAAAGAGGGAATTTGGAAAAGTAAGAAGGAATTTGGGGAAGAAAGTATTTGTGTTCAGTTGAGGAAGGGGAAAATGAAGGCATGCGCCTGTTTTATGTTTAACTAAAAAAAATTAGGGTTAAAAAAGAAGAAAATAGGAAAGGGAAGAGAATCCGGTGAGAATTCTGGGCACCGACCTCATTTATGGTACGGACTGCACCCAGGTTCGTACTTTGGGGTGTTCTGGCTATAAGCCGTAGTTGGGGTTGTTTGGTGCACCCGCGCTATAGTTTAGGGTATTGAGGCCAATTTCTGTATAATCTTTACCATTTCTGTATGTCATATTTCCTCCATTCTTTTTTAATTGTAACATTTCTCTTATTTTGAAGTTTCATATTGATTGCAACATTTCTTTATTTGAGAATATCTTCTTGTAACTCTATCTTATCACATGAGTCCCACTTTTTATCTATCTCTATCTTTTTCCTCTGCATGAGGCTTTCTTAAATAATGTGCCAATGAGTATTGTTGCAATTAACAAAGAACCTTGTATTATAGATCACAAGAGATATATGTGGTCAAAGCAAACTTTCGAAAAATATACGTGCCATATATTTAGAAATATAGGAAATATTTAGTAATATATACTCCTGGTATACATATTTCTTGTAGGATGCAATGTGCAAGCGAATTGGAATAAATCCAAGAATAAAAACCACATATATTCCACTTAAGACGAACTTGGCAGAGGTAAGAACCACATTATCAGTAGTTGCAGCCCTTTTAGCCACAATAACTTTTGCATCAGGATTCACCATCCCTGGAGGCTTTCAAAATGACGGATATGCTATATTTGCAAAGAACGCAGCTTTTATAGTGTTCTTACTATCAGATACGTATGCAATGTGTTGTTCCATGTTGGTCTTGTTCATTCTAATCTGGGCCATGGTTTGTGATCCCGACAAATCACTTATACTCATTGATCGCAGCGTCGTTATACTGCAGCAAGCGATTTACGGAACACTGCTGGCGTTCATGAGTGGTGTGTATACGGTAGTCTCTCATAATTGTTTATGGACTGCCATTGTTGTTTGTGTCATGTGCTCTCTTGTTGCGGTTGTAACCAATAAGAGTGTTCTTTATAAATTGCTTAAAAGGTTTGTCCCCTCTACAAGATAATTACTAGTGTTTACCTTGATGGCATGTGCAATAGAAAGCATTAGATATGGGGAGTGAAAAAAAATTATCTTGGTTGATGATGGAGAGCAAAGAGAATCAAACACACAAAATAATCCCATAGGTGTGCTTTGACCCTATTTCGTCCAGCTCTGATTCGAATCCAAACGAGCTCAAATTCTTTCAAAATATTGGCATGTCGTTCCAATCATCCTTAGCTTCAAATCAAACAGTTGGATTGTTATTTTCGGCATCCTAAGCAAAAAAATTTAGTATCAGCACCCCCATATAAGAATTGATGTATTTTCCATTTGTGTGTGATGTTTGTTGTGAATTGTTGTACCAAGGTGTTTCCTTTGTGATTGAATTTGCATCTAGTATCAATAAGAGAAGACAATTTGGTTACGTGTACACACTTATTTGTTGGTTATTAGTGGAAATGATTGGTACTACCATATGTATGGTGGTTTTTTCCGCCCACATTGGATCATCCACATAATTCCTTATTGTCAATATCCCGGTTGTTTATGGGTTTTATATTTCAATTTGTTTGTACTTCAGCTATACTTGATCTTGTATGTTAGTGGTATACCGTATATTCATCCCTTTTTGCAATACAAAGGGAGAAAGTGCTACTAGTTTTTCTCGATCTTTTATCATGCTCGTGGGAAAGGAGTTATCATGCTTGTGAGATCGTAACTCCTTTCCCAAAGATATTGGTATTAGACCCAAATTGTTTAAACACATCATGCATGAATGAAGACATTCCAACTAGAGTAAATGAAAAATAATAGAATTTTGAATCGGAAAGTCGACTAAAAGCGTTCTACAACATATTGCTAATGACACTAATGCATATATGAGCTACGGAAAAAGTTTAAAGATATGAGTGAGCGCAAGAGGGAAAGCTTCAGAAGTTGGAGTACACGAATAATGACAGCATGCATGCAGTACACCAAGGCAACATGCATATTACACCAAGGGCACCATTGCACAATGCACCAAATCATATTTTTGCTATTTGGTTTTACAAACGCAAATATAGAAATTGTTTGGACCCATGGCCTGGTCAATAATACTTTATAAAAGGCCATCAAATAGTAAAAAAAAACACTTATTAGGAGCCCATCAGCCTTTTGGAGTTGAAAACAATTTTACCATAGGTTTTCCTAAAAGTTGGGATGTTCCCCATTAGGTTGGGAAATCACCAACACTATAAAAGGAGGAGGTCTCATCAAGGAATATGTATCTTCTCACCTACAAAAACCAGAGCATCTCTCTCTACATTTACTCACTTTCTCTCTCTACCTCAATCTCAACTTACTTGAGCGTCGGAGGAGAGTTCCTGGAAAAACCCACGGGCTAGTTTAATTGTATTTTGCAGGATCTCCGGCGACAAGACTCTTGGGATTAAACTCTCTCCCTCGGGATTTTAGACTCTCAGCAATACTCACTCCTTTGACCAGTTTCTAGACAGAAACATAAATAATGATAAAATAAACGGGTTTTTGACCCATGATATGACTTTATGATATGACTTTATTATTTGTAATATGATTAGAAATTCGGTCTAATAGTCATATATATTAATTATCAATGTTTTTTTTACTTTTTATAATTTACATACTTATGCATAATTTAATATATTAATTCTCAAAGTTGTCCATTGACAAACCTATAAGTATCTAAGGTAGAACAAAAAAAACAGAGGAAGACATTATCTTAAAGAATGTGTACGTAAGTGTAATTATAAGTAAGTGACTTACGAATCGTCTACGGTAAAGTGGTTAATTCATTCATAAGAGGGTTAACTTATACTTTGCATTCCATACATATTTTTGCCAAGTGCTTTAGAAGGACAAAGCACAAACCCTCCGGGGGTGGCCTCACACATAGAACATGTGCTAATGAGGCAGGGACAATTGTCCTCATAGTGGCCCAGATAAATAGCCATGCATATACAATATAGTATGTTATTCTAGAGCATAAAAAAGGAACGAATCGTATTTTTAAAGTTTCACCAACTCATACAAACTGAGTTTTAAATCCTCCATAGTGAAGTCACCAAATTGTAGGCATGCTTTTATTCACCAACGCGGTGTGAGCGCGTATTTGACTACCTCATTGAAGGGTTCAATTTAAAACGTTTTCGAAGTCGTCAACAAGTCTTTAGAGGAAGACTCATAAACCTAATTGGTTATTGGGAAATCTTAGGGACAACTTTGAGACTTATGCAATGTAGATTTCCCAGTCATGACTCCATATGTATTGGTCATTGAACCAAAAATTGAGTGCAGGGCTGAGGGTACAAACATGATCATGTATCACATTCCATGTCGTTGGCGTCTACTTAACACGATTCATAGCAAGTTTTAGGCAATTAAACAACCAAATAATATTTTCAAGCACCCTAAAAAAGATTAGTGTAGGTTGGTTCATTAAACACATTAAAAACTACTTTTTAGTGACATGTTATTAGCAATCATATTATCGGGTTCCTAATTCAATTGTCCAATTATCTTATTATGCGTTAGACCAATTCTTTAGGTCTTGATTTAGCAATAATAACATGATGGTGATAAAAGCATAAACATGGCAATCATGAACAATATATATAAGAATAAAAGAGGAGTAGAAGTTAAGAATGTACAAAAAACGACTTTTTTACTTATTATAGATCTACATAATGAAAAGATGGTTAGTAAGTTCAAGTAAATAAATAAGAAAGAAAGATATTAAGGACCCATAGAAATATACCGATGTGGCTTGGGTCTAAGAGAATAACGACATTCGGGAGGAGCAATTGTGGAGCCTTCAACGAAAACTTATGAAGACGAACAAGGTTGAATGATTTGATGTGATTATGAGTGTATGTGTTTGTATATGAGAGTATGAGAGTGCTAAGTGCCTTGAGACATTGTAAGTATGCGTGCAAAAAGTGTGAAGGAAATCCGAAAAACCTTGGCCTAATTATAGAAAAATATAAAAAAAAAGATAAGAAATGTTGGCGCACACAGGCCTTGCGCGGAGCATACATGCTATGCGTCCCGCGCATGGTTGTGTGTTGGGCGCACGCCCTGTGCGTTTTTCGAATTTGTGTACGGCATTGTCATCGCGCACACGTGTTGTTTTGCGTTAGACGCAATTCTAATCTGGCCGACTTTTTATTTAATTCGGTCTTTTCAAGATTTTTTTATCTTTATTAAATAATACTCCCTCTGTTTTTTTTTATCTTTCTCACTTGGAATCTTGGCACTATTCATACTTATAGAGAATCTTCTCAATTTTTTTCAGTTTATAAGAAAAAATATAGTCATGTGGGGTGTTGTTTGATTCGTCTCAATTAGTACATTATTAATATTCAATCGTTATATTTTTTACTAATATATAAAGAAAGATATTTAAGTTCAAAGAGGTGCATTGGGAGACGCACACAGGGAAGTGAGAATGATAAAAAAACAGAGGGAGTAACTTTTAAAATCCGAAACCAACTATTTTAAATAGATAAAATCAGATTTCAATAAAATCTTTTATTTTTATAATATCCTTAAAATTATATATTTATTTCTGAAAATAATAAATAAATATAATCAATTATCATGAATAAGTAATTGGGCTTTTCAATGGAATTGGGCTCAAAATAAACAATTTGTGGGGTCAAGATATAATTTATTATCAGAAATAATTAATTGGGCTTTTAAAACTGGGATTTGAATCTTTAAAACAAATAAATAGGCTCTATGACTTTAAGAACGATTTTAGGTTTGACTCTTCGTATTGGTCTCCCTCGGATCAGACCAATTAAGACAGTGGTATGTATCATCATTGAGTACTCAATTAAATGGGGAGGCATGATTATGTGTCTACAGATACTAGCTTACATCTTTTGGTTTTTTTGCCTACATCGGATTTCCCACATAATTCCTTATATTCCATTGTCTAATCCATACCACAACTAACACCATAAATGTGATAAAGTTTCGATGTCTACAGTGGCAAAAGTATAAGTTTACTACTAAAACATCTCTAGCTAAGAAATACATTAATAAATCTAGGAAATTGATATGTGCAAGTTTAAGCTGAAAATGGAAATATTACGCAATAGATCATCACTAATTACATCGATTTGAGTTATTATATCATAGCACCCTAAATTAATATTTTCTCTGTTTAGAAATAGTTGCACTATTCTTGTACTTTCACATTTGTAGATGCATGATTATTTCAACTGTTAATGTATTTGATTATCAATAAGCAAAAATTATAAAAAGTAATATTTTAAAATATATACCTTGAGACGAATCCAACAAAATCTCACATGACTATATTTTTCCTAAAATATAAATCACCAAAGACAATCTAAGTGTAAGACATGAATAGTGTATAAAATAGAAATGGTGCAACTATTTCTAACCAAAGGAAGTATTATTTTATGAAATGTATTTAATACTTAATTACAACCCTAAGAGTTACATATATCAAAACCAATACATGTATATGTCTTCGAGTGATTGAACCCAAAAGATCATGTCTCTTCAGAGAATAAAATATTTTCCTCAACAAGCATATCCATAATCCATAACCTTTTACAAGTAGCAAATGCTGCTACTGTGCAAATCAATAGTGATATGGGTCACATTTGCATGAAATTCACTGTTCCTAAGCCTTGGCAAATCTCAGCCCTTCATCTGTTCTTCCATCTTAGCCACACGATCTTTTTTCTTTCTCTCCTCTTCTTCACGTCTCTTCTCTCTCCTCATTCTGTCTTTCTCACTGTCGATCTCTTCTCTTTCCTCTGTCCTCTCTCCTTTATCCATTGCTATTCCATCATCTTTTCTTATTTTTCTTCTAAATTTTCCTTTTAGTTCACCCCATTAGAATTACAATCAGAGAAAATGAAAGATGACAACTTTGAAGTGCGTGAAAAATACAGTGGAAAAAAGTGGAAGGTGGGTTAGGGTTTGAAAAGGGAAAATATGAGTGAAAAAGAGAGATCTTTGTTGAAAATTGGGTGTTAGAGAGGAGATGATGATGATGATAAAAAAAAACTAGAAGGAAGAGGAGAGAAAGATGGGTTTTATTTATTTGAAGTATTTATGAGAATTTTTGCTAATTACCGTCTCTTCATCTAATTTCAGCCCATTGATGTCAGGTATTATTTTTTTTTGCTTTCTTTGATTTTTTTGTTGATATTTTTTCTAGGTATCCATATAGTAATGTATGAACATTAAACTTCCAATTCTTTTTTGTTTCAGATTCGCAAGCTACAAGTTCAAAGTGAAATCAGCTGTAATAATCCATCTCCACTTTCATTTTATCTTTCATATCTAAGGTGTTTTTTTTTAAGATTATTAGGGTGCGTTGTGTGTCCGATTTGGGTTTGATTTCTTGTTCCCGGATCTATTTTTGGATTTTTGTTTCTTCCAAATTGTAGAGGAGCATTTCATGATGTTAGACAGCGAGCTAAGACAACAAAAGAAGCTTGAAGAAGAAATCTCTTTGGTCCAGAAAGTTGGAGGAGGTATACAACTTGCTATCTTCTTGTACTTCTTGTTGCTAGCTTGGAAATTGCTCCTATCAGACAACCCCTTGAGCTGTACAAACATGATGGAATGAATATTCTTGAATTTACATTGATAATACATTTTCTCTTTGCTTCCCTTTCTGGCTAAATTTTGATGTCACTGTTTGCTGAGTATTGATTAAAGAATATTAAAAGCTTAGACATATATTGATTTTCTCTTTTCCTTATATAGTTTTATTATTAATTCTTTGCTTTCTTCCTTCTAGCTAGCATCTAACTCATGATTGATTCTGTCTACTTTGGTTGTTTTTTCTGACTTAATTGCAGGTCATTGAAAAGCTTGTTGATATTGTTGACTTCATACATCAATAGATTAGAGAAGTATTTGGAGAAGGTATTCTACATCTAGACTACGGTACATAGGCCTTTCTGGAATTCTAATAATTGGTTGTTTAGCTACATATCCCGTTAACACATGCATTAGGTCTCCTATAATTTTGTTAGAAATACGTACACGATGGGTGTTTATAGCTAGAGGAGTATTCCTACACAAATCTTAATCCTACAATTGATCATCTTATTTTCGCACCACAAAACCAAGGATCTTTTTTCAATGTTAAATTTTTTATTGTAATTTTCTTTTTGTTTTTGCCAATTATATTAGTTTTGATTGCCTTGCTTAGTGGATGATCCCATGTCCGGTCAGTCCTCAGATATCTCAGGTGTATCATCTACTTTAGATGTGAGCTGTTTTATGCTCTTGTGATCAGAGTGATGAAAACCTGATATGCACTTTGATTAGGTTCATGGAGCGATACGGAACATTGGTGGCAATAAGCCTGCTATTTCTGAAGGCATGGAGGGCATCTATTATCTATGTTCGTTTTAAGGCGGCTTCAAGTGAGGTAATACTCTATTCAACTGTTATAGAATAACCATATGACTAAGGATCGAGCTAAGTTTATATAAAAGAAGTCACAAAGATACTCAATACGATGCAAGTCATTATTAATGGAGCGGCCAACCTATGCCTGAAAAAGTCTTTTTTGCTTTCTTCAAGTCTCTAGAGGGGAAATATATTATTCCCTCCATTGCTAAATGATGTCTTTTTGAAGGAATTGAGTTGAACACCATAACTATTCTTCTGTCTTCACTTTTTAAATTTCTAATTTCATGTCTCAAATGGAAATTTAGTATCACAAAGGGTGATTTGGGAAGTCCAACATTTAACCCACTATTATCATGAAACCTGAATTAGAATTTCGGCACTCTATTAAGGGAAGCAGACATTGAAATTGATTTCTGCTTTAGTATTTATAGCTACTCATATTCTTGTGACAAAATTTTCATGTTTCCCGGATCATGTCGTATTTTTGAAAGCTCTACTTTTGTTTTTGTACGTATTTATGATGGAAACTATGATTTACAATTAGATGAATACAAGCATGGACATTGTCATTGTAGACGCTTTGTCTTTCTTGGAGGCTTGAGATAGTGGTAATAGTAAGACCGAATTAGCTTTGTCACAGCACTAATAATATAGATAGAAAAATTATAAGGTTACTTATAATCTTGGTATTTGTTGAGCTTAAAGAATCCCTTTATATACATCAGATAGGTAGTACAAGCAGAAAGAGGACCCTTTTGGTTAGCTATCTTGGTCAAAAGAATTAATATGATGTATGCTCTCAGCCTCTCAAGCCTCTCATGTCCTTTGTCAAAATAGTCACACAAATCATGTGAGGAAACCCTGGTCTAGATTTCAAGCTAAGTTTTGGATCGAAATACTTGAATTTCCACTATATTTGATTGCTTTATTTTATACACTCTCATCATTTGCTCAAAATATCTGTGAAATAATAGTATGGAGCTAAGACAAAGCTTAATATTTGTGATACAGATATATTTACGTTTCTTTTTCCTTTTCATTTCATTTAATCTTCATTCCTTACCAGATTTATATGGATGTTAACTGCTTTTGTTTGCTTAAATATCTCTCTCTATATATTTATATTTATCCATATTTCTTTCTTTTACTTCGTAATTTGTTGCTTGATTTATTGAAATTTAAGAATGATTTTAACTGTAAGGTGCAAATTTTTTTTTGGGAAATTTTTAGTGTACCATTTGTAATTTGTCAATAATGAAGTGTTGTGTGATCTGATGAAATTGAAAAGTTAGTGATTTCGGTCTCATTATTTGACGATGTTGAGTATAAAATTATCAAAGCAAAAGAAGAGTAGTTAAGGGATTCCATGCCAACCTTTCTTTTGATGGTTAAAATAATTCCTGAGTTTCGGATGGTTTGGTACTACTAATATGTGTTTTTGGCCTCTTTAATTAGATTAATTATTGTGGGTTTAAGGTGAATATTCGGGTTTACTTAGTACATGATTACTTCAGTACCACTAGAAATATTATTTGATTAACTTTAGTAATGGGTGGGCTTTATGTGAATGTGAAGGCTGAATTAATTTAGTTCTACTGTGTACATGCTGATTGATGCTAATTCAGATGATATATGAGATATATTGATAGTAGTACTAGAAATATGCATGTATTATAGAACGGCAAGATTGTTGCTTTTAATTTTAGCTGATATTCAATGGATGCAACTCTGTTTAAGCTAATGATTTCTAACTGCACGAAACTCATACCACATACGATATTTGTAGTTATGTTCGGACTTGCTTGATAGGTATAATGTTGGGAGCTCACAAGTATGCTCACAAGACTTTTGGTTTTCTTTGCTTTGAATACTGATGGTTGATATGGATTCTGCTGATTAAAGACACCTGTTGAAACTGCTTTGAAAGATGGAAAGTTTTTCCTTGTTGGTGGATCAACAAGAATACCTGCTGTACAGGCTCTCGTGAAAAAGATGACGGGAAAAATCCAAATCGTAGTGTCTGTTAGGAATGCTTCAAAGATGTTACAAGGATCACGAATTTGACAACTAAAAACAACAATAAACAATCTTCTAGGCGCGATACGCTTTCCCAAAAGCAATATTCTGACCCTTAATTTGAGCACGGGTTACACGGAATTCACTCTCGAGATACAAAGAAGAACAACAATGTTCTTGCTCACTAAGAACAATGTCAATTAAGAACAAATGTGTGTTTTGGATTTTCAATGATGAATTTACTTTTGTGCTTGAGTGTTAGAGAGTTTTTCTAACCATTCAATCATATGAGAGAAGTCTCATATATATAGAGGATCATTTCAATGCCCAAACTTTACGTTAAAAGCACAATAACCGCTCAAGGCAACAAGCAACATTCCGCGACAAACAAGCAACTGACGAGAAGGAGCGCTGGCTCCTCTGTAGAGCGCTCGCTCCATGCTGCAGCGCTCGCTCCTCCATGGAGCGCACGCTCCATGGTCCTGCATCATTACTTGCTTTATTTCCTTGATCCCTGCCAACTCTGAGTGAGCGCTCTATCTAGGAGCGAACGCTCTCCATGGATAGCCTCTATATCTTACGTTGTTAAGTCACGACACCACAACCAAGTGACTTATACAAACATAACATGAATCTAATCACACAAATGCTCTAAATTTCCAACAATCCTCCCCCATTTAGAGTATTTAAAAGATTATTGCACAACATCACTATAACAAAACAATCTCATGAATAAATGAAAGTGTACAAAGACTTGAACTTCCACTTAGTATAATACACATTCCAAGTAATCGTGTCCAAATGGGTGTCGATAAACGATTGAACCATTAGCAACACATAATGAAAACTTGAAGATACTATACACACAAGATTAACTACTTGTTCTTAATATAAACTTGACACTTTAAGCCATGTGTCCATATCTATTCATAAGTGCATCAAAGCTATGCCCCACTAACTCCTTGATGCGGCCAAACCTCGCACTTACATAGGTAGATCTCTTAGAAGAAACATGCTCTTGTGATAAAGCATAATGTCAAGATACCTATTAAGATTATACAACCTCTTGAACCATCACAGATTTAAAGAACTTTACCTTGGATGATTATATTAGTTCATTTAATCATCAAATAAGGAAATTAATCTTATTGAACTCAAGCGTTGTGTGTTAAGTTAAGATTTCCCTACTCGTGATTATCAATGGGCACCAATCCTAAACCGATTGCCTTCCTTTTTACCGTATCTCTAACTAATGCCTTAGTGAAACAATCCGCTAGATTATACGTGGTTCTTACATAGTCAACAGTGATAGCACTACCTTTGATAAGTCCTTGGACATAACTATGTCTCACACCAATGTGTCTTGACTTACCATTATATACTTGACTATAAGCTCTTGCCAATGCTGCATCACTATCACAATGTATAGCAATAGGTGAAATTGGTTTTGGCAACAAAGGTATCTCAAACATGAGATTCTTCCTTAACCACTCGGCTTCTTTGCTTGCCGATGACAGAGCGATAAACTCCGATGTCATTGAAGAGTCCGCAATGCAAGTTTGTTTCTTGGAAGCCCAAGACATAGCACCTCCCCCAAGGAGGAATACCCATCCACTTGTGGAGGAATGATCTTCTCTATTAGAGATCTAACTTGCATCCCAATACCCTTCTAAAACCGAAGGATATCCACTATAGGACAAACCATAATCCATGGTTTTCCTCAAATACTTTAATACTCGACGAATAGCTTGCCAATGTTCCATACTAGGATTACTAGTATACCTACTTAATTTTCCTACCGCAAACGCGATATCCGGCCTAGTACTCGTCATAGCATACATCAAACAACCTATAACCCTCGCATACTCAAGTTGAGACACGACATTACCATCATTTGGCAACAATTTTTCACTTGGGTCCATAGGAGTTGAAACAAGAGAATAATTACTAACATTAAACTTCTTGAGCACTTTCTCAATGTAATGAGATTGTGACAATATCAATTTTCCATTGTTTCTCTTAATTCTTATACCTAAGATGACATCTGCCTCCCCCCAAATCTTTCATGGAGAATTTTGAAGATAGAAAGGATTTTGTCCATTCAACTTGTGACAAATCCGTTCCAAAAATCAACATGTCATCTATATATAGACAAATCATGACACCATTACCGTTGTCATCAAATTTGCTATATACACATTTATCTGAATTGTTCAATTTAAAACCATTCGACAACACAACCTCATCAAACTTTTGATGCCATTGCTTTGGTGCTTGTTTTAGCCCATACAAAGATCTAATTAACTTGCATACTTTATGCTCTTGACCTTTCACGACAAACCCTTCTGGTTGTCGCATGTAAACCTCTTCCTCTAGTTCTCCATTCAAGAACACCGTCTTGACATCCATTTGATGGATCACAAGTTTATGAATAGCCGCAAGAGCTATTAATAACCTTAAGGTAGAGATTCTAGCAACGGGTGCATATGTATCGAAATAATCAATACCCAGTTTTTGTGAAAAACCTTGAGCCACAAGACGGGCTTTGAACTTATCAATAGTCTCATCCACTTTTATTTTCTTTTTGAAAATCCATTTACACCCAATTTGTTTGCACTTAGGAGGTAAATCATCTATAACCCAAGTGTTATTTCCCATGATGGAATTCATCTCATCATCAATTGCCTTTTTCCAAAAAGCGGCATCATGAGACCTCATAGCCTCATTAAACGTTAAAGGATCCTCTTCCACATTAAATATTGGTATTAGGAGTAATATACATGAAAATCCGGGCTGAAAGATTTCTCTTTTCTCGCCCTTTTACTTCTCCTAGGTTGTGATGATGTCGATGCAACATTCTCATCAAGAGTTTGTTTATCAACTTCTTGATCAATGTTAGTTTGATCAATTACTTGAATATTGGTATTAGGAGTAATATCCATTGGTCTAGGAATTGATGAATAACTATTTTCATCAAAAATTGCATCTCTTGACTCCACAATAGTGTGAATTGACCAAAAGTCATTTTGTTCTATAACATAGAACCTATAGGATTTGCTATGAAGAGCATACCCTATAAATATGCACTCAACTCCCCTTTCACCCAGCTTTTTACGTTTGGGTTCCGACACTTTTACAATTGCCCTACATCCCCAAACTTTGAGATAACTCAAGTTTGGTTTTCTTTTATACCAAAGTTCATATGGGGTAACCTCGTTCTTTTTCATTGGAACTCGGTTTAAAATATGACAAGATGTTAAAATAGCACTAGTGGAAAAAACATCAAGTGCTCCGGTTAAAAACCATACAAGTGCTCCGTATTTGACCCGTAGCAGACGACATACGAGCACTTGAGTATTTATCAAGTGCTCCGGTTGAAAAGCGGAGCACTTGGATTTACAAGTGCTCCGGTTGTCTTAAAAACGGAGCACTTGTAAATTTTATATGTTCAAAATACGTCAGTGCTCCGGTTGATAAGGGAAAACCCGGAGCACTTGATAAGTCAAGTGCTCGGTTTTCCTAACAACCGAGCACTTGAATTTTTCAAAAAAATATCGGCTAGCTGCTCTTTGTACAACAAGAAGCATACGAGCAAGGCTTGGCATTGTTGGAACTGGTAGACAAAGGCAATTAGAAAATAACTATAAAAATAGTTTTCATCAGAGCAACTCATCAAATGCATAAAGCCTAAAGGAAAGGACAATATGGGGCCTTGGGGGAGTCAATCTCTACTTTTATATATTTATTCCCTTAGTATACGAAAACAGGAAAAAGTAAAAAAAGTTTCACTATTATCGACTAATAACTTGGACAACCATCATTATATCATATTTACCACATGACAAATGTTTCACTATCATACTCACTACATACACAATACTGTTGATGATTTGCTTTCTCCACTTTCCCGAGACTTTCACCCAATGCACCAAAGCATCATGAGCTCCACTTTCCCCAAGAACACCTCCAAGTTGCTCCACTACAGTGTTGCAATAAGCAAGAATCTCTACAAAAAAGATATTTTTTTATGATTCATGAGTGATTCTAAAACGAAGCATACAAGGCACCGGCATATAGCTAAACAAGATGAAATGTGGAAAAATCTTCACTTCCATATCTTTACAATATGCAAAATTTGTGCCCGACACCGAATTCCACATTTGCGATATTCATTGCATGTAGTGAAGATGTACTTGACCGATGAGCTAAGAATTAGATAGATGCTTGAATCTATCTAATTCTATTTTCTTGCTACAATAAAGAAAAGGAAAGCAATAAAACAGTAGCAACAAGAATATTAACTAACGACTACAAACCAACATCGAGCCCTTCGTTTTCTTGCTTCTCAAAACCGACTTCCAAGAGGATGATCCAACGAGATAAAACTCGACCAAGGTGGCATTAAAAACTAAAAAGCTGAGATGGACAAAAAAATAAAAGTTACCCTCACATTCAACACTTCATCCCGAGTATAGCGAGAATGAGGTGCATGTCCATAAATGATTAACAAGTCAAGGCGCCATGGAATATTACCATATGCCGGAATGTCTAGCTGCAATCCGATTACATTATATGCTCACATTTTCATGAAGCTTACATTTAATTAGATTATCCATGGATATTGCCGCAGAAGTTATAGTTTTCAGTTTAGGACCACTACGATTAAAGGATCTACAATGTTTTCTATTTGGTGCTTTTAAAAAATCTACAATGTGTCCTCACAAGTCTGGTCCCATCGATCCTTTGTTTCCTGTTAAAAAAAGCTGAATCTCTTTGATAAATTAAAGTTGATTGTCACATACAATAAACGCATTGCGGGATGATTAGTGGAGCATGGAATCGGTGACATTTATACTAACAAAATTTTATCTCATTGTAAATTTTGTTAGGTCATATTTTACAAAAAATTTATACTAACAAGTGACATTACCAACCAATCCCTATTTACGACTTATGTGCAGCCA
Organism: Beta corolliflora; assembly: GCA_947648045.1. Classification (NCBI taxonomy): domain Eukaryota; kingdom Viridiplantae; phylum Streptophyta; class Magnoliopsida; order Caryophyllales; family Amaranthaceae; genus Beta; species Beta corolliflora. The sequence goes on along the minus strand of CANSZD010000511.1, from coordinate 1,204,682 downwards.
TTGAAACCGCACAATTTATCTCGGATATATTCATCAATAGCACGACATATATAAGCAACTATCCAACTCCAATCAAATCAAAGAGCTACAAATTAATACAGCTCATTGAATTCTCTATATTTATTATGTAGTATATAACATGAAATAGCACCATCCGTTCATGTCTAGAATTATATTGGAAAGCATTTCTCTTATTGCAAGGCAACACGGGCCACACTACACACATTTGATGGCGAAGTTATTTTAAAGGCATAAGAATCTATATATAGATCACATTAGTATACGACTAACATAGCATGCATAAATATTAAATGTAGTGAATGTCATTTCACGAGATGAAGTACAGCAATTCTAATAATCTAAACTTTAATCAATGGAAATACTTTTTAAATCCAATCGGGCCTCTCAACTTTTTTTTCTCAACGAGTTTTACATAATTATATCATGTCTACATGAAGTACTATATACCAAAAGGGAAAAATTCTACATTTCGGTAAGACATGCGCAAGTAAGGAAAAAAGACAAGATTAAGGAAAAACATTCAAAAGATTTGACCAATATATGGTCGATTGATTAAAGAAAAACGAAAAAGAAATGAACTTGATCCCGAAGCTCAGGAAATTTATAGTACACCCCATCTTTACTCCGAACTCCAAGTTTATTTGTTCTTTGCACCTTCATCCAGAATAACCCGGAGATATTACTCTTGTCAACTTCAACGACTTTCCCACCGCCCTTTTCCCACAAGGATCCCACCTTGAATGTACTCTAATCGCCCTTGCCGTAAGCCCCAAGCGAACGAGAAAAGAATTCAACATTAACCGATTATGATACCAAACCAAGGATAGTATATATACAGGACATACTATTGACACTTCGTAATTAACTAGAGATATTTTACATGCTCGAAAACAAAAAAAAAGTGATAAGAGAGAGAAGTGACGGGAAAATAGTTCATAACCCATGTTTGGAGTAGATTAGATTAGAAGTTTAGAACACAAAAACGGGGGAAAGGAAGAGACTACCGAAGATGTAGGGACTTTATGACTTGGAGGAATAACCATGAGATAAATTAGATGAATGATCTCGAGACAATTTTGGAGGAAAAACACAAGACGAGACTACTCCCACTCAAACAGGATTCATTCTTAACTCTTTTGCAGCCACATTTGCAAGACATCAACCCTGTATGGTTCCATAGTACTTCACTATTATGTATACCATGACTTTATATTTCATCTCAAGCTTGAAGGTTGTTATTAAGAGTAATGTATAAAACATTAACTCCCTACTAACACCATCTTGAACTATGTTTACCTTATAACTCGATTAAGACAACAAAAAGACGTGCAAGTTCAAGACATAACCTCGTCGCCAAGACGGAGCAAGATGACTTTGTGTATTTGGCTTGAACCCATCACATCATTAACACCCCTATTCAAAGATAGGTCATTAACATTAGGGACCACTAACTGAATGAAGAAGAAAGAAAGGAACCTCCCAATGAAAAAATCCTTAATGATCGAGACATATGGGGAGGTACGAAATGCGGTTCAAGACATAACCTCGTCTAAGTGAATAACTAAGATAGGAATTCGCATTATAGGATCTTGAATCTGACAAGCATATGAGAGTATGAAGGCGAACCATCTTGCACTTGTTTGAGCACCACACGTCCGTAACCGCCAAGTCCTAGTCGAACCATGTGTCCAGGGATCCGCCTCTATATGTTTGGACACCAACCTCTAGATAACCTCCTTTTGTCCGAAACACGGTCGAAACTTTTCTTTGCTACTCCGTCATCTTCCTGTTACACATATCATATGAATGATTAGGAGCAAGTAATCTACTAGCAACTTTATCATTGATGTTACTTTTAGTCATTAAGAATTATGCTCAACTCTTCAAAGTAATTCCTTAATACAAAATGATGAACAACTTTTAGGCATCTCATGTAAACTTTCTAAATTAAGTAACAAATCTAACAATCAATTAGTTACACACCAAGATGAGCCTATAATTCAGACAATGGCCATCATGTAGCAAGTCGAGACGGGGAATGCTAATTTCAATATATACCTTTAAAGTTGATGCACTAAGGATTTGTCATTGGTCCGCAAACTAGATGTCAACATAGTTATACACAAGAATTTGAGTGAATTCAGCAAAGGGAGTCTACAATGTTATCAAGCTAAATTTGCTAAAATAGCTAATTGCAAGACGAGGTCTAAAGAAAGTAATATACAAAAAGGAAATAGTACAAAAGGATTGTGCCCTTATTTATATGGTTTAATATGATAACTAGAGATACACTAATTGACCCGGTGGAGGTAACTAGCTATATTAAGTACCTTACTTGCCCTCAATCCATTAGACACCTTGAGAACTGGTGCACTGAGGACCAAACTATATCCAAGATAGAAAAAGCCAAGCATAAATACTAAGATAACCAAGTATTTGTAACAAAGTAACAAATTAGTTGGTTCCATAGCCAATAAGAAGATAGATCAAATAAAAAATTTCTTCATAAAGCCATCAAATTCCATAGTGCACCAGGTCAATGCAAAGGTATCAGACAAATCATCCAAAAAATATCATAGCTACTCCTAACTATCAAAATTGAAACAACTCAAATTTGACACCTTTTTAAAACATTAACCGGTTAATACACGAAAGAAAACGTGATGTTTCTCATTTAATAAAATCAACCACCATTAACTCAACTTTTAGCCGCTACAAATACAAAATTATGTATTGTCTAAATTCCAAAAGTAAACAAATTGAAAACATATTAATTGTCATAAAGTTCTTTCAAAAAGCACAAAGTAATAGAAAAAAAAACAATAATCCTTTAAATATAACTATAAACAAAATCATACCAAAAATGAGTGTATCGAATAAACTTGGTTGACGCATTTACCCGCAAAGTGCGGCAATAGTTCCCAAAGAATTCAACAAAGAACGGAGCTAAATCAAAACAACTTCCTTTTCGAAATCAAAATAGAAATTATCAACAAAAAATTCAACTAAACGAAAGTAAGTATCAAACTTGAACAAAAAATCGAACTTCAACTCACCCGACCGCATTTTTTCTGGCGAGGTAGGTTTCGCTGAGAGTTCGTTGATCTTGGTGCATGCCGATAGCATGGTTGCATATAGATACGACCGAATATGAAACAAACCTCAACTAAAATTTGACACAAAATTTAAAGGAAAGTACTTGAAATTAAAAGCCTAAATTCAAAAATTAGGTTCTAAGTGTTGAACAACATGAGGAATTAACGAATCGAACTTAGATCTAAAACCGAAAATGAAGAAACAAGGAAGAAATTACCAAAAAAATCGAACCTTGGTCATTTCTGAATGTCGAACATCCTCGCCCTTCTCTTCCTCTTGATTTAACTTTGCCAAAAATACTCAAAAATACTCCCTAATTTTCGATTTCAAAGAGGAGCGAGAAGGATTAGGGAATTAGGGTTTGAGATCTGAAAGGAGAGAGAAAACAAGAAAAGAGAGAGGAGTTTTTTTTTTTTGAAAGGAAGAATAGAGAGAGGAAGTAGACCACGCATTTCTTGCTTTTTCGTGAATTGAAATTGATATGAGAAAGAGGGTTGAAATAACCTAAAATTACTTTAGTACGCGTCATAGTATAACTGCGCGCGAGATTCCAAGTGCTCGGGTTGTCTAACCGGAGCACTTATTCACAAGTGCTCGGGTTGATTAACCAATCGGAGCACTTAAAAATCAAGTGCCCCGGTTGACTAATCAACCGGAGCACTTGTGAATTTCTTTTATTAAAATTTTGCCAAGTGCTTGGGTTGATTAGTCAACCGGAGCACTTGACAAGTAGCACAAGGAGTTTTTTCCACTAGTGTAGCTTCTCCCCAAAAACCATCACTTAAACTTGAATAGGATAACATAGAATTTACCATTTCTTGTAAAGTTCTATTCTTTCATTCCGCTATACCATTTTATTGTGGTGTATAAGCTGCGGTTGTTTTATGTATGCTGCCCGTAGATTGAAAATAACTTGGTTCATAGAATTCACCACCTTTATCGGTTAAACGGTTAACTTTGTCATTTAGTTGCAATTCAACTTCATTTTTATAGATCTTAAATTTATCAAGGGATTCATCCTTAGTAAACAACAAGTATACATAACAAAACCGAGAATAATCATCAATAAAAGTTATCATGTATTTCTTGTTCCGCAAGGAATGAGTGCTATGGAAATCACATAAATCACTATGCACCAAATCAAGCAATGAAGTATCCTTTTCCACATTGTTTGGAAAAGATTTTCTAGTTATCTTTGTCAACATGCATGTTCTACACTTCTCTATACATGGATCAAAAGAGGGAATCAAATCATGCTTAGACATGGAATACAACTTTTTATAGTTAACATGACCAAGTCTATTATGCCATAGAGAAGATGTCATTGACAACAAACAAAGTATCTTTTAAAGCATTAGAAATAAAAAGTTTAAACATGTTATTACAAAGATAACCAAGTCCTACAAATGTACCACCCTTAGACAATATAAATTTATCAGCTTCAAACACCATTTTAAAACCAAATCGATTCAAGGTAGCACTGGAGACTAAATTTCTCCTAAGTTCCGGAGCATACAACACATCTCTTAAAATAAGAGGCTTTCCGGAACTAAAAACTAATTCTACTTGTCCTATGCCTAGAACCTTAGCCGTAGAATCATTTCCCATGTAAAGAACTTCTCCATTGTCAACCTCCTTGAAGGTCTTGAATAGAGACCGCTCCTTGCATACATGTCTTGATGCTCCCGAATTGATCCACCATGAACAATCATCCTGTACACAAAAGATTTCAAAAATCATACACACAAAATTCAGATTTGAATTAAGTGAAACTTGTGTACTCATACCTTGCTTGGCACGGGTTTGGCTAGACTCGCCATTCCCACCATTCTTTTTGTTCATTTTCTTCTTCCAAATGGTGCAATCCTTCTTGAAGTGACCGGGCTTTCCACATTCCCAACAACCTCGTTGAGCACCTCCACCAAACTTAGGCTTCTTCCCATTGTTGACTTTGGTGAAATTGTTAGCCCTCTTCTTAGGATTAGAAGACTCCTTTGATTTACCATCCTCCTCCATGTTAACGGTGGAAGAATTAGGATTGACATCCTTTTGTCCATCTTGGACTCGAATGTCCTCTTCAATCCGAAGATGAGCACCCAATTGTTCAACATTCATATCATCTTTCTTATGCTTAAGAGAATTCCTTACATCTTTCCAACTAGGTGGCAATTTGTCAATAATAGAGGAAACTACAAAGGTCTCATCCATCACTATGTTATGTTGTTTAAAACTTCCTAAGATTCTTTGAATTTCATAAAATTGTTCCATAATAGGCCTTGAATCAACCATTTTAAAGTTATTGAAATTACTAATAAGAAATTTCTTGCTAGAAGCATCCTCATCCATATACTTACTTTCTAAATCATCCCAAAGAATCTTAGCGGATTCAAAAAATTGATAAACATCAAACAAAGTGCATACATACCGTTAAGGATGTGACCACGACATATGTAATCGTCGTTCTCCCACTTGTTTCTCTTCCTAGTTGCTTCAACAGTTTCATTTTCCACTTCATCGGGTTTGGGAGTACTTAGAACATACGCCACACTTAAAGAGGTAAGGAGGAAATGCATCTTCTTTTGCTATCTACGAAAATCTACGCCTTCAAACTTGTCTAGTTTGTGAAAATTCGTTGTCATCTCAAGAACCGTAGTCATCTTCGATAGATATTGCTTTTGGATTGTTAGGAATGCTTCAAAGATGTTACAATGATCACGAATTTGACTACTAGAACCAACAATGAATTAACAATCTTCTAGGCGCGATACGCTTTCCCAAAAGCAATATTATGACCCTTACTTTGAGCACGGGTTACACGGAATTCACTCTCGAGATACAAAGAAGAACAACAATGTTCTTGCTCACTAAGAACAATGTCAATTAAGAACAAATGTGTGTTTTGGATTTGCAATGACGAATTTACTTTTGTGCTTGAGTGTTTGAGAGAGTTTTTCTAACCATTCAATCATATGAGAGAAGTCTTACATATATCGAGGATCATTTCAATGCCCAAACTTTACGTTAAAAGCACAATAACCGCTTAAGGCAACAAGCAACGTTCCGCGACAAACAAGCAACTGACGAGAAGGAGCGTTGTGGAGCCACTAGTAGAAAAATGCAAATTTGCGTCTCCGAATTTGCGTCGATTATTTAAGGAGCCGACGCAGATGGATCATTTGCGTCTGATCTGTCGTCTATCTGATGCAAATTTCAAGTAATGTGCGTCGGACATTGCCCCCCATCCGACGCAAATCACTACTTGCATCGTATACTGATACACATGCGACGCAAATGCTGAAGAAACAAAAGTAGTTTTGGGGCATGATCTGCGTCGGATCGGCCATAGGCGCGACGTAAATGATCTTTGTTGAACGATTTGCATCGTTTACTTATTCAATGCGACGCAGATGAGTTGTCTACTTGTCTCCCACTACCCCGATACACTTTATTTTGCCCCAAACACTACAAAATTTAACCCCACGCCGCTAGCCCTTGTTCTTCTCTCTCCTGACCCAACTCCCCACACCTCATTCTCTCTCTTCCTTCATCCTTCACTCTGTTTTTTCTCCCAACCAAACCCCTCACTCTCCCTCCTCTCCCCCTTAATTCAATCTCTCTAAATTCATTTTTCATAATCATTACACCGAGCAAAATCATGAAGAAGAAGATGATTAATTTACTCTGTCGTTTCCGAGCAAACCCCTCACTCTGTCGTTTTCGAAATCTGGAGGTGCACCAAGAAGACGAACAACACAAGCTTCTCTGTCGTTTTCGAGCAAAATCATGGCCAGTACTAGTGGAAGAACGAGAACGGAGAAGAACGAAAACGAAGTTGGCGATTTAGGTTTTTTTAAAATATATTTAGTGCAATTTCATTCTTGTATGTTAGATCTGATTTTTTTTTAGGTTCAATTTTTTTAATTTTGTTTTTTGTATGTTAGATCTGATTTTTAAATTTTGTTTTTTAATTTTTCAATTTTGTTTAATTTTGCATCGTTTCGTTTTTAATAGGAAGAAGAAGAAGATGAATGTTTGTGATTATATTTTTCGGTATCTGAATGTTTAGATCTGAATGTTTGTGATTTTTAAATTTCACTCTTCTACTTACTCTTGTGTCCGCCATTTTGTTGAAGTTCCTCAAAGTGAAATTAATATTGTTGAAGAGTCTGAGGATATTGACAAGGTCCAATCTTTTTCGCCTTTTTTCTCTCTCTATAAATTTGAGTGATTTTGTTTTTTGCATTATGAAATTCTCCATTTTTGAGTTTTTTTGAGATATCATTGAATGCTTGAATTGTTGGTTGCTCATGTGCTCGAGAAATTGTCGATTTCTTTTAGGTTTTCTATGATTTTGGCTGAATTACTTGAATTTGTTATTGTGATTTTTAAATTTCGTTAGATCTGAATGTATTTAAAAATGTTAGATAAGACTGGGTTTCGTTTAATTATGCATCGTTTCGTTTCTTGATTATGTTTGTTTATTATATTTTTTGGTACTAGTAAGCTTGTCATTGTTGCTTTACCTCGTTAGAACTTCCTTCCGGAACCCTTCTCAATTTCACGAAATTTAATTTTTTTTAATAAAAAAACAGTCATTTGCGTCGGATGGTGTTCAAAGTCCGACGCAGTTTGACTTTTTTTATAATATAAAATGGATGATTTGCGTCGCACACAAACCATCATGCGACGCAGATGGTGATGATGGGCTTGGGGCTAAAGGACCATTTGCGTCGGACTATGCAATACATACGACGCAAATAACTCTAAATCTGCGTCGTGTCTTAATCCGACGCAGATCATATCTCTCACATCTGCGTCGAGACCTGTACCGTCGAACCAATGTCCGACGCAAATGGTGATCCCAGGTCCGACGCAAATCGTTTATTCTGTACTAGTGAGCGCTCGCTCCATGCTGGAGCGCTCGCTCCATGCTGGAGCGCTCGCTCCTCCATGGAGCACACGCTTCATGGTCCTACATCATTACTTGCTTTGTTTCCTTGATACCTGCCAACTCTAAGCGAGCGCTCTATCTAGGAGCGAACGCTCTCCATGGATAGCCTCTATATCTTATGTTGTTAAGTCACAACACCATAACCAAGCGACTTATACAAACATAACATGAATCTAATCATACAAATGCTCTAAATCTCCAACAGTGTCAACCCTAATGAAGTAGTTGCCCTAGGTTCTGCTGTTCAGGTATACTTTTCATTCGGTGATGGTCTGATGGATTTAAGGGACTTTTGTGCGTGTATACTTGGACAACCTGACCTATATCTGATTATGTGAACTGAATTATTCGATCCTAACTAAAATTGACTCGAGCCAACCCGAAAATTAGTATTCAATAGACGGTAGACCAAAATATGACTAACCATTTTGATATGACAGGAACCTACATTATCTAGATTGACCCTGTTTCAATTTTGTGTGGGGTGTGTTTTGAGGTAGTTTTTTTCGCTTTTTAAAATACACCATTGTTTTCTAGCTTAGGTAGAACAAAAATATATTAAATGAAAGTTTTTCTTCATCTTTATCGCTTTATGTAAATGAAAAATCATTTTGATTGAATCTTGGAACTCAAGACTGCCGTATGATGAAGATTTAATTATATAACGACATACTAAATATGTTTGTTTTCCCACTCAATTAATGTGTGTTGTTCCTGTACCCTTTCTCTCACTCCAGAAAATAGTCAGTTTTTTTTTTAAATATAACATTATGGGCCATGTTGAAGATCATAGTGGGATCTGTTTTGTATTATATATTTAGAAGGCGTCATCTTTCAGAAGACTACACTGCATCACTCTTGTGAATTGGCATTGGTCAGGCCATTAATCTTGTTGTCGTTTGTTGGAATTGTGCTGGTTCATCATTCTTTTTATCTTTTCCCATGTTTCCCTTCTTTTTGGTTCATTTGTTGCCTCTCTAGATAATCTTGGTGAAAAGCAGTATGAATACATGGTAGATGGTTATTGTCCGCTACTTGAGTTGCATGCACTATTGTTATCCTTGATCTATCACCTTGTTGGTCTATTCACTATTGTTATGGGTATTAATTGCACATGCATCTGGTCTTTAGTTACTCGGTATTGGGTGTTATTGTTTCTCAGAGGTTAGCCTATAGAAGTATATATAGGGGAAAAAATTATGTTGCTTAAGCCAAGACAATTTTTAAAGCCTAATAATATTGATAAAGCTGTCTATAAATCTCATAAAGCTATATAATTACATTGTGGGAAAACCATTAATAATGACTTAGCGCTAAGCACATTCTGATGCAAGTAGGCCCTGTAACTTCACTCTCAAGGAGCCAAGTTCTAAGCTGGATTTTGAAATCCATTTGGTGGGATTAATCGGCTTATGATCACTTCTTGTATCAATCAACGGGCTGCTAATAGGAACACTTGTCTGCTCGACAAAAATTGTTGTGCATTTTATTTAGACTTTGTGCTTGTACTTGTATTCATATACCTTACCGATCAAAGCGCAAACAAGTAGTCTTTTTTGTCCTTATACAATCAATAAAATTGTTTGTCTGAATTTGAAGCATTAAAATGGACATAAATGCACACTGAAATGTTGCTCTACAACAATTTATTAAAAAGGTAGTTTAAACAAAATATTATACAGGCACCTAATTATAACCAATATGACATTTTGGGGTAACGCGCGCATCAATGTTCCCGAGTGTTGAAATTGAAATGTTCAAACATCAAAAATTTAGCTTTGTCAAAGCATTTTTGTGCAATATGTGTACTTACGTGGAACTTGTTTGGTATGTTTCATTTGCAATGCCTTTTTTGTAAAAAATTCTTTTTACCTTGATAGTCTAAAGAAGATTCACTAGCAAAAAAAAGAATAACATGGGGGGAATATGGCTATATGAAATGAAAAATTTGAGGGAAATATGAAAATTTCTTGACTGAAACTAAAAGTAGCAATATATATTACTAGATGAAAAAAGCGAGGTTATTCGAAGAAGAAAAAAAGTGCTTGTCGTGATAATTATTCACTGATTTTTATAATAACAAGAAATAATTGTAGGCCAATTGACCGACATTGGTGTCAATCTAGCTACTTCTAGCCATGCGCACATAGCGCGCGGGCAAACCACTAGTTTCAATAAAAAGAGTACTATATAGAAAAAGAGACAAAACCACATACCACATATACAAAAAGAGAACTTACTTCAACCACTTTTGAGTAAGATATGTAGCCAATGTAGGTACATAGTATGAGCGAGTTTTTCTTCCGATCTAATCATATCTCACTTTTCTCTTCCTTTTCTTTTTAATAAGGGATACAGATGTAATTCCAATTCAGCCATTGAATAATAACAAGTTGATCGATTACAAGTGGATGAAATAAATATGGAATATCAAATTCATGACTAAAAAATTAAAAAAAATACTCTCTAAGACATTTAATATATAAAAGAAATTATTAGAGATTATTATATCCTTATCCTTATTGCTTTTACGATATTAAGAAATAGGAGAGAGACAAAAGAGAGAAAAAAAGGGAGAAAACATGTTAGATTCGAATGTTGGAGTACTATAATCCAAGGGATTGTTTTAAGAGAAAGCAGGATTATATAAAAATGAGTGGGGAGTCCTTCCTTGTGTATACCATCATTCATTGACTCAAAAGTCAACATTGACAACTCATAAAATGAATTATAATTAAGTAGAAAATATGTAAGATTAAAAATAACGGAGGAGTACATAAAAATCGGGGTATACATAATACTTCATCCATTTCAAACTAGATGATACGGTTTGACTTGTGCACTATTCACACATTCTCTTTTGGCCGTATTTTGTGATTTTTACGTAAGGAAAAATATAGTCATGTGCGATCTTATTAGATTCACTCGATATATACTTTTAGAATATCAACTTTTTATCATTTTTATAGGAAATTAGAGATATTAATAGTTAAAGTTATGCGTTAACAAGGTACCAGAAGAAGTGTATCAAGTATTTTAAAATAGCGGAAGTACATAGTAATGACTAATGAGTTCATAAGCCACACCCTTATACTCGTCTCATTTTGAAAGTGGAGTTCAGTGTTTAGCAAACAAATTAGGTGCTAAAGCACTACTAGTATTGACTACTGAGGCAAATGGATCCAAAACTCTACCAAGCTGCAGCCATAGGAAATCTAATCTTGTTTCAGGAAGCTCTTTGTATGGGTGTAAACCAAGTACGTTAGTGGACATCCTTGAGAGGTCCGCGAGCACAGTGACGGACGCTAAACGTATTGACGTCGCCTACAGCTCTAACAAGTCTGTTCACTGAAGTGGTCCGACAACGTTGGCGGTCGCCTAACAAGACAAAATAGAGGAATCTTCCCTTCTGTCAGGCGTGCTACAGCCGTACACGTGTAAAAGGATTACGCACCCTGTCAGATGAATAGTACTTCTATAAATACCCCACTGGTACTATTCTGCAGGTACATTTTCTCACACTCACAATTCTTATCTCTATCTCTCTGCTTTCTCTCTCTAAATCCTATTTGGACACGTGTTGACTTGAGCGTCGGAGGGGGTTTCCTCGCATCCCCCCCGAGGGTAGTTCGCGTTTGCTTCCTGTGCAGTTATTCACCAGCGGACGCCAACTCCAATCCTTGGCGGACTCTTCACAAGACCGCCACCCGTTCTACAACCGGAACAACTTGGCGCTAGAAGGAGGGGCTCCCATCTTTGTGAACGTTATCATGGATAAAGCAAACAATGACAACCGTGTTCCACCAGGGTTTGAAATGGACAAGGGTCTACGCAACCCGCCATTACCGGACCAATCGGTGCCCCGCAGTTCAACACCCGGGTGCCCGAGTGCAATGAGCAGCAAACTCACGAGAACAATGTTTCTCAGGTAAATTCTGGTGGCGTACCTTTCAACCTAGCCCAGCTAAGTTAGTTCTCACCTGATCAGCTACAAACTGTAGCGTCCTTCATTCAAATGTTAACGGGTACTCCACGGCCCAATAATACTCCTGTTCCGAATGTTAGTGGCGTTCAACACCGTAAACGATCACTGGCTATGACCGGTAGAAACGTTGACGGTACGCCATTAAGGAGGATGCGTACGTTTACTCAAGAGGGACATCAAATGGAAAGGCAGATTGATGATCCAGAATATGAGGAAGCTGTCGTGGAAACTGAGGATCTAAACAATTCGGAAGAGGAATATCAAAGTCAGTCCCACCGAGAGTACAGCACCCAGGGTGCTAGTAACTATTCTGGAGGCGGACACTTGCTAATCAAGCCCAAACATTCTCCCTTTATTCCAGAAATCTTGAATCATCCTATGCCCAGGATCAAGATGTCGTCCTGCAAATATGATGGCGGCTCTGACCCAGATGATCATATTGCAGCATATGAAGGTCACATGTACTTATACACTCAGGTGGACGCCATCTGGTGCATGGTGTTTCCGTCAACCCTGACCGGGATCGCTCAGACTTGGTTCAAGAGTTTGAAACCGGGTATTATCTCTAGCTTCTCCCAGTTGTCGTCCACATTCAGTACCCATTTTGTGAGTAATAGGCGCCGTGAGCGTACTACTGGTGAGTTAATTGCTCTCTATTAAGCAAGGAGAAACGGAAAGTCTTCGTGATTTCATTGGCCGTTTCAATGTGGCAGCAGTCTCCATCACACGGCTATAGCAGGACGTGGCCGTCTTAGCCTTAATGACTGGGCTGAGAGAGGGGTCAGCGTTCAGAAGCTATCTAGGTCGCATGACCTTCACGTCCTTAGTAAGGGGCGCGAGAATGATCGCGGCCAAGACGAAAGAAGGCAGGAATCCAATGTGGTGAAAAGAGGAAATAACCGCGAGAGACATGACCGCGAGAGAAATGACCGCGAGAGGAATGACCGTGAGAAGGGTGAACGCAGAGAAAGATTTGACGCGTACACTCAGCTCACAACCTCTAGAGCTCAGATATATTTGATGAACAAGGACAGTGACAAGTGGCAACGTCCAAAGCAGATGTTCCATAAAAACCGTGATAAGAGCAAGTGGTGTGATTCTCATGGTGATCACGGGCACTTGACGGAAGATTGTAGGCATTTGAAGGATAACTTTGAGGATTTGATTAGAAGGGGGTTACTTCACTCAATACAAGGCTCAGACTAAGGATGGAGACTTGATAAAGTCAACCAATCAGAATGTTCAATCGCGGATTAGCGAAATTCATGTCATCAGTGGCGGGCCGATTCATGGCGGCAGCGTGATCGGAGCAAAGGCAAGCCTGAAGGAGTTCAGGCACCAAGTTAATTTCAATGAAAGTAAGCAATGGAGAAGGCCGCTAGTGATGCCCGCCATGTCTTTCACGGTGGAGGACGCGAAGCATGTCGTCTACCCCCATGATGACCCTCTGGTGGTCACATTGAAAGTATCAAACTGTATGATCCACATAATTCTCGTACGTAGACGGAGGAAGTTCTGCGAATATACTTTATTTTTTAACCTTTGAGAAGCTGATGATCGGCCGGGAACACCTGAAGCCTGTACTTTACCCAGTGATAGGATTCACGGGGGCGTCAGTGATTCCTGAAGGACTGATAACTCTCCCGGTCAGGGTTGGAGAAGGTGAAGACGCCAGAGATGTGATGGCGGAATTTTTGGTTGTTGATATACCTGGAGCTTATAATGCTATTATCGGACGCCCATTCATTCATGACGTCCAAGGGGTGGTGTCAACTTACCATCTGACAATGATGTACATATCCAATTTTGGGACGACATCAAAATTGAGAGGAAATCAAGAAATGGCAAAATCATGCTACTTGACAACTCTGAAGCAACCGGCAAGAAGAATTCCGGTAGAAGATTTGAATCCGCCAACTCGGAAACAGAGGCGAGCTCAGAGGAGAACTTTGGCAAATGAAGCAGAGTCCGGGAAGGGGGATGAGGAGATGATGGAAATATCGATGGAAGAGCTGGAGTCGAGGCCCGAGGATGTGCCAAGACCTAAGCCCGGTGGAGAAACAAAGCAGGAGATGCTAGATAAAGATCCGGCAAGGACAGTTGCTGTCGGAACGGACATGGACCCAAAGGTCAGAGTCAACCTGGTGACTCTCCTTCGAGAAAACGCTGATGTCTTCGCGTTCTCGGCGAATGAGATGCCGGGAATAGACCCGGCCGTGATGGTACATCGTCTAAATGATGACAGCACTGTCCGCCCTATTAAGCAAAAGAAGAGGAATTTCTCAATTGAGAAGAACAAGGCCATCAAAGAGGAAGTTGATAAGTTGTTGGCTGCTGATTTCATTGAGCCGTGTGATTACCAAGAATGGTTGGCCAATGTGGTCATGGTGAAGAAAGCTAACGGCCAATGGAGGATGTGTGTAGATTTCACAAATCTCAATAGAGCCTGCCCAAAGGACTGTTATCCACTACCGAGAATAGACCAGTTAGTAGACTCTACTAGCGGTCATGCATTGCTAAGCTTTATGGATGCGTTCTCAGGCTATCATCAGATCAGCTTGCTCAAGGCCGATAGAAAGAAAGCAGCGTTCATTACGGACTGTGGGGTGTATAATTATAAGGCGATGCCGTTTGGGCTCCGTAATGCGGGAGCGACATACCAAAAGCTGGTCGACAAAGTAATCGCGGATTAGAGGGGGAGGAACATAGAAGCATATGTTGACGACTCCATCGTTAAGAGCAAAACTGACCGTGAACACTTAGACGACCTGGAAGAGACTTTCATAACACTGATAAAATACAAGATGAAGCTTAACCCATATAAATGTGTCTTTGGGGTAAGAGCAGGGAAGTTCTTGGGTTTTTTGGTAAGCAAGAGAGGGATTGACACGAATCCAGACAAAGTTCAAGCCATCGTGGATCTACCTGAGCCAAAAAGCGTCAAAGATATTTAGAGGCTGACAGGAAGAATGGCGGCCCTCACTCGATTCATTTCAAAATCAGCAGACAAGGCTTTGCCTTTCTTTGCACTGCTAAGGGGGAATAAGAAGTTCGAGTGGGGAGAGGATCAAAGCAAAGCATTCCTGGCGGCTGAAGTGGTCCGACAACGTTGGCGGTCGCCTAACAAGACAAAATAGAGGAATCTTCCCTTCTGTCAGGTGCGCTACAGTCGTACACGTGTAAAAGGATTACGCACCCTATCAGAGGAATAGTACTTTTATAAATACACCACTGGTACTATTCTGCAGGTACATTCTCTCACACTCACAATTCTTATCTCTCTCTAAATCCTATTTGGACACGTGCTGACTTGAGCGTCGGAGGGGGTTTCCTCGCATCCCCCCGAGGGTAGTTCACGTTTGTTTCTTGGTGCAGTTATTCACCAACGGACTACGCCAACTCCAATCCTTGGCGGACTCTTCACAAGACCGCCACCCGTTCTACAACCGGAACAACTCTTGCTAGTCACATTACTACAGGGATAGATGAGTATATTCTCTCTCAAAAAACCGATACCAACGATAATGTCATCCATGTTACTGCCGACTGCGACCTCGAAGCGGGAGCTTTCATCGTCAGTGAAGTTATGGACAAAATGCAGCTTTCCCCTTTGGTGAAAGTAGCACTTCTTTGTCAGCAGAACGATAACAGGTTGAACCCACTTCACAAAGCTGCACGAAAGGGTCATCTCCAAAATGTCAAAATCTTGATTGAATTTTACCATAAATTCTCAAAATTCACAAACGATGAAGCAAACACAACAGTACCAGAAACACGAGTTATGATTGGAGATGCTCCAATGGATGATAATTCGGCCGCCATGGTTAGCGGTAGATAAGTATCAAAGAACTCCTCTGCAAGCGGCTATAGAGGGAGGACATGAGGAAGTTGCAGTTTATATTCTATCACAAGATCTGGAAACACTCTCTAAAATGGAAGACTACGATGGTAAGAGTCCCTTTACCTTGCTGTGGAGAAAGGGATGGAACGAGTTGCGCTACAGATCTTCGACATCTGATTTCTCTTATAGTTTTGTTGGTCGTCCCTCCAGGCTCCAACAACAGACCTCTTCTTCATAGTGCATCCAAAATCACAGGTGAGTCAGTACTAAGTATGCATTTCTTTTGCTTCGATTTCGATTTCTAATGGATATATAATTAATACAGTGGGTAGATGTATTAATCTCCAATTCCAAAGTGGTTTTAAGTCGAGAACGGGGTTCTAGACAGACTACTCAAACTAGCCTAATTTTATTTAGATGATGGAATGTTATTTTAAGTTTAAAGAGGTGCATTATGAGACGCGCACAGAAAAGTGAGAAGATTTAAAAATACATAGGGGGTACGAGTTAAAATTTATTTGTGGAATAAATTATGTAAATTTAGTAGAAATTCTTTTGCCATATTGAAGGCATTTTTATATGCATTTATATGACAATATATAATAGAAAATAGTTAGTTAGTTTATTACGGGTATCGTACATTGAAAAAGGCTAGTAAATATTATCTGAATTACTAAAAGTTATAATATGGAGATTTTAACTTTTTTGCTCCTTGCATTGTTACTTTGTTACCATTGCATTATTACATTGATACCATGAAATATTGATGTCAATTTTATAAGGAGCGGTTGAATGGTATAATGTCATAAAAAAATTGTTTATTTAATAAGTCGAATCCCACCTTTTTTTAGCCAAGGACAAAATATATACTTTAATAATAAAAGTTTACAATTAATCATGGTGAATTATCAAATTTTGTATAGATTTACAATCGCATCAAGACTTACATCTAAAAACAAACGGTTATTCAACTATTGTTAGTCTTACTCCTATTATAATTCAACATTAGAAGACCAAAAAATAGCTTCACAACACAAATCACTAATTCACAATATCACAATTTGTATATTATCTAAAAAATACGATTCACCAACTCACATAAATGAAAATTTCAATTAACAATTCCCAACGAATTTATAGATTCAGACAAATCCCAAAATTCATAAATCATAAGTCTCAAAATTAACAACTAAATTAGATGAAAAAGAAGTGAAAGAACTCCCACAATTCATTACTTTGATAAACAATAAGGGGAATGGGTAATTACAATGAATTTGGTACACTTGAAGTAAAGCTATCAGGCTTTACAATCCGACGAACCAAGTCAAATGTTTCTACAACATTGTCATGCTTTACATAAGCTGTTTCGGTGTTGAAACGGTTGGCGGTCTCGAGAGAAGTCCGCCAAAGATTAGGGTTTGACTCCGCTAGTGAATAACTGCACAAGAAGCAAACGTGAACTATCCTCGGGGGGGATGAGAGGAAACCCCCTCCGACGCTCAAGTCAGCACGTGTCCAAATAGGATTTAGAGAGAGAAAGTAGAGAGAGAGAGATAAGAATTCTGAGTGTGAGAGAATGTACACAACGAGAATAGTACTAGTGGGGTATTTATAGAAGTACTATTCACCTGACAAGGTGCGTAATCCTTTTACACGTGTACGGTCGTGGTGCTCCTGACAGTTGGGAAGATTCCCTTATTTTGTCTTGTTGCGCGACCGCTAACGTTGCCGGACCATATTGATGTGCTGACTTGTTAGAGTTGTGGGCGACATTTACAGTGTTCGCGTCCGTTATGACGTTCACGGACTTACCACAGGGGTCCGCTAACGTACTTGGGTTATACCCATACAACTAGCCCCCCCAGCATCATTTAGGGTCTTGACCGTTAATGATGTTGTTGGTGGACGCGAATCATTGTTGCCGTGCTCAAAATTTTTTTTTTTTTTTTTTTGAAGAAGTTAATTTGTTGGGTGCCACGTGTCGTCGTAGGGAGTTGAAAATTTTCGAAAAGTTAATGATTACTTCTTCGAAAATCCCGCCCATTACTTTATTAGGGTTTTCCGTGTCTTGACACTTGCCATAAATCTGGAGAGGGAGTTGAGAGGTCTTTCAACCTCAGCCGTTCATTCGTGCCTTATATTGAAGTAGTTGCCCTTTTCGGAGTTCTTTATCTTCATTCTCAAAGCTCTCCCTTTCTTTCTCCCCTTTTCTCTGAGAAAACCTCCATAGCCGAAGCTTGAGTTGCTTTAAAACCGCTTTTCCTGTGCTCAAATCACTCCGAAAAGTTACTCAATCTTCTAGTTTTCACTTTCCGGTTCTAGTGTACTGAAAATTTCGTCTTTTCTTGACGAACATTTTACGGTTTTGCTCGAGTTTGAAGATTTGTTTTTGTTTTTGCCGGTGCTTCTTCCAAACTTTCGGTGGTGTTTTGGCTCAAGCTCAAGTTTTTTTGGTGCAATTTCGCCGTTCGGGGATTTCATTTACCTTTTCCGGCGTCTTTCGCTCTCTGCTTTATTTTTCTCCGGTGACCTTTCGTTTCCAGGTATTTCTTCGATTTCTCTTCGCGTTTTGTTAAGTTTCTTTTGCGTTTTCATCATGTCGGACCAGTCTGATAGCCAGAATACCCCTAGTGAGGTGTTCATGACTGAGAGTGACCCTTCTTCCCCTTTGGCCGATAACGAACCTTCTTCCTTTCTGGCCAATAGTGAACCTTCTTCTAGCTTAAGGCCGATGGGGAGGACCGGGTTGCTAGCGGACATACCTCTTACCGAGAGAGGGAAAGAGAGTTAAGGTCGAATTTTTAAACGACCCCGCTACCCCCGAGCAACATAATTTGACTAGGAGGTATCTATCCGCCAGTCGGAGTGGTGACCGACAAACGCTTAGGGAGCTTAGGCATCAGATTCTTGCTAGACAATCCCTTGGCGGATGCTGGGGTGGAAATAACGGTTGACTTTTTCGACCGCTTACAACAATCTGCGGCTCCTAACCCTCATATTATTGATTTAGGTGACGACAGCGATTCTATTGCTACTGTCATGGTCCGCCAAGGGGCCATTTATCACCGTCGCACTGTTGCGAGCCCTACTGTCCGCGTCACTGGGGATGCGATTGACTCTGGGCCGCAAATGTTGACGTTTGCGTGCCTTTGTACGCCCATGCGGTCGGGGAATCTTCCGTCTTTGCCGCGAATTAAGGGTCGATAGTTCGAATCCGATGGAGGAGATTGAGACTGGACTCAGGTTACGATGCTTTATGGGCTGCCGGATGATTTCGAGCTTGGGTCCAATCGGTGTCGAGTTTGATTTGCCTTGGCGTCAGGACGTCATTGATCTGAGTTACTCGAGAGTTGCTCGGGACTTATATTGTCTTCCGTCGGGTTATCGGTTAATAGTCCCGCGGAGGGGGCCATTGTGACGGAATGTCCTCCCGGTCACGTGGCGTGTATACTCATCATTTCGAGTTTGGCCTCCGCTTCCCTCTTGGATTCTTTTTTGGTGAAGATCTTAAATGCTTTCAACGTGAGCTTGGCTCGGTTGACTCCTTTAGCGGTCCGAAATTTAATAGCGTACATCTGGGTTGTGCGTTTCTTGGATTTTCCGAAAACGCCGAACTTATTCCGCCACATTCATTAGGCGAAGAAAAATGGATCTTCTAGGCGGGCGGGTTGGTGGTCGCTAACTACGGCCGACAAGAAGATGACAGATTCGACCCTAAAATGGCCTGGTTTTGAAGGGTGGCGGGATGCTTTCTTTTGGTTACGAGTTCCTGAGGATTATCCAGTGCGTCGTCATTTCACTGAGCCTCGTTCGCATATGGAGCATTTACCTCTTATTCCGCTAACTGAGGAAGAGTTAGCGGCCTTCGACTACTTTGACACGGAGGATTACTTAGTCACCTATGAGGACGGGGAAGGAGATGAAGGTTAAAGAGCCTAAATCTTTGGATTCCTCATTCCAAGTACATTACGGGAACAAACCCTTGTCGATCCTGTTGCTCATCCCTACTCATGAAAATGGTGAGTGTTGATGTCGGATTGGTCCAACCGATGTGTTTTTTTTTTTTTTTTTTTACATTTTGCTTCTGCATTTCGCAGTTTTGAGCGCCTTGACCTCGACGCCCTATCTTGTGGACGAGAACTTCAAGCCGTTAACCAATTTCTTGCTGCTCCCTCGCAAGAATACGAGACCATGCACGGGATTACCAATGGCCGCCGGGGGAGGAACCGCCACGGCCCTCGGGAATATTCGCCGTGGTCGCGGCGGAGCGAATATTGTTCGCGTCCTCCGTTTAGAATGTTACTGCCGCTGCTGCCGATCCTGGCGGCCAGCCATCCCCTGCCGTCCCGATTAGGTCCTCAACCTCCCGACCTGTCGCCAGGGGAAGTGGGAACAGGAGGCGACCCCGCGAGTAAGTTGCGGCGGATACATGCACCAACAAAAGGCTTTGGCGGATCACCGCTTCTTCGACCACACCCCGATGTTCGGTGGAGGGTCGACCTCGGATGCTCCGAGAGATTCGGGAGCGGGGCATCGCGGCCCTTGCTCCAGGGCATGTTAGCGGCGCCTCTTGGCTATCGGAGCTCTTACTCCTCCATCCGCGATAAGATCCGAGAGCCGATTACCATGCCCGACTTTCTTTCTAACTTATCTCCCGGCATCTTCTCTCGGTACCATGAGTGGATCGAGAAGAAAGAGGTACCGCTAAGCGATGCGGTGGCGGCCTCTTTCGCCGCCGGGCTTTGTCGTCCCACGGCAAGATTTACCGGCTGGCCGGGACGTCGAGAGAGGATGAGTCGCTATATGCCGACATCCACGAGAACGGTGGCATCCTTGCCTACCGCATTCTGAAGGGCATGCAATTGCCAGTAGATAGGCCGGTAGGGTCCCTGGTCACTCCAGCTGCTAGGTTGGCTCACGATCAACTTGTCGTACGTTTACGTACTCTCTTATTATCATTCATTCGTTTTGGTTTTTACTTCTTTTTTTTTTTTTCTTTTTTTTTTTTTTTTTTACATTTGACATTCTTTTCATCTTCGCGAGGCCAACAACGCTACCATTGGTGATAGAAGCAATATATAGAGTATCGAAGTTGGCGGATACCTATAAGCGATCGTTGGAAACTTGCCGGGGATCTGTGAAGGAGATGGAGGATAAGGCGGTGGCAAAGGCAGCGAGTTAAAGCCTCTAACCGCGACGGGCGATAACACCGAGGCCGAGGGCCGCCTTATTGGAAGAGACCGAGGAAAATGTCAATATATTGACCAAGGCTCCGGAGGCCGCTAACTCTGCAAAAGAGGTTGCGGCGTCTCGGATGCGGCGGGGAAGCGAGGCGAGAGGAGTTGCTAAGGCTGTTGCTCAATTTAAACAATCGATGAATCCGCAACTGACTTTGCACAAAAGGTATGATGGCGGATGGGCAGCCGCCATGAGATGCGTTTGCAAATCGGTTCCCGGGATTTGGCCCAGGCGTTATCGAAGACGCTCATGCGGTGGCCGGCATCTCACGCCTATTGAGGGGATCCTAAGTTTGGCGACGAGGACGCTATTGCGATGCGGATCCTCGAGATGTTCCGGACCAAGGAAATCAGGAGACCTCTCCCTCTTGAAACTTTTGGCGGCCTTCTTTCAGCTCTTCTTGTTCTTCTAATAGTTTATAGTTGTAATTTTTGAATATTTCAACTCTTTATTCGGCCCATGTTGGCATTTGTAAACGCAAACATTTCTTAATTTTATAAGTACAATTCCAACTAAAAGCCTTTCATTTGGCCGCCATCGTTTTACCTGTAGTTGGCCGCCAAGCCAGTAGCTTTTTTTTTATGGGAAAGTACTTTATATCTTGCGTTTACATCGCTTTCATTATCGTCGATTGTTGTATGTCCGCCAATCTTTTATTTGCCGCCGATAATTATCGTCCTATTATCCGCATTACATCTATATGACCGTTAACGCACTCTGAGCCTGTCATGGTTTTTGTAATGTGCTAGGTCTGTCATCTGACCGTTAACGCACTTTGGGCCCGATGTGGCTTAATTTGTGCTAGGTCTGTTATATGACCGTTTACGCATTTTGAGCCTGTCATATGGCTTGATTTGTGCTAGGTTACGTTTATATGACCGTTTACGCATTTTGAGCCTGTCATATGGCTTGATTTGTGCTTAGGTACGTTATATGACCGTTTACGCATTTTGAGCTCGTCATATGGCTTGATTTGTGCTAGGTACGTTATATGACCGTTTACGCATTTTGAGCTTTGTCATATGGCTTGATTTGTGATAGGTCTCGTTATATGACCGTTTACGCATTTTGAGCTTTGTCATATGGCTTGATTTGTGCTAGGTCTGTCATATGACCGTTTACGCATTTTGAGCTTTGTCATATGGCTTTTGATTAATATGCATGAAAATAATAAGACAATTGATGAACTCTGGCGACGGAAGCTTGTATTATTTAAGCAATTAAGGGTGGTTCTCGACCTATTACATTTAGCAACTCAAACATGGTATTTCTTTAGGGCGCTAGCATTCCAACAATTTTTAAGCTCCTTACCATCCATGTTCTTCAAAATGAAGGAACCGAGAGCAATCTTCTTGGCTATGATGTAGGGACCTTCCCAGTTAGCGATCGGCTTTCCCTCAATATGCGCCTTGCCGGTGGCCGTTGCGAAGGACCGGTCGCCAACATCTAATGGCCTCTCCATGACTTTTTTATTGTAAGCCTTGCTGATCCTGTCTTTGTAAGCGCTGCTCTCAGTTCTGCCATGAGCCTTGTTTCCGGTAAGAAGTCTAGGTCTTCCCTGAGTGCCTGGTCATTTCTTTGCGGGTCTTGGTGCTTGATCCGGTAGAGGGTAACCCCACCTCTACGCGGCAACACCGCCTCGCGCCGAAGGCTAACTTGAATGGACTCTCTCCCGTTGCTTCCTTCTCCGTTGTTCTGTTTGACCATAGCACTGCCGGTACCATATCAGCCCATCTTCCTTTAAATTCATCCAGCTTTTTCTTCAAGGCGTTGAGGATCTGCTTGTTCGCGGCCTCTGCTTGTCCGTTGCTCTGAGGGTGGCAAACGGCTGAGTATGCAAATTTTACCCGAAATTCCGTTAAGAAGGCCTGTACAGGACGGCAATCGAATTAGACGCCATGATCAAAGACGATAGCCATGGGGATCCCAAATCTTGTCATAATGTTTTGCCAGATGAATTTCTTGACCTGATTTGCCTTGATTTTTGCTGTCGGCTCTGCCTCTATCCACTTGGTAAAGTAATCAATTCCTACTATTTGGAACTTTCTCCCCCCGGTTGCTGTGGTGAACGGTCCCAAGATGTCCATTCCCCACTGTGCGAACGGGATCGGGCATAGGATAGGCTGCAAATCGTTGGCTGGCCTGTTAATGACGGGAGCGTATCTCTGGCACTTATCACATCTTTTAACGTAGCTCTGGGAATCCGCCAGTATACTTGGCCAATAGAATCCCGCTCTCAATGCCTTTAGTGCCAAAGCTTTTCCGCCAATATGATTGCCGCATATACCTTCATGTATTTCTTCCAGGATCTTCGCGGATTCCTATGCGGTTGCGCATTTAAGCAGAGGTAAACTGAATGATTTCTTGTATAGCTCATTTTGGTATATGACATACCAGCTTGCTTGTCGCTTCAATTTCTTGGCGGACGAGGGATTATTCGGAAGTGTTCCATTCAACTTGTACGCCACCAGCTCACTAAACCATTCTCCCTGCTGGTTTATACTATTAACGGTTACGACCTTTTCTGTGATGCTCTTTTCCTTCAAGATGTCGACCGTGACGGTTCTTTCAATGCTAAATGAGTCAGAGCTTGCCAATTTGGACAATGCGTCCGCTTTTGTGTTCTCGGCCCTAGGTATCGCTTGAATCTCAAAATGATTCAATTGAGCTATCAATTCCTTGGCCTTTTCAACGTATTTTAGCATGTTGGCCTCTCTGACTTCGAATTCTCCCCTCAGCTGGCCGCTCACCAACTGTGAGTCCGTTTTTAAAAGCACTTTCTTAGCACCCGCCGCCAAACACATTCTCGGTCGCGGCAATTGCCGCTTCATATTCTCGCCTTCGTTGTTTGGCCGGGAGGCGAACTTGATGGCGTCTTCGGTAAGAATTTCCTTCGGGGCTAGTCATCACTATACCGCTCCGGATCCGCTAACGGCGACGATCCGTCGACTTCCGGTAGCAGACTTCCTTTTGCTCCACTTCTTCCTCCTCATATGAGGCTTCCACGATAAAGTCCGCCGGGGCTGCGCTTTGATAGCGGTTCTAGGCTTGTACGTATATCATACTCAGATAGTTCAACGGCCCATTTCGAGTGAGCGGCGGAACTATCCATCTTCTGCAACGCTTTTCTAGCGGTGGTTGGTTAAAACTTGAATGGGATGGCGGTCGAAGTATGGTCCGAGCTTCCACGGCGGCGATTATCACGGCCAAAGCCATTTTCTCGACCAACCGGTAACGGCTCTCCGTCCGTTAAGGATGTGGTGACGAAGTATATTGGGCTTCGCCGCCTCTTTTCTTTTTCCACCAATAACACGGCCGCGTAGTCTTCGGCGAGGCCGAGATATATAGTTGTAATACGTCTCCGAGTCTCGGGCCTTGTAATGGTGGGTAGCTTCTTGAAGTGCTCTTTTACCGCCAGGAATGCTTTGCTTTGCTCCTCTCCCCATTCGAACTTCTTATTCCCCTTAGCGGTGCAAAGAAAGGCAAAGCTTTGTCTGGCGATTTTGAAATGAATCGAGTGAGGGCCGCCATTCTCCCCGTTAGCCGTTGAATATCCTTGACGCTTTTGGGCTCGGGCGGGTCGACAATGGCTTGGACTTTGTCCGGGTTTGCATCAATCCCCCCTTTTACTTACCAAAAAGCCTAAAAATTTCCCCTGCTCTCACCCCAAAGACACATTTCTTTGGGTTGAGCTTCATCTTATATTTCCTCAAAGTTCCGAAAGTCTCTTCCGGATCGTCCAAATGTTCGCGGTCGGTTTACTCTTGACGATGGAGTCGTCAACATATGCTTCGATATTCCTCCCCCTCGATCCGCGAACACTTTGTCGACCAGGCTTTTGATAGGTCGCCCCGCATTGCGGAGTCCGAACGGCATCGCCTTATAATTGTATACTCCTACATCGGTGATGAACGCAGTTTTTTCCTATCGGTCTCGAGCAACCGATCGATGATAGCCCAGAAGGCATCCATAAAGCTCGGTAACGCATGACCGCTAGTGGAATCTACTAGGCCGGTCTATCCTCGGTAGCGGATAACAATCCTTCGGGCAAGCTACGTTGAGGTCCGTGAAGTCCACACACATCCTCCACCGGCCGCTAGCTTTCTTTACCATGACTACATTGGCCAACCACTCAGGGTAGTCGCATGGCTCAATGAAGTCATTGCCAATAGCTTATCAACCTCCTCTTTAATGGCCTTGTTCTTTTCGGTAGAAAAATTTCGCTTCTTTTGCTTGACGGGTCGAGCAGTCTTTGTTAACATTTAGACGATGTACCATCACGGCCGAGTCAATTCCCGGCATCTCATCCGCGAGAACGCGAAGACGTCCGCGTTTTCTCTTAGGGAGAGTCACCGGAGTTGACCCCGACCTTTGGGTCCATGTCTGTTCCAACAGCCACTCCCTG
Organism: Beta corolliflora; assembly: GCA_947648045.1. Lineage (NCBI taxonomy): Eukaryota > Viridiplantae > Streptophyta > Magnoliopsida > Caryophyllales > Amaranthaceae > Beta > Beta corolliflora. Next base: position 1,179,145 of record CANSZD010000511.1, on the reverse strand, counting down.
CTTAGGATCATCTCCCAAAGCATCTCTCGCTTCGTTTCTCCATCCCGGTTTGGGCCTTGGAGTATCATCGGCCCTGGATTCCAGCTCTTCCATTAAAACATCCATCTCCTCACCCCTTTCTCGGATCCTTCCTCATTCGCCAAAGCCCTCCTCCGAGCTCGCCTTTGTTTCCGAGTTGGCGGATTTAATTCTTCTACCTAAGGCACTCTCCTTGCCGGTTGTTTAAGATCTTTGTTACATAGCATGATTTTGCCATTTCTTGATTTCCTCTCGGCTTTCTTTGTCGTCCCGAGATTGGAAACGTCACAACATAGTCAAATGATAAGTTGACACCACTCCTTGGACGTCATGGATGAAAGGGCGACCGATAATTGCGTTATAAGCTCCGAGCACGTCAACCACTAAAAACTCCGCCATCACATCCCCGGCGTTCTCATCCTCCCCTACTCGACCGGTAAGGTTATCGGGCCCTCTCGGGAATCACCGACGCCCCAGTGAAACCTATCACTGGGTAACGTACGAGCTTCGGTGTTCCCAGCCGATCATCAATTTTTCAAAGGTTGAGAAGTACGGAATGTTTGCGGAACTTCCTCCGTCTACCAGGATTACGTGGATCAAACAGGTTTGACACTTTCGGCGTGACCACCGAGGGTCATCATGAGGGTAGACGACGTGCTTTGCATCTTCAACCGTGAAAGACATGGCGGGAATTACGGCGGCCTTCTCCACTTGCATGCTTTCATTGAAATTGACACGGTGCTCGAATTCTTTCGGGCTTGCCTTGGCCCCGGGTGACGCCGCCTCCATGAATTGAACCGCCACTTATAACGTGAATCTCGAGCCAATCCGCGATTGCACATTCCGATTATTAGGCTTTACCACGTCTCGTCCTTTTATTGTGCCTTGTATTGAGTGAAGTTACCCCGTCTTATCGGATCTTCCGGGTTATCCTTCAAGTGCCCTCGTAATTCTCGGTAGTGTGACCAGTGATCACCGTGAAAGTCACACCACTTGCTCTTGTCACGGTTTTTATGAAACATTTGCTTAGGACGTTGCCATTTATCACTTGTCCTTGTTCATCCGATATATCTCGAGCCCTTGAGGTCGTGAGGCTGCGTATATGTATCGAATTTATCTTTGTATTCGAACCTTTCGCGGTCATTCTTCTCGCGGTCATTTCCCTTCTTGACCATATTTGATTCTGCTTTCTTTCATCCAGACCACGATCATTTTCGCGACTCTTTTCTCTCTTACGCTTATCATCCTTCTTCTTTTTTCGGCTCACGACTTTGGTCGCTCGCGGCCTTGTCAAACTCTTCCCCTCGATGAAATCATTTGCCTTCCTCAAGACCGGCTCAGGGGATGTGAAGGTTTTACGGCCCGAGATAACTTCTAAACGCGAGACCCTTCCCTCGGCCGGTCATCAAAGCTAAGACGGCCACGTCCCGGCCGAAGCGGGGAATGGTGACCGCTTCGGCATTGAAACGGCCGACGAAATCTCGCAGGCTCTCATTTTCCTTACGCTGATAGATAACAACTCGCCGGTTGTGCGCTCGCGGCGCCTATTACTCACGAAGTGAGTGCTTGAACATAGATGAAAGCCGAGAAAAACTAGAAACGTTACCGGCCACGATGCTTTTAAACCACGTGCGGGCAATCCCGATCAAAGTAGATGGGAAAACTTTGCACCGAGATAGCGTCCACTGAGTGTATAAATACATGTGCCCCTCATAAGCGGCCACATGATCGTGCGGGTCCGAGGTGCCATTCATACTTGCAGGGACGGCATCTTGATTCGCGGCATGGGGTGGTTCAAGATTTACGGAATGAAAGGAGACTGCCAGGCTTGATCAATAAATGTCCGCGACGAGAATAATTGCTTTCGCCGCCGATCTTGTGTTCCCTTGCGAGAACGACTTTGATTCTCATCTTGGGAATTGTTGAGATCCTCGGTTTCTAGGATGACTTCCTCATATTCGGGTCCTCAATTTGCCTTTCTAATTGGCGTCCCTCCCGATTGAAGGTCCGCATTCTTCTCACGGGGTGCCATCGACGTTGCGACCATTCATGGTTGACATACGCCTCTGAAGCCGACCGGCCCTTGCATTAGGAGTGGGAGTGTTGTTGGGCTGAGTACCCGCTTGTAACATTTGGATGAAAGACGCTACGGTTTGTAGTCGCTCGGGGAGAATTGACTAAGTTGAGCCGGGTTAAATGATCCGCTTCCGAGTGTTTACCCGAGACACATTGTTCCCCGGGGTTTGCGGCTCGTTGACGTTCCCGGCGTCTAACCCGGATGGATCATGGCCGTCATTGTTTGCTCTTTCCATGTTGGCGTTCACAAAGATGGAAGCCCCCTCCTTCTAGCGCCAAGTTGTTTCGGTGTTGAAACGGTTGGCGGTCTCGAGAGAAGTTCGCCAAAGATTAGGGTTTGACTCAGCTAGTGAATAAGCGCACAAGAAGCAACGTGGAACTACCCTTAGGGGGATGCGAGGAAACCCCTCCGACGCTCGAAGTCGGCACGTGTCCAAATAGGATTTAGAGAGAGAAAGTAGAGAGAGAGAGATAAGAATTACGAGTGTGAGAGAATGTACGCAACGAGAATAGTCTTGGTGGGGTATTTATAGAAGTCTTATTCACCGACAAGGTGCGTAATCCTTTTACACGTGTACGGTCGTGGTGCTTCACGACGGTTGGGAAGATTCCCTTATTTTTGTCTTGTTGGGCGGCCGCTAACGTTCTTGGGCCCATATTGATGTGCTGACTTGTTAGAGTTGTGGGCGACGTTTACAATGTTCGCGTCCGTTATGACGTTCGCGGACTTACCACAGGGGTCCGCTAACGTACTTGGGTTATACCCATACATAAGCATTAATCACATAATTAATAATTATAAGCAGTTAAAGTCTTAAAGATGGGTCAAGCATTACATCGAGCAACTTCCGTGCATACTTTACAAACCCGAATATGGCCCTCCGACATTCGAGATTGCTTCAAATAGTCTTTCAACTTTTCAGATAAGATATCAATGAGTTTTACAGTAATCTTCTTATTTAATTCATAGCCAATTTTCAGAATATCGGCCCACAATTTTTTTCCGGAAGCTTGGCATTTGTCTTTATTTGTGGGAAATGTCGAAAATGTCCTTGTGAGATATCATTTTGGCATCTTACCGTGACGCCTATCCAAGCTCTACATAGATAGAAACATTCCTGCCTCTGAGTTAACAGAGAGAAAACACAAATATTGATGTTTTGAACTTTCTTCAGGTGAGCCACACCATCATACTAGTCTGGTTTTGAAAGCGGAATTCAGTGTTTGGCAGACAAATTAGTGCTAAAGCACTAGTATTGAGGCAAATGGATCCAATTCTCTACCAAGCTGCAGCTACAGGAAATCTAATCTTGTTTCAGGAAACTCTTGCTAGTCATATTACTGCAGGGATAGATGAGTATCTTCTCTCTCAAAAAACCGATACCAACGATAATATCATCCATCTTACTGCAGACTGCAGCCCCGAAGCAGGAGCTTTCATCGTCAGTGAAGTTATGGAGAACATGCAGTTTTCGCCTTTGGTGAAAGTATCACTTATTTGTCAGCAGAACGATAATAAGTTCAACCCACTTCACATAGCTGCATTTAAGGGTAATCTCCAAAATGTCAGAATCTTGATTGAATCTTACCATAAATTCTCTAAAGTCACAGATGATGAAGCATACACAGTACCAGAAACACGAGTTATGATTGGAGATGCTCCAATGGATGGTAATCGGCCGCCATGGTTAGCGGTAGATAATTATCAAAGAACTCCTCTGCAAGCGGCTATAGAGGGAGGACATGAGGAAGTTGCAGCTTATATTCTATCACAAGATCTGGAAACACTCTGTAAAATGGAAGACTATGATGGTAAGAGTCCCCTTTACCTTGCTGTGGAGAAAGGGATGGAACGAGTTGCGCTACAAATCTTGACATCTGATTGCTCTTATAGTCTTGGTCGTCGCTTCAACAATAGCACTCTTCTTCATGGTGCATCCCAAATCACAGGTGAGTCAGTACTAAGTATGCATTTCTTTTGCTTCGATTTCAAGTGGGTAATTAATCAAGTGGGTAGATGTATCGATCTCCAGTTCCTAAGTGGTTTTGAGTCTAGAACGGGATTCCAGACAGAATACTCAAACTAGCCTGATTTTATTTTACATGATGGAATGATCAAGTACTAGTCGTATTGATTGTGTTTTAATGTTGGTCTTCCAGAACAAGTTGCCACATTACTTGTTAAAAAACATCCAATACTTTTGAGAGTTCAAGATAAGCGTGGCGAAACGTTCCTTCATGACTGGGCGGGCGGAGGTGCACTACAACCATTACAATGTCTTCTAAAGGAAAACATTTTATCAACTTGGAGTGACGACTATATCAATATACTCTGCCTCAAAAACAATTTTGGAAACACCCCTTTACATTGTGCTGTATATTCTTATAAAGTGGAAGTCTTAAAGCTCCTAATAGATGCATACTACCAATTAGTTGGACCAAATGGAGACCAATTAGATGATTCGCCATTGTTTCATCAAAATTACAGGCAATATACACCTCTACATATGGCAATAGACCGTGGTTGTGTAGATATTGCACTTTATTTGCTTTCTTTGGATTCCAATTTGGCTTCTATTTCCGGATTTCAAGGCAAGACCCCACTCTTTCTCGCCGTCGAAGGCGGACATTTTGACCTTGCCAAGAAGATTACTTTAATGCATCCCATGTCGTGTACTGGTCCGAAAGGACAAAATCCTTTGCATATTGCCTACAAATGCTCAGGTATGAATATGAGCTTTATTTACTCCATCTATCCCAAAACAAATCTTCGTTTGTGGTTTTTTTTTACCCAAATTGGTTGCACATAATACTACCAATTATCATCATTATGTGTAAAATAATACCAACAGAGTTAAAATAATGTAAAGGTCTCTGCTAGCTTAAGAGTATTGCAGACTATTCTAACTCGAAGCGGATTTGAGATTTTAGAATTGGAATACAAAACCAAAAAGTACACAATGAGCATATATTGACAGTGAGAAAAATTGAGCTTTAACAATGGAATATTCAAATTTTATACTACCTCTATTTTTTTAGTTCTACCATTTTGACTTTTGACACTATTCAAAATATCTTCTTTGACTATCTTGTATTATTCTTACATAAGGAAAAACATAATTATGTGGGATCTTATTGGATTTATCTCGATATATATTTCTGACCATCAACTTATTATAATTTTTGCTTATACCTAATTAAATATATAATTGTTCAAAGTTGTGCGTTGACAAACGTGCGAAAAGCAAAAGGTAGAACTAAAAAACGGAGGTAGTATTGATTGTGTCATTTATTGAAATACTCCCTTGTCATATTAATTGATACATTTTGGCGGTCAGAAAATTTTAGGAGTTATTTTACTTCTTATTTCATTGTTAGTAGTTAGCAATGAGATATTATTTTGTTGTAGTTAATGGTGGTAGTGAGGCCTCAACTTTTTGGGAGCTGGTGAGTGAGAGATATGTTTATGCCCATAGATCGATAAGTTTAATTTATGCCATAAACTGAAAAATATACCTAAACTGATAGAAAAATATGGTTAAACTGATAGATACATAGTTTGAACTAATTAAAACATGCTTGAAACTGATACCAAAATGTCATGAACCAAAATGTTATAACTGAAACTCATCACAACCAAGACGCTAAATACTGATTCCAAACTCCTTACCTTTCATTACATTGTTTTAATTTTTTTTATGGGTGAAAAATATCCGTCCACTTTACACCATCAGGTATTGCCGATGTGCTGGTTGAAATGCTAGGAATAGAATTAATAGACATGAAGGATGAAGATGGGAAGGCTCCTCTTGATTATGCAGCAGCAGCAGGTGACACAGACATAATGAGATTGGCGTTTAATCATTCTGGTATAAGGAGTGCCCCCCATGCTTGGATTGAAGCCTGCGAAGGCGGCCAAATGGATGCATTTCGCATGTTCATGAATAAATGTGACTTTAGGCAGCTTTGTATTGACCAAAGAGATACACCACTACACCACATGAAATTGAGAACTAAAGAGGCATACCAAGAATTCCTTCAAATTCCATTGATGGAGCAGCTAAAGAATTCAACTGATTCTGATGGCGCGACGCCATTGCATAGAGCGATTGAACGAGAAGACAATGTCTTTGTTGAGTTGTTGCTAGGGACTCATGGCATTGACTGGACCATCAAGGACACCAACGGCCAAACAGCCTTGGATATGCTTGCAAAACGATGTGATGAACTCCCCGATTGGGTAAGTATACAAATCTTTTTAAGATTAGTTGTTTGGAACTATAGTAAAGCATTTTTCTGCTTCTTTATTTAAAATCCGCATAACAGTTGAGGTCAAACTTGGACTTTGAAATGCACTTAATACATATTGTATCAAGGTAATATATTGCAAATTAGTACGTACTTAGTACTACTTTACAAGTACATCCTACCTCTATTTTAGTTTTTTTAGATGCAATATCTAATTATTTTAATCCACCCACCAAAAAGTCAAATGTTGTCTCTAATAAAAACTGAAAGGTAGTAACATAAATATTGACGTGATCATGGGCGGGGATGTTTCAGGACGAAGCCTCGATTGGGCCAAGCTTCGGGCCTACTTCTCCTCGCCAAAACCCGCTATTACAGGCCGGGCCAAATTTAGCCCTAAAATTGCGGATTCGGATTGTCCATGGCCTGTCTCTTTTGCCCAAAAATCGGGCTGGATTGAGTCGGGCTCGAATCGCATGCTGGAATTTCATGCCCACCCAAAACCCGCTATTTTCCTGGGCGAGCTGGGCCATTGATCACCTCTATACTAAATATTATAGCTACTATAATAAAATATCAATATTAGAGTTTTTTTTAGACGATATTAACTCCCTAGAAACAAAAAGAGTTTCGTTTTTTTAAAAGGAACAAAAAAAAAAGACAAAAAGTTTCTTGTACAAAAGAAAAGGATACCAATATTTTCAAGGGAGCTCTTACTATGCATTTTAGTTTTAAAGTGCTCAGTTTTTTATCTTTATAATTTTAAATTGGAAGAAATTGAAATGTTGAATAGTTGAATGCCCTCTTCAATAGTTCAATCCAATAATAATAATGAAAAGAATGCTTATTTTATAGATGTAATCCTAGGATATATGTAATGGTATAATCTTAACCATTTGTGTATGCCATATTATAAATCATAAGAGATGTATGTGGCTAAAGCAAACATTTGAAAAATATGCATGCCATATATTTAAATATGTTGGAAATATGTAGGGAATATGTAGTAATATATACTCCTGCTATATCTTTTTTCTTGTAGGATGTAATGTGCAAGCGAATTGGAATAAATCCAAGAATAAAAACCAAATATATTCCACTTAAGACGAACTTGGCAGAGGTAAGAACCACATTATCACTAGTTGCAGCCCTTTTAGCCACAATAACTTTTGCAGCAGGATTCACCATCCCGGGAGGCTTTAAAGATGACGGATATGCTACATTTGCAAGGAATGCAGCTTTTATAGTGTTCTTACTATCAGATACTTATGCAATGTGTTGTTCCATGTTGGTCTTGTTCATTCTGATCTGGGCCATGGTTTGTGATCCCGACGAATCACTTATACTCATTGATCGCAGCATCGTCATACTGCAGCAAGCGCTTTACGGAACACTGCTGGCGTTCATGAGTGGTGTTTATACGGTAGTATCTCATAATTGTTTATGGACTGCCATTGTTGTTTGTGTCATGTGCTCTCTTGTTGCGGTTGTAACCAATAAGAGTGTTCTTTATAGACTGCTTAAAAGGTTTATCCCCTCTACAAGATAATCACTAGTTTTTACCTTGATGACATGCACAATAGAAAGCATTAGATATGGGGAGTAAAAAAAAAAAGTTCATCTTGGTCGGTGATGGAAAGTGAAGAGAATAAAACACACAAACAATCCCGTATATAGGTGTGTGTTGACCCTATTTTACCCAGCTCCGATTAGCTCCCAAATGAGCTCAAATCGTTTCAAAATATTGGCATGTCGTTCCAATCATCCTTAGCTTCAAATCCAACAATTGGATTGTTATTTTCGGCATCCTAAGCAAATGTTTTTAGTATCAGCATTCCCCATATAAGCATTGGTGTATTTTCCATTTGTGTGTGATGTTTGTGGTAAATTATTGTACCAAGGTGTTTCCTTTGTGATTGTGTTTGCATCTAGTATCAACCAGAGAAGACAATTTGCTATACGTGTACACACTTATTTGTTGGTTATTAGTGTAAAATGATTGGTACTGACATAGGTATGGTGGTTTTCTCGGCCCACGTTGGATTTTCCACATAATTCCTTATTGTCTATATCACCGGTTGTTTATGGGTTTTATATTTGAACTTGTTAGTACTTCAACTACTTGGTTCATGTATGTTAGTGGTATACAGTATATATATTGAATATTCATCCCTTTTTGCAACACAAATTAAAGGGAGAAAGTGTTACTAGCCGACGAGCTTCTGTTCTCTTTTTGCCGTCTTTTTCGTTAGTCATCGCGACCCTCTGTTCCAGCAGCGTGCTAGGGGTTGTTCTCCATCACTTCTACCGTTGTATCCACCGGTGGCCAGCATGCCAGGTTCACCTCTTTCAAATTTTTCACCTTTTCGGGGTAAATTTCAAGCTTTAGTATTTCTAATCTCTCAGCGCATAGTTATGAGTCGCGAATAGTACGTGTTCAGTTTCCTCTATTTACTGTGCTAAATTTAGTTTCCATTAAGTTCCTGTTTAATGGTTCATTAATTTCCTGTGGTTTGGTTTGTCTTCCTATAGTAGTAGTCAGGTTTTAAGTTGGTTTAACTTCAATGGTTCATTTGGTGGGAATGGAGGAGGTCCCTAGTTGTTGCACCACTTGAATTCCTTGGATGAGGAAGATAGAGTTATTGAGGAATTGTTTGAGAAAATTGATGGACCTAATGAGGCCACATACTGAATGGTAATTCTCTTTTCAAAGTTACTAATTTTTGCAAAGCTTATGAGACGTATAAGAATGCTTGTGTTACCATTTCCGCTATGTGTGATGATTGCTCTACTCATCAAATTGATCTTGAAACTAGAGAGCTGGTTATTTCTCTACAATTGAACATTACAGCGTGTAAAATCAAACTTAAGCTGTTTAAGGAAGCCATTTGTTCATGTTCTTTGGTATTAGGGGTTGACAAGAGCAATGTGAAAGCTCTTTTAGGAGAAGTGTGGCTCTAACAAAATTGGTAGTTTGGAAAATGGTTACGCTGACTTGAGGGTAGCTAGAGCAGTTGAACCAAAAAATAAGGCGATTGCTCAGGAGATTGCAAGTATCGAGGCTATTCTCTTTCAAGTCCCTATGGTTGATGATGTTGTAGGGCAAGACCCGGTGTTCAGTGGAGTCTCACCACATGATGTTATAGGTACCCTATCGCTGACCCCTGGATTCAATGAAATGGAGTTGGATGTTCAAGAAGAGGTCAAGAGCAATTTGTCTTGGGAGACCAACAATGAAGATGAGGTCATAGACAACTAGGAGACGAAGTGGATAGAGGAGGTTCCTTCTGATTACTCGCGGTGTGCGGGGCCTCGTCAACAAAGTAATGGAAAGATCTCCTTCGTTAACAAAAGGAAGCCATCCTCGCGCCTCATGATTTTGCAATCAGATTTCGAAAAGTTAAGGAAACGGAAAGTAATCCACTTTTGTTAACCCCGTTCTCTGTCAATTTTGAAGGTCCGCACCTTCACTCCAAAAAATAAAATCTTGAAGGAGACCCCCCACAACTCCAAATTGCGGGTCGCACAGGTCTATAATCCGGCCCTCATTATGAATGAGGGTCATCAGGCTGATATCTCACATATGACATCGTGTCCGAGGGCTGACAATCGGACCATGACGACTCTTCGGGAAATGCAATATGATCGTGAGGTAAGTGTATATACCTCAAGTAACACACTTTTGAGTGCAGGTATCCAAGAGCAGGACAAAATTTGTTGTCTTGATCATCCACTCAAGGCAGATAACCACTAGTACAGAATCGAGGATTTGAGTCGGATGCGAGGCGCCCATTTGCGTCGGACATGGGTCCGACGGCACAGACCTCGTCGCAGATGAGAGAGACATGATCTGCGTCGGATTGGACACGACGCAGATCATAAGCTATTTGCGTCGGACAGTGTGTAAGTGCGACGCACATGACTCCTCACCCACATGACTCCTCACCCAGCCAAATGGCTGTCATATGCGTCGGACATGTTGCAACATGCGACGCACATAACATTCATCTGCGTCGGACATGTTGCAACATGCGACGCACATGGTAAACATATTGTGCTTTTCTTTCGTTGAATTGCTGGTTCACATTTTCTTTAATTTTCGTTTGCTTGTCTGGGCTTAGATGGATCATCAGAACATGACAAAAATTGAAATGAAGAGAATAGGACTTAACTTAATTATTATAGAGTTTAAAACCATTCCATTGAAATTAACAAGCAACAAAATTGACAATACAATCTGGGTAACTTAATTTCATGTGTCTCAAACGAAATTAAAAAAAAAAATAACCCTAAGAAACAAAATTAGATCTAATACAAAAAAAACCCCTAAAATCTAAAGCTATCAACAATACTAAATCTTCAATCTTCACCGTCATCTTCTTTCTCTTCCTCCACCAGATCTGCAAACATAAGTTTCATTTGAAGTGATGTAAAAAACTGAAAAAATAGAGGGGAAATAATAATATCAAGCAATTTATACTGGGTCGTTTATATTACCAAATTCAAGCCAGGTTCAATTTTTTTTTCTTTCAAAAATAAACATAAATGTGGCAAAACAAAGAAATTCAGAATAAAATGGTACCTGAAAATCAAGAACTGAAAATAAAATGGTCTGAATCGAAATCTTCGAACTGAAAATAAACGTAATTCGTCGAACTCGCAACTTCTTTGAACACTTGGGTTTCCATTTTTCGTCGAACTCGCACGAATCAAAATCTTCGTTCGTTAATTCGTTTGTACCAAATTCGTTTGTTCGATTTTGAGAAGTGAGAAATTTGTTTTGAGAAGAAAAGATGAATTAAAAGGGGGTTTTTTTTTTTTGAGTGGAGGAGAGAGAAAGAAGATGAGAGTTTTAAGGAAGGAGAAGGGAGATGAAAGATTGAAGAACTGTAATTAAAAGAGAGAAGCGGCGCGGTCAAGATAAGACCTGGAATTAGGTTTCGCTTCTATGGGCGGGATTAATATAGTGGGTCTATCATCTGCGTCGGATGGGCCCAAAAGTCCGACGCAGATGACTTGGACCAATTTATTTGGGCGGGATTATGTGCGAGTGTGGGCGGGATTATGTGCGAGTGGGGAAATTGGGGTAGAATTATCTGCGTCGGATGGGACCAAAAGTCCGACGCAGATATCTTGGACCAATTTATTTGGGCGGGATTATGTGCGAGTGAAAATTGGGGTAGAATTATCTGCGTCGGACATGAGTAGGGATCCGACGCAGATAATTGTCTTGCGTCGTACCCTAGTTAGATCCGACGCACATAGTTAGTCTTTTGCGTCGCACCCCTGTAGCATGCGACGCAAATGACTCTTCTGCGACGTTTGTCCTGTTGTGCGACGCAGATGGTGAGACGCAAATCGTCGTTTTTCTACTAGTGAACGCAAGGCAAATATTACGAGCAGGAAAGCAAGAAGCTAAGCTCAATTCCATGGCGCAGAAGACCACTTGGGCAAATTGCTCTCTAGGCCAATCCTCGATCTAGAAGACAGTTTAGGAAAAAAAAAAAACAAAGGTGACATCCCTCACATCGGATCAAAATGGAAAAGCGATGCTCCACTCTCCTCATACCTCCCTTACCATGTTTGGAAAAAACATGTTAATCTTGTTTATTCTTATTTTAATGTTTGTAATTTTCAAAGTCTTAGTCCAATCAAGGGATCCACAACTCTAGCGAGTGTTGTTAGCAGAGATTCAAGGATCCCCTAGTATGTTAGTAGGTTGTATTTCGAGTTTTAATTAATGCACGTTTTCGCGATGTCAATAAAAACATATTGCTAATGACACTAATGCATATATGAGCTATGAAAAAAGTTTGAAGTTATGAGTGAGGGCAAGAGGGAAAGCTTCAGAAGTTGGAGTACACCAAGGGAGCATGCCGAACATATCAAGGGCACCATTGCACCAAATCATATTTTTGCTATTTGGTTTTACAAACGCATATATAGAAATAATAATGGTAAAATAAACGGGGTTTATTTGACCCGGGATATGGCTTATTTTTTGTAATATGATTAGAAATTCAGTCTAATAGTCATATATATTAATTATCAATTTTTTTTTACTTTTTATAATTTACACTTATGCATAATTTAATATATTAATGCTCAAAGTTGTCCATTGACAAGCACGCAAGTATCAAAGGTAAAACTAAAAAACGGGTGAAGATATTATCTTGAAGAATGTGTAAGTGTAATTATAAGTAAGTGACCTATGAATCATCTACGGTTGAGTGATTAATTCATCCATAAGATGGTGAAATTATATTTTGCATTCCATACATATTATTGCCAAATGCTTTGGAAGGACAAAGCACAACCCCCTGGGTAGCCTCTGCCTCACGCATAGATTACGCATTAATGAGATAGGGACAGTTATCCTAGCCATGCATATGCAAAAACAGTATGTTATTCTAAAGCATAAAAAAGGAATGAATCGTATTTTTCAAGTTTCACCCACTCATAAAAACTTAGTTTTAAATCCTCCCCAGTGAAGTCGCCAAATAGTAGGCGTGCTTTTATTCGCCTATGTGGCGTGAGCGTGAATTTGACTACCTCAAAGGGTTTAATTAAAAAAAAACGTTTTCGAAGTCGCCAACAAGTCTTTAAAGGAAGACTCATAAATCTAATTGAATATTGGAAAATCTTATGGACAACTTTAGGACTTATCTAATGTAGATTTCCCTATGATAACTCCATAATTGGTCATTTAACAAAAAATTGAGTTCGGGGGTGAAGCCACGAACATGATCAGGGATCACATTCTCCTGTTGTTGGCCTCTACTTAACACGATCCATAGCAAGTTTTATGCAGTTCAACAACCAAACAATATTTTCAAGCACCCTAAAAAATATTAGTCTAGGTTGGTTCATTAAACATATAAAAATACTACTTTTTTTAGTGACATGTTATTAGCAATCATATTATTGGGTTCCTAATTCAATTGTCCAATTATCTTATTAACCGTTAGTTTAATTCTTTAGGTCTTGATTTAGCAATAATAACATGATGGTAATGAAAGCATTAATAGGGCAATCATGAATAATATATATAAGTATATATAAGGGAAGGGGGAAGGCTATGGTATCCCCTATTAAATTACTCAAAAGCCCTCATATTTTTTTAAAATTTAAAATATAACCTTTATTATTCACAACACACATCAAGTAACTTAACAAAAATAATTAAAACTATCCTTAAATTTTTTCTACAAACCAATTCAAAAAGTCAAAACTAATAGAAATTTGCCTACAAATATAGAATATATCTAACAAACATAGATTGATTAAAATATGTAATAAACATGAATTAGCAATAAAAATGAAGAAATAAAAAAGTAATGAAATTGAAAAAGAAATAAATAAAATAAAATTTAAACTTAACAACTTAAAATACCCGATGTTATTAAGGCTATTTTTTAAATGCTATATTAATTGTAAGTGCATACTTCGTTTATCATATTGAAAAACAATTGTCAAATTACACTATTATAAAAAAATTTCAACGCATGTATCACACGCATATAAAGTTAGTTGTTTTAGAATACGGAAGTCCGACCAGAAATAATATTGTCTGATGCATCGCGTGCATAGAAAGCTAGTATAAGTATAAAAGAGAAGGAATATAAGTTAAATGTACAAAGAACAAGTTTTTAATTACTTAAAGATCTACATCATGAAATGATTGTTAGTAACTTCAAGTGATTAAATAAGAAAGGAAAATATTAAGGGCAGTCAGAAATATACCAGTGTGGCTTGGGTCTGAGAAATGATTATGTGAAGGCTCCACAAAATGATTATGTGAAAATATTAAGGGCTCCTTCAGAAATATACTAGTGTGGCTTGGGTCTGAGAAATCGTGGAGCCTTCAACGAAAACTTATGAAAATCGAACAAGGTTAAATGATTTGATGTGGTTATGTGTGTATGTATTTGTATATCATAGTATGAGAGTGCCACGTGCTTTGAGAGATCATAATTATGCGTGAAAAAAGTGTGAATGAAATCTGAAATACCTTGGCCTATTTATAGGAAAATATTAAAAAAAAAAATGTTGCGCGGCGCGCACAGGCCTTGAGTGGAGTACACAGGTTATGCGTCCTGCGCATGGCTGTGCGCTGGGCCCACGCCCTGTGCGTTTTTCAAATTTGTGTATGACATTTTCATCGCGCGCAGGCGATGATTTGCGTCAGACGCAGCTCTAATCTGGCCAATTTTTTATTTAATTCGGTCTTTTCAAGATTCTTTTTATCTTTATCAAATAATATCTTTATAAATACGAAAACCAGCTATATTAAATAGATAAAATCCAATTTCAATAAAATTCTTTATTTTTATAATATCCTTGAGAATATCTATTTATTTCTAAAAATATATATTAAAATAATAAATATATACAATTAATTATCATGAATAACTAATTGGACTTTTCAATGGAATTGGGCTCAAAATAAACAATTTGTGGGCTCAAAATACAATTTATTATCAGGAATAATTAATTGGGCTTTTAAAACCGGACTTTGAATCTTTAAATAAATAAATAGGCTTTATGACTTTAAGAACCATTTCGGGCTTGATTATTCGCATTGCTCTCCCTCGGATCGGACCAATTAAGACCGCAGTATGTATCATCATTGGGTACTCAAATGGGAAGAGATGATTATGTGTCTACAGGTACTAGCTTACATCTTTTAGTTTTTTAGCCTACATCGGATTTTCCACATAATTTCTTATATTCCATTGTCTAATTCATATCATCACTAACACCATAAATGTGATAAAGTTTTGGTTCTACAGTGGCAAAAGTATAAATTTACTACTAAAACATCTCTAAGAAATACATTAATAAATCTAGGAAAATGATATGTGCATCTGTAAGCTAAAAATGGATATATTAAGCAATAGATCAGGCATCAGCACTAATACATCGATTTGAGTTATTATATCATAAATCCCTAAATTAATATTTCCTCCATTTAGAAATAGTTGCACTATTCTTATACTTTTACATTTGTCGATGCATGATTATTTCAATCGTGAATGTATTTAATTATCAATAAGTAGAAATTATAAAAAAAAATTAAAATATATACCTTGAGACAAATCCAACAAAATCCCACATGACTATATTTTTCCTAAAATATAAATCACCAAAAACAATCTAAGTGTAATATATAAATAGTGCACAAGATAGAAAGGGTGCAACTATTTCTAAACAAAGGAAGTATTATTTTATGAAATGTATTTAATACTTATTTGCAACCCTAAGAGTTACATATATCAAAACCAATAAACCTATATGTCTTCGAGTAATTGAACCCAAAAGCTCCTGTCTCTTCAGAGAATAAAATATTTTCCTCAACAAGCATATTTCAATGAAAAGAGTACTCTAAAGAAAAAGAGACAAAACTACATACCACATATACAAAGAGAGAACTTACTTCAACCACTTGTGAGTATAATATGTAGCCAATGTAGTACATAGTATGAGCGAGTTTTCTTCCGATCTAATCTTCATATCTCACTTTTCTCTTCTTTTTTCTTTTAATAAGGGATACAGATGGAATTCCAATTTAGCCTTTGAATAATAACAAGTGGATGAAATATATATTGAATATTAAATTCATGACTAAAAAAATTAAAAAAATAATCTCTAAGACATTTAATATTTAAAAGAAATTATTAGAGATTATTATATCCCTCAACCTTATTGCTTTTATGATATAAAAAACATGAGAGAAAAAACAAGGGAGAAAACATGTTAGATTCGAATGTTGTACTACTATAATCCAACGGACTATTTTAAGAGAAAGCACGATTATATAAACATTAGTGGGGAGTCCTTCCTTATGTATACCATCATTCATTGACTCAACAGTCAACATTCACAACTCATAACATGATATATAAATACTATGTGTTTTAAAAATATATTACACGGTTTAACTTTTATTCACTATTCACACATCCTCCTTTAACTGTGTTTTGTGCTTTTCACGTAATGAAAAATATAACTATGTGTGATCTTTTTAGATTCGTCTTCATATATATTTTCAGAATATCAATTTTTTTTTAATTTTTACATGTAGGAAACCAGAGATATTAATAGTTAAACTTATGCATTGACTGTATATAGTAATGAGTTCATAAGCCATACCCTTATACTCGTCTCATTTTGAAAGCGGAGTTCAGTGTTTAGTAAACAAATTAGTGCTAAAGCACTAGTATTCAGGCAAATGGATCCAAAGCTCTACCAAGCTGCAGCCACAGGAAATCTAATCTTGTTTCAAGAAGCTCTTGCTAGTCACAGTACTACAGGGATAGATGAGTATCTTCTCTCTCAAAAAACCGATACCAACGATAATATCATCCATGTTACTGCCGACTGCGGCCCCGAAGCAGGAGCTTTCATCATCAGTGAAGTTATGGAGAAAATGCAGCTGCCTCCTTTGGTGAAAGTAGCACTTATTTGTCAGCAGAACGATAATAAGTTGAACCCACTTCACAAAGCTGCACGAAAGGGTCATCTCCAAAATGTCAGAATCTTGATTGAATCTTACAATAAATTCTCAAAAGTCACAGAAGATGAAGCATACACAGTACCAGAAACACGAGTTATGGTTGGAGATGCTCCAATGGATGATAATCCGGCGCCATGGTTAGCGGTAACTGATTATGGAGAAACTCCTCTGAATATGGCTATAGAGGAAGGACGACATGAAGATGTTGCAGCTTATATTCTATCACAAGATCTGGAAACACTCTGTAAAATGGAAGACTACGACGGTAAGAGTCCCCTTTACCTTGCTGTGGAGAAAGGGATGGAACGAGTTGCGCTACAGATCTTAACATCTGATTGCTCTTATAGTTTTGGTCGTCCCTCCAACAACAGACCTCTTCTTCACAGTGCATCCAAAATCACTGGTGAGTCAGTACTAAGTATGCATTTCTTTTGCTTCGATTTCGATTTTTAATGGATATATAATTAATACAGTTGGTAGAATGGTAGATGTATCAATTTTCCGTTCCTAAGTGGTTTTGAGTCTAGAACAGGGTTCCAGACAGACTACTCAAACTAGCCTGATTTTACTTTACATGATGGAATGTTATCAGCTACTAGATGTATTGATTGTGTTTTAATGTTGGTCTTTCAGAACAAGTTGCAACATTACTTATTAAAAAACATCCAAAAGTTTTGAGAGCTCGAGATAAGCGTGATGAAACGTTCCTTCACGCCTGGGCGAATGGAGGTGCACTACAACCATTACAATGTCTTCTGAAGGAAAACATTTTATCAACTTGGAGTGAGGACTACAATAATATACTCTGCCTCAAAAACAATTATGGAAACACCCCTTTACATTGTGCTGTATATTCTGATAAAGTGGAAGTCTTAAAGCTCCTAATAGATGCATACTACCAATTAGTTGGACCAAATGGAGACCAATTAAATGATTCGCCATTGTTTTATCAAAATTACAGGCAAGAAACACCTCTACATATGGCAATAGACCGTGGTTGTGTAGATATTGCACTTTATTTGCTTTCTTTGGATTCCAATTTGGCTTCTATTTCCGGATTTCAAGGCAAAACCCCACTCTTTCTCGCCGTCGAACGCGGATGTTTTGACCTTGCCGAGAAGATTATTTTTATGTTTCCCATGTCGTGTAGTGGTCCTAAAGGACAAAATCCTTTGCATATTGCCTACAAATGCCCAGGTATGAATATGCGCTTTATTTACTTCATCTATCCTAAAACAAATCTTCGTTTCTGGTTTTTTTTTTTTTACCTAAATTGTTTGCAAATAATACCAATTATCATCATTATGTGTAAAATAATACGAACAGAGTTAAAATAAGGATTTTTTGCCATATGCAGCCTCTGAAAGTTGTCACTTTGTTAATTGCAGCCATTTCATTTCAATCTCTTCTTTTGCAGCCTTAAATAAACCAAATTCTTTTAAGTTCCAACCCAAATCCGGTCTATCTTCACGCCTTTTGGGCTGCAACTTAAAAGCATTTGGTTTATCCAACGTTGCGGTGAAGAGATTGAAATGAAGCTACTGCAAGAATAAAGTGGCCACTTTAAAGGGTTGCGGTGGTAACAAATTTTTAAAATAATGTAAAGGTCTCTGCTAGATTCAAAGTATTGCAGACTATTCTAACTCGAAGCGGATTTGAGATTTTAGAATTGGAATACACCAATATACAAACCAAAAAGTACACAATGAGCATAATACACTTTTAGTGCCGTACAAAAATTTTATAATAATTTCATCAAACATATTGACAGTGAGAAAAATTTGAGCTTTACCAATGGAATGTACAAATTTCATAATACCTCTGTTTTTTTAGTTCCACCATTTTGACGATTAACACTATTCACAATGATCTTGTTGGATTCGTGTCGCTATATATTTTCAAAATACCAACTTTTTGTAATTATAATTGTTTAAAATTGTGTGTTGTCAAACATGCAAAAAAACAAATGATAGAACAAAAAAATGGAGGTAGTATTATTTGTATCATTTATTAAAATACTCCCTCATCATATTAATTGGTTCAGTTTGACGATCACAAAATTTAGGAGTTATTTAACTTCTTAGCTCATTGTTACGTTAGTAGTTAGCAATGAGATATTGTTTTATTATAGTTTTTTTAATTTTTATTTAGGGGAAGATATTATTTTATTATAGTTATGGTGGTAGTAAGGCCTCAACTTTTTGGGAGCAAGTGAGTAAGAAAAATATTTCTTTATTATTGTTTGGCTCGCCACAAAAATAGGAGCGAGGCTATTAAGGGGCCTAAGAGGGTCATGGTCCTTACTAGCCCAGGCGTACGAATAATATATAAGAGGCCCAGATAAAAGAAAGTTATGAATTCTAGTAAAGTGGCCCCTCAAAATGTAATAATAAAAATAAGAGAAGTATACTTGGCCGTCCTTCTTAACCAAGTATGGTTTCGCCCCTGTATAAAAATAAACAATAATACTTTTAGATGCCTAGATAGCCTAAGGGTATGTTCTCTTCGGCATAAAACAACTGAACTGAACTGAACTGATTGCACCTGAACTGAACTGAATTAAATTATAACTAATAGTAATGATAATAATTTAGCTATCATTAATTAATAAATATAAATTAATAAATAATAGTAATAACAATATAATATAATATAATATAATATAATATAATATAATAAACATTAATTGATGATAACAATAGTTTATAATAATATAATATGTTAATATTCAATAATAATTATAATAATTAAAATAAAAATATTATTTAATTAATAATAAATTCATAATAATAAGTTATTAAATAATAATAATAAATTATTAAATAATAATAATAAATTATCTAATAATAATTATAAAATATTAACTAGTAATAATAATAAACTATTGAATAATAATAATAAATAAGAATTAAAAGATTAATAAAAATAAAGAATGATTTCAATGATATTATAATAATATTAATAATAGTAATAGTAATAGTAATACTAGTAGTAGTAATAATAATAATAATAATAATAATAATAATAATAATAATAATAATAATAATAATAATAATATAAAAATAATAATAATATTAATGATAAAATAAACGTAATTGTAATAATAATAATTATTATCATTATTTTATTATCGAGAGAAATAAATTAGGAGTCGAACCGAACGGACGGGCGAAAATAAACCGGGAGAATAGGCCCTAACTCTTAAAATGATATTTTTTTCCCACGAAAAATTAAAACTCTTCAATAATATTCTTGATTCTGTTCTATAATGAATTAAATTTTCTTTACACATCTATTAACCGTTTGGTCTTTACTACCTGAGCTTGCCATTTGCCAAACCTTTCACACCAAAGTAGCCACTGCATTAAAAATAACATCTCTCTTCAATCTTATTTTGGTTATTCAGCATAAATAAGCATAATCATATAAGCAATTATATATGTTAGCTGTTAGGAGTTAGAAGTAGTTTCCAAAGGTTAGTTGTCAAAATTGTTTCTAATAAAATAATTAGTATTCAGTAAAACTAGATGTTAGTTTAGAAAAATAACAAAAATATGCTATATTCTATCTTCAAAAAAACAAAAATCCCTATCCTAAAGCTAGTTTTTTAGCTTTTCCCAAAACGCCACTTCAAACATGAAAATCTACTTCAAGCACATAAAAACCACTTCAAACACATAATGCTACTCCAAACACTACTTTTCACGATCAAAAGGACTCTCACAATGTCGTGAAACATTGACCCTAGACCCAATAGAAACATAATTGCATGTTTATCAAATTTCTTATTTTCAAAACTGATAAGTTCAACTGAATAATATACAAAACTGATAAAAAATATGGCTAAACTGATAACTATATAGCAAATTGATTTATGCCCATAAACCAATAAATTTAGTTTATGCCATAAGCTGAAAAATATACCTAAACTGACAGAAAAATATGGTTAAACTGATAGATACATAGTTTGAACTAATAAAAACATACTTTGAACTGACACCAAAATGTCATGAACTGATACCATAATGTCATAACTGAAACTCATCACAACTAAGACGCTTTGTTTTCAAAAAGATTGACCGTTATAATTCGACCGCCAATACTGATTCCAAACTCCTCAGCTTTCTTTGTTTTAATTTTTTTTTTTTTTTTGGTGAAAAATATCCGTCCACTTTACACCATCAGGTATTGCCGATATTCTGGTTGAAATGCTAGGAATAAGATTAATAGACATGAAGGATGAGGATGGGAAGGCTCCTCTTGATTATGCAGCAGCAGTAGGTGATATGCATCTAATGCAAAAGGCATTTAATCATTCTGGTATAAGTAGTGCCCCCTATGCTTGGATTGAAGCCTGCAAAGGCGGCCATATGGATGCATTTCGCATGTTCATGAACGAATGTGATTTTAGGCAGCTTTGTATTGACCAAAGAGATACACCACTACACCACATGAAATTGAAAACTAAAGAGGAGTACCAAGAGTTCCTTCAAATTCCACTGATGGAGCAGCTAAAGAATTCAACTGATTTTGATGGCGCGACACCATTGCATAGAGCGATTGAACGACAAGACATCGTCTTTGTTGAGCTATTGTTAGGGACTCATGGCATTGACTGGACCATCAAGGACACTAACGGCCAAACAGCCTTGGATATGCTTGCAAAACGATGTGATGAACTCCCCGATTGGGTAAGTATACAAATTTTTTTAAGATCAGTTTTTTTGGAACTATAAGCATTTTGTGCTTCTTTCTGTATGATCCGCATAACATTTAAGGTCAAACTTTGACCTTGAATTGCTCTTAATACATATTGATAAATATTTAGTAATCTATACTCCTGCTATACATATATCTTGCAGGATGCAATGTGCAAGCGAATTGGAATAAATCCAAGAATAAGAACCACCTATATTCCACTCAACACAAACTTGGCAGAGGTACGAACCACACTATTAGTAGTTGCAGCCCTTTTAGCCACAATAACTTTTGCAGCAGGATTCACCATTCCGGGAGGCTATACTGATGACGGACATGCTATTTTTGCAAGGAACTCAGCTTTTATAGTGTTCTTACTATCAGATACTTATGCAATGTGTTGTTCCATGCTAGTCATGTTCATTCTGATCTGGGCCATGGTTTGTGATCCCGACATATCACTTATACTCATTGATCGCAGCGTCGTGATACTGCAGCAAGCGCTTTACGGAACATTGGTGGCGTTCATGAGTGGTGTATATACGGTAGTCTCTCATAATTGTTTATGGACTGCCATTGTTGTTTGTGTCATGTGCTCTCTTGTTGCGGTTGTAACCAATAAGAGTGTTCTTTATAGATTGCTTAAAAGGTTTATCCCCTCTACAAGATAATCACTAGTTTTACCTTGATGACATGCACAATAGAAAGCATTAGATATGGGGAGTAAACAAAAATTCATCTTGGTTGGTGATGGAAAATAGAGAGAATAAAACACACAAACAATCCCGTAGGTGTGTGTTGACCCTATTTCGTCCAGCTCCGATTAGAGCCCAAACGAGCTCATGTCGTTCCAATCATCCTTAGCTTCAAATCAAACAATTAAATTGTTATTTTCGGCATCCTAAGCAAATGTTTTTAGTATCAGCACCCCCATATAAGAATTGGTGTATTTTCTCCAATTGTGTGTGATGTTTGTGGTGAATTGTTGTACCAAGGTGTTTCCTTTGTGATTGTATATACATCTAGTATCAACAAGAGAAGACAATTTGGTGTTGGAGTACACACTTATTTGTTGGTTATTAATGGAAATGTTTGGTACTAGCATATGTATGGTGGTTTTTTCCGCCCACATTATTGGATTATCCACATAATTCCTTGTATTCCATTGTCTATATCATCGGTTGTTTATGGGTTTTATATGTGAACTAGTTCTTGTCCCGGGCGATACGCTCCGGATTATTTACCAACGTGCATTTGAGATCTTCAAAAATAGAAATATTATATTGTCTTTAAATGATTACTTCCCCTACAAAGACCAACATGAGTATTTATTGTAGTGTAGTTAGGCTAGTGCGTGACAAGATAACGAATGAGAGGTCATGGGTTCGAGTCTTGAAACACACATTTTTATTGTTTAGTGTCTCATTTGATTGTATGGGGGAGGGGAGAGTACATGTGGCAGCATGGCATTTGTTTGTCTTGGGTTTTATTAGATATATATATATATATATATATATATATATATATATATATATATATATATATATATATATATATAGAAATATCATATTGTCTTTAAATGATTATTTCCCTAAAAAGACCAACATGAGTATTGTAGTGTAGTTGGTTAGTGCATTAGCACAACGAATGAGAGGTCATGGGTTCAAGTCTTGAAACACACATTATTATTGTTTAATGCCTCATTTGATTGTGTGGGGGAGGGGAGAGTACATGTGACAGCATGGCATTTATTTGTCTTGGGTTTTAAATATATATATAGATTTGTTAGTACTTCAGCTACTTGGTTCATGTATGTTAGTGGTATACCGTATATTCATCCCTTTTTGCTCGATCTTTTATCATGCTTGTGGGATCATAACTCCTTTCCCCAACATATCGGTATTAGAGGCAAATTGTTTAAACACATCAATACATCATAAATAGACATTCCAATTATCCATAGGTTGAAGGTGAGCCATTTCATGAGCAACTATATTAGCTTTCCTAAAAACATGAACAAAAGAATCCATTTCAAAATAAACAACAATAGCTAAAACGTCTATAACAACAAAACCAGATAAGACCCATCACATTGCTTCATTTGGATAATTTTTATCACTTGAAGAGAATCACATTCCACCACAATGGATCTAACATTACATTGGAGAGCTATTTTCAGGTTAAGAACAATAATTTTTGCTTTTGTAATGCTGGCATTTCACTCATTCTTCAACTGCTGACAGCTTGCACGCACAACATTCCCTTGATGGTCTAGAATCACCACATCCAAACCAACCCCCACGATCTCCAAAAACAACCCCATCCACATTCACCTTCAAGAACCCAGCAGCAGGGAGACTCCACGCAGCAGCAGCATGCTGCATTCTCGTTGGAAGGGACTTATTACACAAACGCCACACGAAGACTTTCACCTTAGGAGGAACATTGGAATTCCATATTTTCTTCCATACTTCTGGTACATTAGAACAGCCAAAAACATCTGTCTCTGAGTTCTTAAAAAAATTAAAAAAAATAATGGCTTGATTTAACATAATACGTACCAGTTTTGGTGTAGCCCCACATAAAGACATCATCTGAGGGTTGAGATGGCAGAGATAAATTAAGGATATCAACTGCCTCAAAAGGAAAAAATTTGCACGAACTTGGTCTTCATCCCAGTAACCGGTGAGGGGCTCAATTAACTTAGAAACCCTCTCCACATTACATTCTTCTCCACGTTACATTGTATTTACCCCCTACGACTTAATGTCAGTGACATATTATTCATGATAATGCTCCTAATCTAGTCTGGCGCGTTTTTTTAGTGGTCATAAATGGTCATAGCTCTATATGAGAATTTATATTTTAAACATTATCGATTGTTATATATATTATTGAAAATGTAGACACGATAAGAGTTAGTTAGTTAGGTGATTTTATCTGGATGAGAGATAGTGGTGGACCATTTAATATTAAATTATTAAATTATTAGCGGGTCATGTTAAATTATAAGATGGTAAATATTAATTTGGATTGGATGAAAACGAAAAGGTATAAAAGGTATTATGGGATAGAGATAGTAAATTTCTTATTGTTCAAAATTATCTAATACTTTTTCAAAACTCGTTCAACTTTTACATTGTATTTTTTATGCTCATTTCAAATATAAATATCCTCCATTAAAAAATTACATAATAAATTATTACACTTTACCCAAAAGCCAGATTAGTCTTACTTGATGAATGACATAATGAAGCTCCAAGAACTCAAAATATTAATTTAAGTTATAAATATCATCTCAAACATCCCCATTTAAATTGTAAACAACAATTCCATAACAAAAAGAAAAAAAATAAAATAAAAAACTCATTTCCATGCACTTTTAAGTTGCAGTTTTCCTTGGAAATTGCATTTAAACTTAAATATACTCTATTAATTCCCCGGCTAATTCGGACAACACATGATCATTCTCCACAATCTCATGTGTCGAAGTAAGAGTAACCCTCGTTTGAAAATAATTTGGTTCCTCTAAATGATCCTATATGAACGTCCGAATATGGTATCCCTCTTTATTGTCTGATACCCATGTGATATATGGTCACAAATCATATTATTACTTTGTAGAGAATTATAAGATAAACAACTAACTCTTTTCCAATAACAGATTAATCATTACATCGTATCTACCCCGGCCCCTACGACTTAATGTCAGTGACATATTATTCATGATAATGCTCTAATCTTGTCTGGCGCATTTTTTTAGTGGTCATAAATGGTCATAGCTCTAGATGAGAATTTATATTTTAAACATTATCGATTGTTATATATATTATTGAAAATGTAGATACGATAAGAGTTAGTTAGTTAGGTGATTTTATCTAGATGAGAGATAGTGGTGGACCATTTAATATAAAATTATTAAATTATTAGCGGGTCATGTTAAATTATAAGATGGTAAATATTAATTTGGATTGGATGAAAACGAAAAGGTATAAAAGGTATTATGGGATAGAGATAGTAAATTTCTTATTGTTCAAAATTATCTAATACTTTTTCAAAACTCGTTCAACTTTTACATTGTATTTTTCATGCTCATTTCAAATATAATATCATCCATTAAAAAATTACATAATAAATTATTACACTTTACCCAAAAGCCGGATTAGTCTTACTTGATGAATGACATAATGAAGCTCCAAGAACTCAAAATATTAATTTAAGTTATAAATATCATCTCAAACATCCCCATTTAAATCGTAAACAACAATTCCATAACAAATAGAAAAAAAATATAAAAAAAACTCATTTTTTTTTTCGAATAGAGGCATAGATTATACTTCCGTCCAATGTGGCAAGCCCTTATGATTCCAGCCCTCTCATTGCATGCAAGGTTAACAGAGCAAGTATATACATGCCACGTGTCATCATATATAATATTAAAGCAAGAAAAATTCTGTCCAATGTGGCAAGCCCTTATGATTCCAGCCCTCTCATTGCATGCAATGTTAACAGAGCAAGTATATACATGCCACGTGTCAACTACTACTAAAGTGCAATGTTTGAAAACCGATCATCTAAAGCATGAAAATCGGAGAGAATAAGCATTTGAGTGTATGAATCATTGAAGCACATACAAATTCAAAAAAACTGGTGGCTTTAAGGAAACAGATCATTCACTTCCAAAAATTAATCCATAACTTAAGCTTTAGCAATATTATTGCAAAAGGAAACAAAATCACTCCTAATCATTTCCATTTTATATATTTCATAAACTGAAGATCTGTCCCGTGATTTTGGGTTGTCAATATTGATTCTTACTAATGTTAGAATAACACTTTAAAACTACTACTATATATGATAAACCCAACTGCATAAGCGAAACAAGCTAAAATCGAACCACGGTGGCGTATCACTTGCGATACCAACCACAATAAAAAAGAAGCTCATTACCATCATTTCTTTCGGCAAAAAGGACAAAGGAATTGAGGAGCTAACAAACACAATATATACACACACACGAGACAGAAGCAGCAACATATTAACGACAGCAACAATCACAATTCACAACAGCTCAATGGAGCGTCGGCTTGCAAAGGTAGAACAACTCCAATGACGGATACGAGAGGAGGATAGGGAACTGAAAGCAACAAATACAAAGGAGGAGATAGAAAAAGAACATGCAACACCTCAACAATCAACCATTGTCGGATCAATGGCGGTAGAACTCCGGCAGAAGTACAAGTACTTTGGCAACAAAAGCAGAGAAAAGATAGATGTGGAAAAAAAGAAGAGTTGGACTTAGAGTCCCAATTGAGAAAATCGGATTTTGTTTGGTGAATAATCTAGAAGATCTGGGATGGTGGGATTGATTGAAATCAAGTGCAAAATTTTGTTTGGTGAATAGAGAAAATAGGTTTGCATTCTAAAGAATAGAGCACTAGGAGAAAAAAAAAGGAAGGGTTGCGCTGCAAGGGCTGCGTTTTCTAGAAAACGCAGCCCTTCGTGTATGAAGGGATGCGGTTAACCAGAAAACGCAGCCCTTCGTACTGTATGAAGGGCTGCGGTTTTTGGGCTAATCGCAACCCTTCACATCCCATCCCACATTTCAGTTTGCGCGCATAACTTTTGTACACACAGTAGACATCCGAAATTTCCTTCCCTCAGAAAAATTTGACGAGCGAAACAAAACCTCTCCCTCTCACTCACTCGCACAGCTAACCCTAACGCCCCATCACCGGAGCCCTAACGCCGGAGCACCATCACCGGAGCCCTAACGCCAGAGCCACGGCATTGACAAGTGTGGGTTTGCGCACCACCAGCATTGTTTGTGCACCCCACGACATTCATTCGAGTGGGTTTACGTACCACGCAGTTGCACCACCTTGCAGCGCCACCACCACCACGACATTCTCTCCTCCACTGCATTCGACTCTCTCACTCTCTTCCGGTAATTCCCCTCTCTCACTCTCTCTCCTCTTTTTTATTTCTTAATTAATTTGTTAATTTCATTGCATAATTTGTTAATTTCTTCTAATTAATTTGTTTAATTTAATTTCTTCTATTTCATTACTGAAATAGTGATTGTAAGGGTGGGGGAGGGGCGGGGGGAGGGTGGTTAGGAGTGTGGGAGGGGGCGGGGGGTGGGGGGGCTGGGGGAGGGTGGGCGGGGGTGGGGAGGGGGGTAGGGGGTGGGGGTGGGGGAGGGTGGGGAGGGTTGGGGAGGGTCAGGGCGGGGGGGTGGGGGAGGGCTGGGGATGGTGGGCGGGGGGGTGGGGGAGGGCGGCATGGGGTGGGACAGGTGGGGGAGGGCTGGGCGAGAGGGTGGGGGAGGGCATATAAACATGTGTTCTAATTTGAGTATGATATATATGATAATGTATGTATATTTCTTGATATGAGATTATATGAAACGCAATGTAATTTAGCTATGAAATCTACAAGTTGTTTGAATCATCATCATATGCCTAGATACCTGTTCAAGACTTACTCATTAGAAGTAAGTCTTGAATAGTCCCCGGTTTGGGACTGTTCTTGGACATTTGATCTCACTTAGGTGGTGAATGTGTGTCTTCTTTTCAATTCTGAGGAAAGTCTTGGCTTATCGTTTCTCTACATTGTTCTCTGGGTACATATGTAGATAAGCAATTATCTACATTGTGTACTTGGAGAACTGTAGGGAAATGCTGTCGGATTTTCCTTAGAATTGAAAAGTTGGCATATATTCACTAGTGAGATTAGACGTCCAAGGATGGGTTAGGTTGGAGTGATAAGGACCTTCGGCTGCATGCATACATTTGAACATGTCACTATCTTAGCTTGCTCTATACGTGTGTGATTTGAATATGTGAGTGTATGTACTTAAATAATGATTGATGCATTATAATTATTGGTTGTGTTTAGTTATTAGATGTCTTCTTGAATGAGATGGATCGTATTTGGATGTATGGTAGTCGTGAATCGATTGAGTTTGTGAATGGGGTCTCGGAATTCTGTACATCTGCATTACAACATCAAGCATCCTCTGGAGCAATCGACTTTTATTGTCCTTGTGTCGATTGTAGAAATGTGAGCAAGGTTAGTAGTATACATTTGCTTAGGGAGCATGTCTTTCGCCGTGGGTTCGTTTAGGCCTCAATACCACGTATGGGTTTGGCATGGTGAGGGGAAGTATATAGGAAGCTCTAGAGTAATGAACGATGTATGTGAAGAAAAGAAGGATTTAGATAATTGGGATGATGAGTTCGGGGATGAGAATTGGGATGATGAGTTTGTAGATGATGATAGGGATCGGATAGACGAGATGATACACGAGGTTGAAGATCAGTCGTGTAGACGACCTCGCATTTTTGAGTCTATGTCTGAGGCTGCTGAAAAGCCGTTGTATCCAGGTTGTACAAAGTACACCAAACTTTTCGTCGTGATAACACTGTTCAACATTAAGCCGAAAGCTGGTTGGACAGACTCTAGTTTCACATCGTTGTTGGAAGTTTTAGCTGATATGCTCCCTGATGGAAATGAACTGCCAAAGTCGTACTATTATGCGAAGAAACTGATGTGTCCTTTCGGTTTAGAGTACGAGCGGATACATGCTTGTCCTAACGATTGTGTGCTTTATCGCAATGAGTATGAGCATTTACATATGGATTGTCGAGGTACAAGCGTGAAGGAGCTGGAGGTAGTGAAGGACCACCAGCTAAGGTGTTGTGGTATCTACCCATAATACCTAGATTTAAGCGCATGTTCTCAATTAAAGGAGATGCGAAGAATTTGAGATGGCATGCAGATAGTAGGAAGAAAGACGGTCTGCTCAAGCATCCGGCTGATTCGCATGAGTGGAAAAGTATCAACAGGGTGCATAAGGCATTTGGTAATGAGGATAGGAATTTGAGGCTTGGATTATGTACGGATGGCATGAACCCTTTTGGCAATCTTAGTTCTCAGCATAGTACATGACCAGTAGTTTTAGTGGTTTATAACTTGCCTCCTTGGTTGTGCATGAAACGCAAGTACATCATGATGTCGCTTCATATATCGGGGCCCAAACAACCTGGAAATGACATAGATGTATACCTCCAACCGCTTGTTGAAGATTTACAGAAGATGTGGAACGAAGGAGTGTTTGTATTTGATGCGTATGCTAATGAGATGTTCACTCTGTGTGCCATGCTTTTTTATACTATGAACGATTATCCAGCTTATGGGAACTTATCTTGGTATAAGACTAGAGGAAAACAACTCTGCCCGATTTGTGTAGATGACATGAAGTCTACACACCTTAAGGGCTGCAAACATGTCTATATGCGCACACGAAGGCTCCTCAGACGCGACCATCCCTATCGGTTTAAGAAGAAGGCATTCGATGGGACGGTTGAAGAGGAAGTTGCTCGTAGACCATTAACTGGTACTGAAGTTTATAATCAGGTTAAGAGCATTGAAATAATCTTTGGTAAACCTACTAGTGATGTTGATCGACCTACAGGATTATGGAAAAGGGAGTCCATTTTTTGGAAACTCCCATATTGGAAAGATCTAAAGGTCAGACATTGTTTGGATGTTATGCACATAGAGAAGAATGTTTGTGAAGCTATTCTTGCGACACTTATGAATATTCGGGGCAAGACAAAAGATGTTAAGGCGTCACGACTTTACTTGGAAAAACAGGGGCTTCGACCAGAGTTGTGGGCTCAGAAAAGGGACGGAAGGAAGAAGAAAGTAGTGGAAGAAAGGGTTGATGAGGAAACTCAGAAAAGTAAAAAGAAGGTGGAGGATTCGGAGAAGCTGCAATTCGAGAGGAGCTCGGGGAGGAGATGACACATAACTTCAACGCCATTTTGGAGCAAATGGGTTTACCGACTTTTGCTGCATTGAAGAAGGGTAGTGATATTACACCTAGCCAGTCGACCAGTGATCCACGAACATCTATTGATCAGATGATACCTTTACCTGATCCACATGTAGTACCCGAGTTGAAGGTAATCACTTAATCCCTTTGCTTTGTTAAACAACTATTGTTCTTAAATGCATGGAATTCTTACTATAATAATGTTGTTTCATAGACTAACTATAAATGGAGTTTTTTTTAAAGGAGGAGACACCATGCGAACTATTAGCTCGAGGAGATGGTTATGATAGTTTCATTCTGGTAGCTTATGGCCATGCACAACCCCCTAGCAAATGTTTTTTTTTTCGAATTGTTATTTTCGGCATCCTAAGCAAATGTTTTTAGTATCAGCAACCCCATATAAGAATTGGTGTATTTTCTTCAATTGTGTGTGATGTTTGTGGTGAATTGTTGTACCAAGGTGTTTCTTTTGTGATTGTATATACATCTAGTATCAACAAGAGAAGACAATTTGGTGTTGGTGTACACACTTATTTGTTGGTTATTAATGGAAATGTTTGGTACTAGCATATGTATGGTGGTTTTTTCCGCCCACATTATTGGATTATCCACATAATTCCTTGTATTCCATTGTCTATATCATTGGTTGTTTATGGATTTTATATGTGAACTAGTTCTTGTCCCGGGGCGATACGCTCCGGATTATTTACCAACGTGCATTTGATCTTCAAAAATAGAAATATTATATTGTCTTTAAATGATTATTTCCCCTACAAAGACCAACATGAGTATTTATTGTAGTGTAGTTGGTTAGTGCATTAGCATAACGAATGAGAGGTCATGGGTTCGAGTCTTGAAACACACATTTTTATTGTTTAATGTCTCATTTGATTGTATGGGGGAGGGGAGAGTACATGTGGCAGCATGGCATTTGTTTGTCTTGGGTTTTATTATATATATATATATATATATATATATAGAAATATTATATTGTCTTTAAATGATTATTTCCCCTCAAAAGACCAACATGAGTATTGTAGTGTAGTTGGTTAGTGCATTAGCACAACGTATGAGAGGTCATGGGTTCAAGTCTTGAAACACACATTGTGGGATCATAACTCCTTTCCCCAACATATCGGTATTAGAGGCAAATTGTTTAAACACATCAATACATCATAAATAGACATTCCAACTAATGTGAAAAATAATAGAATTTTGAATCCAAAGTTGACTGAAAGCGTTCAACAACAATATTGCTAATGACACTAATGCATATATGAGCTATGGAAAAAGTTTGAAGATATGAGTGAGCGCAAGAGGGGCTTCAGAAGTTGGAGTACACGAAAGCTAACAGCATGCAGACTACACCAAGGCAACATGCCCGAACGTAATAAGGGCACCATTGCACCAAATCATATTTTTGCTATTTGGTTTTACAAACGATTTAGAGACGATATAGAAATAATGATAAAATAAATGGGTTTTCGATCCGGGATATGGCTTGTCATTTGTAATATGATTCGTTTAGAAATTCAGTCTAATAGTCATATATATTAACTATAAATGATTTTTTTACTTTTTATAATTTACACTTAAATTGGCATCAACACTCTGAACTATAGCGCAGGTGCGCTCAATGCCACCAACTAGGATTTATAGCCAGAACACCACCAAGTATGGACCCTCAGGTGCGGTTTATACCATAAATGAGGTTGGAGACCAAAAATTATCACGGGCGACGGGAGAATCTTAATATTATATTATTATTTTTCCATTTTCCCCCAAGTCTTCGGCCTTATTTATTTTATTATATGACTTATTTTGTGGTGAGAATTCTGTCTCCTACTCATTTATGGTATGGAGTGCACCTGCGTCCACGTTGGTAATGTTACGGCTATGGTGCACCTGCCCCATGTAGTTCGAGTGCTGGCGCCAATTTTGCCTTTAAGATATTAATGCTCAAAGTTGTCATTATTAGCAAGATGCAAAGTATCAATGATAAATCTAAAAAACGAAGGAAGATATTATCTTAAAGAATGTGTAATG
This sequence comes from Beta corolliflora, assembly GCA_947648045.1. Taxonomy (NCBI): domain Eukaryota; kingdom Viridiplantae; phylum Streptophyta; class Magnoliopsida; order Caryophyllales; family Amaranthaceae; genus Beta; species Beta corolliflora. Next base: position 1,146,701 of record CANSZD010000511.1, on the reverse strand, counting down.
TATAAGTAAGTGACATATGAATCGTCTATGGTAAAGTGGTTAATTCATTCATAAGATGGTGAGCTTATACTTTGCATTCCATATACATTCTTGCCAAGTTGTCAGCATTACTTTCAATTTTGGTCTTCACAACTAGGGGTTAGAAGCATTTTAGACGACTGTAAACATTATCACCCTGAAAAATCAGGTAAACATTCATTAATAGATAGAATAGAACTAAAAAGGCAAATTTCATAGTCCCCCAGTTCTTCATCAGAATCATCACAGCTGGAAAAAGAAAACAAGTGGAAGAAAAAAGGAAAAGGCTCAACAATAACTATAAACTTGGATAGAAGAAAAAAATTGTTGTAATACATTGCCAAAATTTGAGATTGGATTGAAGAGACTTCACTACACTTTCCTTGCCTTTCGTGCTTGGAAATACAAAATTTGACATTCAAGATACAAACCTTTTTTTTGGTCTAAGTGAATGCTTCTTATTAGTATCTCTGTCTACACGCTAGTATAGAAATATATATTATATATGACTATGTACAAAAAAGAATCACCAAAAATATACTAAACAGGGTTGGAATTTTCCTCCCACTTTTCTGAGCTTGTACAGCAAAGAATGACATAAAAAGCTAACCTTGAGTCTTCAACTGCTTCAATAAACTATGTAGGCTTTCAATTTGTTGACCAAGTTCTTTGGCGCGATCAAGGAGTTGTGAGGAATTCTCTGATTCACCGATGTTGGCTATCAGGGCAGCACATTTTGATTCTGTACCCTCCAGTTCCTTGTCAAGCAAGGTCACAATGGTTCTCGATGATGGATGTGGGCTATTCCCCAGTCCATTTGAAAGGCTATGCTCAAAGACAGCATTCTCACCTCGAGTGAGCTGTTTTGGGGTAAAAAAATTATCCAGACCTTCACTTCCTGCATGCCACAACATATAAATACCAGATCGGTGAAGAAATGAAACAAAGATAAGATGGAATGCTACTCTGAGACAGATCCAAATGCTAACCATACATAATCCCCCTCCAGATTTAATTGTCACAGACTCACATTACCAGCTTAAATTACACTATCAACTTGACATTTATATCTGCAGAAGGGCGTACATTATAAAAATATGATCATTTAAATATGACAAATGTAACTTAACCCTTTCTGGCCAGACGTTGAGGGAATTATTGTTGAGGTAGTATGTAGTTAAAGTTGACTGGTCTGATAGATCAACAATTCACCCTATACAACCATAAAAGAGATTTTTTTTTTGAAGGAAAGAGAAAATCTTATTGCCCACAAAAATGTACCATAATTTGTGCCAACACAAGCACAATACTCATTGGACCATGTGGTTTACTACCTTCATTTTTTGCATATTACTGCCTCCGCTTAACAAAGATTTACTTTCCTATTTCATACATTTCACAAAGATTTACTCCCCAAATGCTACCCCCATTCAAAAAAACTTACCCTTATGGTGCTGTTCCATAATAATTGGCATTTCTTTAATGTCTAAAGCTAATGTAAGCCCCCACAAACATACATTACAACCAGATTGCTCAGCTTCTAAGCTACAGCAAGATTTGAAATCCTTCTTCGCCACATAGCATGAAGGTAAACAATCGTTTGCCTCTCTCTCCCTCCATTTTCTTCTTTTGGGTAATTACACATTAGTGAACTCAAGAAAGTGTCAATATTTCTATGTCATAGCATACCTGGAACATTATAACCCGTACAACAGTAGTAATAAGACAATAGCATTATAGCACCCAACTAGTTACACAGCCAAGAGGACTATTTACACTTTTATCAACCCATGTGAAGAACATTTTAAACATTCACATCTCTCCACAGAAAAAACCTAAAGTGCCATATATTTGGGACAGAAAATTAAACTGCTGAATAAAAGTTTAAGAATTTACCAAGGTTATTTAGCTGATTAATGGCTGCTTGGCCTAAAACACCCTCCAGCTTCAGAAGCCGCAAGACTCCAGCAGCTACTCTTCCAAAAGAATCAACTTCAGATTTGCAAAGAAAGGCAAGATGCTGTAGCTCATTCTTGGTAACAACAGCCTCAATCTACAGAGAAATGCACCCAAGAAGCAATGAGTATGAACGTCAAAAGGCATACAATAGTTGGTTAAAAGCAGATATCGGTGAATTTAGATACTTATACCGGTTGTTCAACTGAGAATTTAAGGTTTTCAACCATCCAGTTGCCTAATCCATCGTCAATATTATCTTCAGAGACAACCACACGAGCCTCAACATTTACTCCTCCCGCTTTCTTCATATCTGCTTCTCTAGTAGCGCTGGCAGGAAACTCCGCTGCATGGATGCTTGTTTGGACTTGAGGTTTTAAGGTCTGCAAACCTTCAACGCCAATCTGTGCACATTACACATCAGTGACCTTACATGAGCTGTGAATGACAAACATGAGATACTGGCCTATGCTACTCAGTACTCAGACAGTCAGACTCTCCAAAGAACTACGCCACGAGTAGGGATCACAGGATCCAAGACTTCAGTTTCAGATTTTAGGAGACAAGAAAAAGATCACAGGTATCTAGATACTGGTGTGTGGTATGACGTAAAATTGTCCTAAAGTTACTTAAAAACAGATGTAAAAAGCAACCAAACAAAGGGTTAGACAAAACAATCTTACTTCCCTTATAAATCAGAGAAATTACTTTAAATAAAAAAGCCCCATGTACCCATAAAAACCAAACATCTAGAGACTAGAGAAAAAAAGTTATAGACACTTCGCTGCTCTAATCTTTTGTCAATCCAAGTCTACATAGAGAGCATAGAGGTTGCAGAAAAAGAAAAGAGCTAACAGATGAAATGGACACATCCTTCATGCAGACAGCAGCATAAAAAACTTTGCCAGTAGAGACTAACAGATGCGGCTATCTATCAATAGAGAAGACGGCAAGAGCAGTGATGGTATTAACAATGACTGAAAAAAAAATTGCACCATCTAACTCACTGCACGATCATCATAAAAATTCCAAAAACTTTCAAATCTTAATTTAAAAAATATCATATTTAATTAACAGATCTACTGTGCTACCATTCGAATCCTAGATTTAAAAATTATATTTGCAGCACCATTCTTGACTATGTACCCTTCTATAGGCCAAAGGCAACATCAAAGACAATTAATGTTGGTATGCCAATCTGAGATTACTCCCTCTCCTCTTTCTTTCCTCTGTCAATTCCATAGTCATAACCTTTTAGGATGTATCCCAGGCATACCAGCATCATATCGGCCAGAGTGTTGTGTGAATGTCGGAACATAAGGGTCAAGGTGACGAGTTGGCAAAACCAAGAACAATGCTAATCACCACAATTTTCTCGTACTATCTTGTAAGCAGCAGGAAACATATCATTTGAAAACCTTGCAATCAAAACATCATAAGGATATTAATCCTCTCTCCATATTTCATCCTTGCCAAACTGTTGAAACAATAGGTGACATACACCAGCTCTTTATTCCAGACAATTTAGTCCTTCAGAATTGTCATATCTAAAGCATAATCTTTGACCAACACTATTAAAAAATCAGTACAAAGATTGCATATTGACCATCCTTGACTTTTATTCACGTTATTCTTAGAAAGTAATATTTGCACTTTGAGTTAGTTACCTGCAGTCCTCCCTAAGAGCACAACTCCCAATACAAGCTTTCTCAATTAAAAATGTAGGACACCATTTTGGGAAGTCAAAATAACAACTTCCAGGTTCTCAAATGTGCAAATGATTCTCAGAACAAAGAGAACCAGAATTGAGATACAAGAAATAGATGCTTAATTCCAGCAGACCGATAAAAAATACTCAGATGGATCAGAAGATTAAGCTAACTACCATTCTGCCAAAATAGACCCTTTACTTAGTTAAGTATTAGTATTTGCATAGAAAAAAAAGCAACCAGGGGCTTTGCAGAAAATGAGTTTTGGGGAAAAAGGAAGACAGGATAAATCCTCACCGTTATCAGTTCCACTGGATATCTGTGAACGCCGTTGGACTTTACATTGTATTTCGTTAGGTCCTTTGGCTTTGGACTATTTTTTGCCTTAATCTTCAAGCTCTTAAAAGTAGTATGCCAAGACCTATCTTCCCTATTAGAATTTTCACCATTATTAATACATGAGCTTTCTATCATCTCTGCGGCGCCTTCAAGAGCAAACAACCAATTTCTAAGATCAACTGACACATCCACCTCATCTGGCCTTCCCAGGTGAGAGAGAAAACTATCATGGTTAGTATCACATGTTCCATCTGCAAAATGAAAAGATTATTTACAAAAGGTATTTAGAAATGCCAAGAATTCAAGCAGGACTGCACTCAGATTAGAAGAACGAGGGCAAGTACATATCATATGACATGAATGCAAGATTTTCAGTTTATGCAATACAATTAGATTAGTAAGACAATTCTCATACTTTCTTTCACGTGATCCACAGCATGAGATGGTGCTTTGAAGACCTTTGACAATGGACCGCCAGACAAATTCTCCAACCCTTTCAAAAGTCCTTCACTAGGGCCCCCATCAGCCCCAAGAATTCCAAACTGATGCAATAAAGCTTCAGAATAGTTCATTCCTCCACCCAGACGAACACCATCAATACAAGCTGACACATTTAAGCTATGACAATCAGCATCTTGAGCTTGGGAAGGAATCACATGCACAATGTTAACATCGAGGAACGGAGAAGCATGCTTTGTCCTCCCCCTTAACCGATTCTGATCTTTTTGTTCTACCCATAATACAGCTCTGAGCTGTGGACATCCATTTGCATTTACCAGAGAACCATTTGTACAGGAAGTTGACATTGAACCATTTGCAAGCGCGGAGTTACCCTCGACATCTAAACAATCCACTTCCACAGTTTCCCAGCGTATATTAGATGAGATAGCAATGGCACCACCAAGGGTTCGATGACCTACTTTAATAAACAGATCTTCCCCCATGAATTGAACCAAAGGCTTCCCTTGTGTAGTCTTGCAGGAATTTTCCAGAAATCTTAGTTGAAGGTCCTTTATGGTAAAGCTCACTGCAGTATCACTGGGAGCCTTAGAAATAAGCTCACCATTCCAAGATTCAGTTCTTTGGCTTGTCAGTTTACTGCTCTTTCCTACTAAAGCTATCTTCTCACTTACTTTTCCGAAATAAGCGTAGAGATCCAGGACAAAAAACAACTGCTCAACAGAAGTATTGGAGCAGTATTGCTTGCATGCAATACCAACTCTCACAATACCCCCGGAAGGAGGAACATGAACTAGTAGGCTTCCATCTAGAGTTGCCATAGCTACCTCAATACAGACCTCCTTCACCTCAACACATCTCCACAATCTCAGAGAAGAATCAGAAGAATTTTTCTCAACAACTGCATCATTTGATGTTTCAAGAGATAAACTTACGTATGAAGCTCCAGCAGACCATTTTTTCTGGCTACCATCAATAGGTTGATCATCCCAGAGGCAGAAACAAGCAGGATCCTTCTCCAACTCAAGCACAGTCATACGTAGTGCAGGGCATTCGGACAGAAACAGATTTTCGATGTGAAGCTTAGCTTGAGCAAACAAGTCCTGGAAAGCAGTCTCACTACTGCAGGCATCATTAGCTGCCTTTGCAGCGTCCAATGGAACTGTAAGATCTAATTCTTTTAGAGTGAACATAAGAGAATTCATGGAACAATCCGGCAAGACAGAACCAGTATTGACAGCAATTCCATCAGCTAAAAAGGAACATATTCTCAAACAGGACTCTTCCTGAAGATGGATCTGCACACAGAGAACCAAAGCTGCAGTTTACACTGCAGAACCATAATCTAACCCAATATAAATTAGAGATATGATAACTGAAAGCATACCATAAGAGGCAGGCAGGCAATTACTGTCTGTGAAGCTAACAATGGAGGAGCCGGCGAGGGCGTCACCTGCAGAGAATGGATGTTTATAAATGAGGCAGCCTCATTCAATTTCCAATGCTCATCTCCCAGAGGATATATTGGAGGTGAAAAGTCCTTTGCTGCCCAAAAGAAGAGATAGAATCAGACCTAGACAATTAAGGTCAGAAAAGTGCCACACTCGCAATTACTAGTGAATTTGATCTACAGTCTGCTACCACTATCAGAACTTTCTTGTAAAATATGCAGTCAGAATATATTAATAGAAATACTACGAAAAACTATTTGATTCAACATTAGAAACAAGATAAAAAAAAGAATCTAGTAAAGTCTTCCTAGGACCAACCACCACTACTGCTCACTCTATCCCTCGCCTTCATTGTTCTTACGAGTGGCAATCTCTCCTGTGGTCCAAACTTCCTTTCTGGCCTCCTGTCCAGCCACCTAAATTCCCTTGCCCACCATATGTCTCTTCTCCTTCCTTTTTTCATTTTTCCCTAACCCCTTGTCTTTCCCCCACCCCTCTCATACCATTGTACAAACACAGTAAAAGAAGACATGGGGAAGCAGTCGTGCAACTGATGAAACCAGGGGAAGACGAAGGGGACAGGAAACAAAGGATAGGCAGAAGGAGAAGGAGATGTAGAAATGGAGAGCTGGGAGAGGATGGTTCAAAAAGAGAAAGAGGGTAAGAGGGGCAAGATGGAGATAGATAACAGATGATGACCGATGACGGATCAGAAAGAGCCACCAGTTTATTGGCTGCCAACTCTGGCACAGGGGTTCAGCAGCCATCCGAAACCTCTCGATTGGAAACTACATCTAACGAGAAGATGCTAAAGTAGGTACAGGGGAGTGGCGTAGGTCGACATTGGAAAAGGAGTGAGGGAGTTTCGAAAAAATTTCCTTTTCCGGTTGCTTTTTCATTTTACATAATTGTTTCAAAAGTTCTTTTTTATATTCTGCCTGACAGAAAATTCCAGGATAGTCCACCACTCATAGGCGCCAATTGCAAACCAAATTAGCCTATAACTAGTATTGGAAGCTTCCTGACTTTAGGATATACAGCTAATACATAATTTGAACAACATTTGGCGAACTTTATAAAAGAAACAGAAAACAGAACCAGTGATACCAAAGTCAGGAATCTGCTGAAAGTCTTTTCCTAATGCCTGCATTGATGGTTGGATAAGAGTGCACGGAGGTCGAGAAAATGTATCCCTGCATTGTAAAAAGTCCACAAACACGTCACATACCCCTTGGTGGAAATAAATTATAACTCACATCTACACACATATTAAAAGGCATTGTTTATAACACATGCACGCCGTGTGGTAATCCTCTGTATCAAATCCATTGTTTGCAAGTGACTACAGTATACTATTGTCTCATAAAACAAATATGATATAAGTGCACATACTAAGACTTGAATCCTCAACCTATAACAAAAAATTCTCATATACGAAGTGATTGTTCAACATTAGATTAGAAAATGTCAAAAGCTCACAAACAAAAATTAGCGAAAAATCTCTCTTTTAATAATTACATCTAGAGCCTACCTGCAAGCACAACCCAGCCATCCAATTTTGGCTATAGTTATTTTATGTATTTGGGGGAGGGGGGAATCTTGAGAAAACTCTCTTCAGCCATACTAGAAAGCTAAGGGTTGGAGCTAAAACTCGAAATCTTAAAGCCATATGCCAAGCCTCAAAGAAAAATCTCGAGGATCACCCACAAACTCATTAACTGTAATAAAAAAACAGTCAATATTAAGTCAAATGAACATGAACAACCCAATATAAATTTATTGAACTGGAAGCCCGGTGACCTAGTCAAAGCTCAAAGGTAACTGAAAAGTTGAGAAAGCAAGTATTTCTTTAACGGCAAAAACTTGATAAGATATGATTTCCAAAACTCAAAAAGAAGACATAATGAAATTTAATTCCTACTGATGAGTTATTTGTAAGTAAATGGTCAAGCTAAAAGAGATAATTCACATGAAGGTAATCGAGCAATAAAAAAATATGTAGGCATTAAATGGTTTAGGTACCAAACTATGGTGATAAACCCCAATAAACCAACTGGAAGTATGGAATGCAATAAAAGATATTCAGAGACCAGAGATTTCTCCCGGTAAATATTTCTGTAATGCATAAGGCCAAATAAAATATGAAGTTAACACAAAAACCAAGGAAATCAGAGGGCGAAAGACAAACAATAGATAGATATAGAGTTTACCTCAAAAAAAGTCCACCAATCATAACTTGGGTCAAGTTTTTGGCATTTTCTCCATCAGATGTACTTGCCTGACAAAAATAGTAACACCAATAAGCGGAAGCCGTAAACAAGTACATCCACAGATATTCAGTATAAGATTTGAACACAGTAAGTAAAAGCAGACCATTAGATGAAGATGACTGCTATGGTTTCTGCATGTGAACTTATCTCAAGTGACTTATTAGACATCATAGGACCTTATCAGCCTTAGATTTCACCTTATCTTTACACTTGATTGGGCCTGAAGAACCGTGACTAGATATGATCACCCCGTAACTTCCTTTTTTTAAGATGAAGAAGATGACCCTAAGATCACATGTACCTTCCTGATTAAACAGCAAGTTTTTAATGTCAAATTTTCCAATTGTCATTGCTTATTTTGATGAGTTGCCATCACTATCCATCTCTTACTTCATCTTTTGATACAGCTAACAATCATTTGCCTCAACACCTCACCCCCTTTCATCTTCATAGTGGGAGTACCCTGCTTTCAAATCCAATGAACAATCTCCTATTCGTGAACTCATTGTACCCAATAATCATGAAGACTTTTCCTATGATTGAGGCTAAACCTGTCTGGCACGATGAGCAGAACTATCCATCCATTACAAGTATCCAATAATCTTGTATTGAGTTATTGAAGCTTATTTGATTCACCCATTCTAGTAACACTGTCTAGCTGTTCCGCCAGTATTTTTCATAATTTTGGCATATCTGATAATGGCTATAAAATGCAGTTCTCCAAATCACTCAACCTACCCTTACACATAAATTAAAATCCTAAGTCTCAGCTTGTTTGAGTGCAAATAGACCTGGGAACTTCAGGTTCAAAGAAAAAAACAAGAAAGAGAATATACAATGTTTCGTAAACTCACTTCTATCGAACTAAGTGCCTATGTAATTAAATTACCATGGAGCTGGGAATTGCTCACCAAGGAGAGGCATGGTAAGTGCAGATTCACATGTACATCAAATACACAAAGTACTACTTGGCCCATGAGGATTGTCTTCATTATTTTAAAGCAAATCCTTGGGAGCTAATCCATGAACCAAATGAATTCCCAACGTAGGAAATGTGAGCAACAGACAACCGTCTCTACTTGATTTATCATCCTTGTTGATCAAGCATTTTGCTAGCTTTGGCCATTTGACTTTAAAGACCAAATGTGTGTTTAGGTAATAAAAAAAATTTGGATAGCTACAGTTCAAATATGTCCAGGTCACCAAAATCCACCAGGGATGACAATTTAGTGTGCTTCTATAGATCCATAGAGTGAGGGTATGGATTAAGAACCACACTAGAATGACAGGAAGCCAAGGCAAGGCAGCAGGGAGAAGAGCAACAGAGCAAACAAATGAAAAGCAAGGGCATTGGAGATGGAGAAAAGAAACTAACCACCACCAAACTCAGCAAAGAAGACAAAAAAAAGGGGAAAAGTGAGCTGAAGCTTCAAACAAATAGAAAGAAATAGAGAGATGAAGATTAACAAATTTGTTAGAAAATGGCAGATATTTCGATTTGAATATGAAAGGCATAATTCAAAAGAGGATGATCCTGAACAGAGAACGATTTCAAAGGCTAATTTGGAGATAATGATATCTGACTAACATGCGTTCATAAAGATCCAGCAGTGTCTCCATGATTAATGCATCTTATGAGGTAGCTCCAATTGTCAGTAGTCAGTACTCAGTACATTGTTCCCAACGAAGTTTGACAGGCAGCTCCTGCAAATAAGTTCTGCCTCATAGCAGTTAACTTCAGTCCCTTCACACTTTCTTAGCAGGATTGGTTTATCTATCATCACAAATGCTACTCCCAACCAAGTAAATTAGCAACTTACACCACTCCCACTAGCTTAATAATTCAAGACCACAACATACAAGAAGAGATCCAGGACTTCCTATTGTGCAGAGGTGAACTAGGATATTCCAGCCCCAGCCACCAATATATGCAACTTGGGAGTTGAGATTCCCTTTCTGTTTTACATGTGCATCTAAAAGCACCAGTCCATTGAGTCTGGCATCTTCTTTATTTTTCTTTGGCTAGGATCTCCCGTAACAACGATAAATTTGTGGTCTCTCTGTAAGGAAATTAGGCTAAATCTTTTACCAAATAAGAGAGGAATCAGACTCATAACGATTGGAAATTATTTATATGGCTTCAGCCGCATTGCTCTTTTTTTATTTTTTTGGAGGATTCAGATCCCTCAACAAATATCCTTCTGTTGTAATGAGAATACTTAATTCACCACAATACAAGCAATCAAACATATACAGAGAAGTAACCAGAAATAACAAAGTTCATGATTTTATTGATCTGATTTTTGGTATCACTTCTGTAATTTTTGAATGTTCAGACCAAAACCACCTTTATCAGAAGTTAGACAAGACCATACCCGTGAAAAGCAGAGTGACTGCATCAACAGTTCAAGCCTAAATTCTGCATGAAAATTAAAATGCCAGCATGTCAGATTTTAATCATATACTAGAAGTCTAAGACACTATTGCAATCCAATCCTTCAGTTATACTAGCATTGCAAGCCGGAGATGAGAAAAAGTTAAATAAAGTCTGAATGAAACTGACCTGTGTCTCTAATGCAGAGAAAAACATGATCAACAATAATGGAAATTAATGAACGTCCAGCTGCTTCTGTAGATCGCTGAGGATACAAAGGTAACATTTAATAAAAGCTAGGCAACAATAATTTTGAACTAGTACGAAATGTCAGGCAGAACCTTCTGTGCCCTCGGATCCACATCTCCTCTGTTAAGACAGACGTATAGTCCCGTCAAGAAGCGAAGAAAAGCTCTTAGTCCTGGTCAACAGAACAGTAGTTAACTACAGAGAACACGTCAGAATGAAATAAAACCAAAGTGTGTGTCTCACTAACCTGGTTCACTCAAAGCAGGACAAACAGCTTCAGTTATATGCAACCTGGCCTCAAGCCCCAGAGGATCATTAAGTTGAGTCCTTTGTACAGTGATCTGATGGAAAAACAAACAAAATTTTATAACTGACTTATTAACGATATCATTTGCAGATGCATGCAAATTCAAATGAGAAATAAAAATTACATAAGCCTGTCCCGATATCCCCTCGAGAAAGCGCTCTCCACCAAAAAAAGAACGTTTTGCTCCATCATCATCTCTCTTATTTGATCCCTCTTGAACACGGACATCCATAAACATGTCAGGGTGAGGAAGGAGATCAATGGACAGAGATCCCCATTCAAGTTTCTGGCAGAAAAGAAAACAGAATAAATTGTGATTCCGTGGGTTGAATAAGTATCAAAAAAGAGAAATTTATACAGGAACTAAAAAAAAAAGACAACAATATAGTATCAAGCTGGCTTATTTACTTTGAAAACATAGATGAAATCCTTGTTGCTGGAGAAATCTCTTGCTTCTTTAAGATTTACAACCTGACAGAAAACAATTGGATGTATAATTATTTGCACGAGGTAAAAAAAAACAATAGAGAGTACCACTCCACTGACCTCCCAGTTTTCATTAGTAGTGTAAAGTAGTAGGTTACGAATAGTAATGGATGCCATAGGAGGCGTCCTACAAAACATAATACAATAGTGATATAAATATACAGCCATCAGCTAGAATGTGAGGGTCAAATGCAGCTTGATTTTCCAGTATTACGAATATTAGCAAACAAGCAAACGAAATTTATACTAAAGACAAAAAGTTAACATTACCATGTTGCTCCACCTTGACGACGACCAGCTCCTCGAGTTTCAAGTAAAAGGTTGACAGTCTGTACTTCTATAGTCATCCCATCAGCAATCTGATGCAGCAAAGATAGTAAGATATGGAGGAAACAAGATGTGGTTACTGTTGGTAAGGCTGATGGAGAAACGCAGTCAGGAATTCACTAATGCTCATGGTGAAAAATAATCTATACTAATATATTAAAAGGTGTTCTTAACCAAGGAACGGTGCCACGTGGCGCTCTCCCTTAGGTTGTTTTACTACATGTGATCCACATACAACAAAAACAATAGTAAATGCGTTATATTGATCCCATGACTTCAAGTTTATATACTAAAGTCTTAACCACTAAACCAAATCATATTTGGTGATATCATTTTAAAGTAAAATATTAATAATGAAAACTATAAGTTTCCGGGGCATAGCCCGGGCCTACAAACTAGTTGTCCATTAAAAGAAGCTTCTTCCACCAAATGCATGCACAATAAAGCATGACAATTGCCAAAGTTGAAGCAAAAGAGCTACTCAATAATGATAGAAGCATGAATAAAACTTGGAATGCAAGTTTTGTAGTTTACAATTTCAACCAAGTGTCTTGCGATCATCAAGAAGACAACAATCATTTAAGGAGTGAAAAAGGCAAAAGAAAAAACATTAGAGAGGAGAGGTCCTAGACCAAAGGGATTACTCCTCGACGTTGACTACGCCAACTATAATATTACCGCCTCTAGCTGGTTGGTAATAGGGATAGACATCAAATGCTAATTTTTTAATCAAAGCATTTCACTATTCTTCACTCTCTTAGATATCCTAAATTTTTCATGGAAAGTGAAATAACAGGTGATAAGGGATTTAGGAAGATGCCTTTCAAGTTAGGACGATCCCTTAAGATATAAAGCTCATGAAGGTAGTCCTCACTATCCTCAGCTATAGCCAAGTGACCCTACTAAACAAAGCTACGTGCAATTCGTGTAGAACATAGACACATTACGTGGAAGCAGCAGTTTACGGTAAACAGTAGGGACTAGATTTTGATCCAAAAAACAATGACCTCAATGTCGAAGATGTACAAAGATCCATCCCATATTGTCTCCACCATTAATATGGACTTGTTACCATTGTCAAAAGTGATAACTGATAAATACACAAAAAAGTTCTAGGGATATTTGAGGCGATTGATAAGTATAAAGCACATGATAAATCTCACTAGATGAGGTTCACTTAAACCTACATAAAAAAACAACATAACTAGAGCTTATTTACACTGCCAAAGAAAAAAGCTAAAAGAAAAAATTGACAGTGACATATTTAGCCTGTCGGCAAACATCAATGAGGTGTCGAATCAAAAGATAATTATGCTAAATTCTTATACAGCTACCACAAGTTTCTTTTAGCATCCACATATTATAACGCAAACCATTTGGATCTCACATAAGTCAAAAGGATCATTACCATATTTCGTTCTACCATGCGTAGTAAAGCAAGGTGAACTAAAAGTACTAGATGTTCCTACAGTAAAGCAGACTAGATCCAGTACATGTATGCTGCAAATATGGTTTTTGTGTACTCGACAGTCAACAAGGTTATTGCAGGAAATATGGGTTATGTGTATTAGACAGTCAGCAAGGTTATTGCAGCAAATATGAGTATTGCAGGAAATAACAAGGTTTGCATTAGGGATAGGAGGTCGCCTGAACAAAAATGACAGCTTGAGAATGCTCAAGTTGTTCATTGACATTTAACGAATGAGTGTTAGACTAAAGACAATACATAAACGTTTAGGATCAAGAAAAAAGCAGCATTAACATATCGCAGCGCATTAAAGCTATGTTCATTTTCCATATAAGATAAAGCAACCCACAATTATTGTCACCTGCAAGCACTTTTCTGAACTTATCACAATTCACAACTTATTGTCTTATTCTATTTGTCAAATGAACTTGGTAGTCCTTATCTAAACTAGTTTAACCTGAAGCTTTGTTTATAAGGTGAAAAGAACAAGGCCACAAAAACCAACAGCTCACAAGAAATTTTACCTTATCAGCAAATCCATAACTGCTCCCCCTTCCTGAACTACTAGTGGATTGGGCACTGCAAAAACATACTAAAATTATACTCCAAACATGTTTGTAAAAGCAAACTATAGGCTATAGCCCACATACAAGATATAGAAACGCATCACTTATTTTAATTCGAATTAGAAAGCAACAATGATACCTGCTGTTACTTTGACACGTATCTGCATCTGCATTCTCTTCAAGAACCAAATCAAGCCTATCTATTTGCACCACAATTGGCTCTACTTGCACATTGCTTACTGACGGTAGCTACATTCAAAACAACCCCCAGAAAAGAAATTGTAAATAAAAAATCTCAATCTATAATAAAGTTGAAAGGAAACTTCCAGTAAATTACGTTTTACACGTACCATAATTTCCCCCTATTCCACTCCCTTAATATGTATCTCAAGCATTACCAATTTACCATACAAGATACAGCCTATGTTCCTTTTTAATTTACACCGTTTGACTTTCACTCTTGCCAAATCAGAACTTTGGCCAATGATATCTTCAACTACGATATGTCAAGACGAATCTAACAAATATCCACGTTAATATGTTTATCCTTCACCGTATCAATCACAGAGATGTAGGAACAATGTGAATTTCCATCATCAACTCAAAATCATACTCAATATTCACTCAATTAAAACCAGAAAACAAACTACGTACCACAATTTCCAACTTTCCTACTTTCGCCGTCGTAACATTAATCGCCGGCGGCAATCCAAGGCTCGAATGTAAAGCATCTCCATCGATATCTACAATTTAGGTAGAATAAAACCAAAATCAACACATAAAAATCAAAATCACACAATTAAACGAAACAAATCTCAAAACTGATCACATTTATAGTTCCTACATCATAAGTCTAGCTCAATTCAACAAATCACGAAACAAAATTCGAATCATTTGCAGAAATTGAGAAAATTAAGAAAGACAACAAGAAATAGTGAAACCTAAATTGGAGAGCTGAGCAGTGCGGCCTTGCAACTTAAACTGATCTCTAGTGAAAGATTTCAACCAGTATTTAAGCGTATACTCCAATGCTCTTGCAAGTATCGACTCCATTATTATTATTATTATTCTCTCTCCTTAATCTAGAGAGGTCCAGAAGCTTTGAGTTTTGAGTGGTTTTCCGAGATCGGAAAACCGGGAATGAATGCCGGAAAACCGGAAGTGGATTTAGAAAGGGGTTTTGAAGATGTAAGAGAGGAAAGAGAATAATGGAGGTTTGATTGGTTTGTGAATTGTGCATGGAGAATGGAGGGAGTGTTGTTATTGCAAATTGCAATTGCGCACATAGAGTGCGTGTGGGGGAAAGAGATAAAGCGGTTGGCACGTGTGGTGGATTGAGGAGAAAGTGTGTGGCACGTGTACACGTGGGAGAAGGGAAAAGGCATCGGATCTTGGGTGACTGGGGTAGAATGTCATAGGGACGGGACATATTGAAGACTATAGAGGCGCGCGCGGTTCAATGGTGGCCTGTCGGATTCGTAAGAAGTTATGTCGGCCGGCCTCATCAATCATGTAGTACTTAGGCTATGTTCAGTTCACCTTATTTTTTTTTATTTCAGACCAGATCAGATCAGTTCATATTATGCTTATATTTAAAAACTTATTATTATTGTTATTATTATCATGATTATTATGATTATTAGTATTACTAATGCTATTATTGTTACTATTATTATTGTTGTTGTTGTTGTTGTTGTTATTATTATTATTATTAATATTACTTTATACAATTACTATTACTATTAATATTAATATTACTATTTACTAGTACATTTGTTCAAACAGATGATTATTATTATTGTTGTTATTGTACTTATTAATTATTAATATTTGTAATTATTATTAATGTTGTTGCTATTATTATAAATGTCATTGATATCACTATTTGAAGCTACTTGTGTTTAAGAAAAAGAATGTTCTTTTGGCATTGTACGTGTTCTTTTTTATATTTGTTCTAATTAATAATTTTGATATGTGATTTTCTTTTTGATGTTGTACATGTAACGAACATGACAATAGTATATGATGTTTATTTTTTAAAGCAATTTTGGTAGAATAATATAAATTATATATTACTAGTTTATATAAAACATGAGTAGGATGGGATAACCTAATGGTGTTGTCATCACGTTTAAAATTTTCCCTACAAAGGATTTCAACTTATCTTTAAAAACAAAGTTTATATAGAACAAAACAACGATATAAGAAGAATATTTAACCATTTTGTTCAAGATCATATGATTATATATATTTATAGGTTTATTTATAATATAAAAAAACAATTTATTGATATACTCCCTCCGTTTCATTTTAATTTACTCACTTCACTTTGGGGGAGAACCAAGGAATAAATACAAAAGTATGAGAGAAAAACTGAAAAGGTGGAGAGAGAAACTGAAAAGTGAGAGAGAAAAAGTAAAAAGTGGGTTAAAATATTATAAAGTGGATGACGTGGGTGGAAAAAGAGGAGAAAGTAGATGTGACATGTTACCTAAAATAGAAAAAGCAACAGTGTGTAGATTAAAAAGAAACAGACAAAAAAGGAAAGTGTGTAGATTAAAATGAAACGGAGGGAGTAACAAAGAACATGTTGTTAGTTAAATCCAAACATGTCATCAATATAAAAATAACATCTATCTTTTATTTTTAAAATGTGTTCTTTAAATAGATCTTGTATGCTCTTTCAGTATATGTTCTTTTTTTAATATCATTATATGTTCTTTTCATTACTACCTAAATTCTTATTATTAGCGGACCTTGAACATGTACAATATGTTTTATTTACCATGAACAATATGTTTTTTTTACCTAAAATGTGTGTTCTTTTATTTTTAATTTTTTTTGGGCCCCTTTCGGGAACCCCGTGGTAAGGTGAATTTCCTCCCGCCGCTTTGCACATGGTCACTCACCTAGAGACCCAACAAGCCCCAACCCCCTTCCCCCACCAACAACAATATTGAAATATATGCTTCCACCAAGATTTGAACCTTGGTCTCCCATGTAGGAGATAAGAAGACATACCATTAGACCCAAGAGTCCTTAGTCTTTTATTTTTAATTGTATGTTCATATACTAATGTGTTCTTTTTCAAAAAAAAAAACTAATTATGCTATAATAATAATAATAATAATTATTATTATTATTATTATGTTATCTATATTATTATTATTGTTATTATTATTATAATATTATCTACATTATTATTATTTTATATTATTATTATTATAAAATTATTATTATTATTATTATTATTATATTATTATTATTAATAATATTATTATTAGAAGTTGTGCATAGTAATAAAATGATAATAATAGTAATACTAGTAATGAAATACAAAGTAATAATATGTTTTGTAAAAGATAAGTTCAGATCAGATCAGATCAGAAAAAATAAGTTCAGATCAGATAAGTTCAGATCAGAAATTTCAGGTGAACTAAACATAGCCTTACTAAAGTAGGGCGGTTCAAAATAACCCGGCCTGCTTGCTCCGATCACTGATCCGATAGGAAAATTTCGGTAGTTTTCTAAAAGATATGATTTTGACGGACCGGTTACCCGACTCAGGAAAAGTCGGTAGGGTCATTCGTTGTTTATTATTCCCAACTGAGTACCCGGTCCGAGAAATAATTTTTAAATTTTATTTTACATGAACGCTGCTACGTTGGGTCTGGCCCATTCACTCACTTA
This sequence comes from Beta corolliflora, assembly GCA_947648045.1. Taxonomy (NCBI): domain Eukaryota; kingdom Viridiplantae; phylum Streptophyta; class Magnoliopsida; order Caryophyllales; family Amaranthaceae; genus Beta; species Beta corolliflora. Next base: position 1,129,032 of record CANSZD010000511.1, on the reverse strand, counting down.
ATCTCACGCTGAGTCTCATTCTCATTCTCATTCTGTCTCTTATTCTCACTCTCTATTCGCCATTCAAAATCAAACTCAATAGATTCACCTCTCTCCCTCGACTTATAAACTTTTTTATCAAACCAACTCGTCTTAATTTTTCATCTCACTTCTCTTCTTCTCCTTCTCACCCTAAATCATCAGCTTTCCAAAATAGCAATGATGATTTATCTACTGATGTCACTACTCAAGGTAATTCAGATTGTTTTCTTGTTTGTTTTGATTTTAAATTATTCTGCTAAGTGCGGGGCAGTGATTAGACGAGACTTAGGCTATGTTTAGTTCACCTTAAATTTACTGATCTGAACTGATCTAATCTGAACTTATTTTTTCTGATCTGATCTGATCTGATCTAGCTTATTCTGATCTGATCTGAACTTATCTTTTACAAAACATATTATTATTAGGCAAAAGCTAACGGACGTCCCAGGGGCGCTAGATTAATAAGAAATATATTGTTCTACTTAATTACTCATATTTATATAAAATAATATAATAATGTATAATTCCAATGCAATGCATTTAAATGCTTTGCATTAGAATTAAATGTTGTTCCCTTTCCTATTGAAAAAATTAAATGCTTTGCATTAGAATTATATATTATTCTACTATTATTTTGTATAAATATGAGTAATTAAGTAGAACAATATATTTCTTATCTAGCGCCCCGGGGCGTCCGTTAGCGGGTTGATCTGATATGGCCTAATATGATCTGAATTTTCTATGGTTGATGGCACTTCTATACTAGATCAAGTGCATGAATTCCTTATTTTAATCTCCAAATTTAAGGACTTGAACATAATCGTTCCAGAAAAATTAATTGTGGGGGGAATTACTGCCAAACTACCACCATCCTGGAATGATTACAGGAAAAAGTTACTGCATACCTCTGAGGAATTCACTCTAGAACAAATTCATAAACACCTATGAATTGAAGAAGAAACACATAGTAGGGAAAAGGAATTGAACATTGCTTCAAGTTCTAAAGTGCATTATGTTAGTCAGAAGAATCACAAGGGTAAAAGAAATGTAAATAATAACTCTAATACTTCTAACCCGAATAAAAAGGGCAAGAAGGATTTTTCTGAAATTGTATGTTATAATTGTGGCAAGAAAGGCCATATGAAACGTTTCTGTAGGAACCCTAAGAAGGACATGGAGCAAAATCAGAACCAAAACCAGAAGAAGAATAATGAAAAGAAGGCGATTGCAAATGTTGTTGAACAAAAGGATAATGATCAAATTGTTGCCATGATTTCTGAACTGCATGTTGGTATGATCCAAGAATTGCACATGGCCTCGGTTGCTGTTAGTGATGATTGGTGGTATGACTCTGGTGCTACCACACATATTTGCAACAATCGCTCACTTTTCAAGGATTATGTTGAGGCCGTGGATGGTCATGAAATTCTGTTGGGAGATCATCACACTAACAAGGTTCGTGGAACAGGGAGTGTGATACTCCAATTGACTTCTGAAAAGAAAGTAACTCTTACTAATGTATTACATGTTCCTTCAATTAGGAAGAATTTGGTTTCTGGTTTTGTGCTTTGTAAGAAAGGACTCAAAACTATTATAGAGTCCGATAAAATTATTCTGTCTAAAGTTGGTTCCTTTGTTGGAAAAGGTTATGTATCTGATGGCATGTTCAAACTAAGTATCAATAAAGAAGATAGTTCTAGTTACTCTTGTGTGCAATCTTTTAATTTCAGTTTTAATATAGAATGTACAAGTTTTAATCTTTGGCATTTATGTGCAAAAACGGGATTATTACCTATAGCAATGAACATAAAGAAAAGTGTGAAGTTTGTGTACAAGCAAAAATGAAAAGAAAACTTTTCCCAAAAGTTAACAGACAATCTGAAATTTTAGAACTTGTGCATTCTGATATTTGTGAGTTAAATGGCGTTTTAACTAGAGGTGGATGTAGGTATTTTATTACTTTTATTGATGATTGTTCTAAATTTACCTATGTCTATTTAATGAAATCAAAAGATCAAGCATATAATATGTTTCAAATTTACAAAGCCATGGTAGAAACACAAAAGGGTAAGAAATTGAAAATTTTAAGAAGTGATAGGGGTGGGGAATATTTCCGTACTGAATTTACTTCCTTTTGTGAGGATAATGGTATTGTTCATTAAGTTAGTGCTCCCTATAGACCTCAACAAAATGGGGTTGCTGAAAGGAAGAATGGAGTCTTGGTTGATATGGTTAATGCCATGATTGTTAACTCCAATTTACCTTTGAATTTATGGGGTGGGGCCTTACTAACTGCATGTCATGTACATAATAGAGTTCCTTCAAAGAAGTTGAAATTGTCCCCATATGAAATTTGGAGAGGAAGAAAACCTAATATTAGTTATTTTAGAGTTTCGGGATGTTTAGTTTTTTACAAGGTCCCAGATCCTAAGAAAACTAAATTGGGTCCAAGAGCTTTGAAAAGTGTATTTGTGGGATATGCAAAAAACTCTAAAGCATATAGGCTTTTGGATCTAGATACAAATGTGATTGTAAAGTCTAGAGACGTTGAATTCTTTGAGAACAAATTTCGAAGTGACTCCAAAAGTGTTGATGAGTCTTTGCAAATACCACAAACAGAAATTAATTCTAACCCAGAATCGAGTCATCATCCTTCTTCTAGTAATGTGAGAATAAATCCTAATTATCATATTGAACCTAGGAGAAGTGTAAGAGCTAGAAAGGAAAAACATTTGGGTTCAGACTTTATCAATTCACAAGCTATTGCTTTTCTTGTTGAAGGAAACAGAGAAGTGGTAACCAGGAAAATCTCATTACTTCTCAATGTTGAGAATGAAAGCAATGAACCAAAAACATTTCGAGAAACAATGGCTTCTAGAGATTCTGCTTTTTGGAAGGAAGCAATAGATGATGAAATGGAGTCATGAATGGCTAATAAGACTTGGGTTTTATCAGATTTACCTCCTGGCTCTAAAGTCATTGGATGTAAGTGGATTTTTAGGGTGAAAAGAAATGTGGATGATGAGTCAATTAAAGTTTTCAAAACTAGACTTGTTTGTCAAGGGTTTAGCCAAAGAGAAGGAGTAGATTATTTTGATACTTATGCTCCAGTTGCTAGGATTACATCCATTAGAGTGTTAATAGCTTTAGCTTCTTTATATAGTTTGTATGTTCACCAAATGGATGTAAAAACTGCTTTTCTAAATGGTGATTTAGATGAAGAGGTGTACATGAGACAACCTGGAGGTTTTGTACTACCTGGTCACGAAAATAAAGTTTGTAAACTAATAAAGTCATTGTATGGTTTAAAGCAAGCACCAAAACAATGGCATGAAAAATTTGATTCTGCTGTTCTATCTCATGGCTTTATACACAACTCTGCTGATAGATGTATATACTCTAAGTTTACAAAAGATTATGGAGTCATTTTATGTCTTTATGTTGATGATATGTTGATATTTGGAACAAACATGAAAGGCATAACTGATACCAAAACTTATTTGAGTTCTTGTTTCAAGATGAAGGACTTAAATGAAGTTGATACTATTTTAGGTATCAACGTTAGAAGAAATAGTGGGGGTTATTCCTTAAGTCAGTCTCATTATGTTGATAAGATGCTTAAGAAATTTGAGCATTTGAATTTCAAGGAAGCTAACACCCCGTATGATACATCATGTAAACTTATTGTGAACAGTGGAAGAGTGGTAGCTCAGTTAGAGTATGCCAGTGCAATAGGAAGTTTGATGTATGCTATGCATTGCACTAGACCTGATATTGTGTTTGCAGTATGCAAACTTTCGAGATTTACTAGTAATCCTAGTACAGGTCATTGGCAAGCAATTGGAAGATTTTTTGGTTATCTGAAAAGAACTAAAATTAAATAATAATAATAATAATAATAATAATAATAATAATAATAATAATAATAATAATAATAATAATAATAATAATAATAATAATAATAATAATAATAATAATAATAATAATAATAATAATAATAATAATAATAATAATAATAATAATAATAATAATAATAATAATAATAATAATAATAATAATAATAATAATAATAATAATAATAATAATAATAATAATAATAATAATAACCTTTGGTTCTTTTCAGGAAACTAGCTTACTCTAACAAAGAAACTAGCTTTGTTAGAAACTACCTATTAAAGACACTTTTTTTTTTAAAAAAACTACCATATATCATGTTTATTTTACAAAACTACCTTATAAGTGTAAAAACTTTGAAAAGCACTACCAAATTCAGAATTTACTAACCATGGTTAACTATTCCCTCCAATTATCCCTCTAATATAAGATTACTAAAATACCCCCTTAAATAACCCCAACCCCTCTTTGTTAATTTCCCTCACAACAGCGTTTAACTATTGAATACCCCCTTAAATCGTTTGTGTAATTTCTTCTCCCAACCTTATGCTTCACCAATTAAGTCTTCATTATGAGTAACAAAAGCAGATAGAAATTGGGTTTTGGGTCATGAATTGATGTTGTTGATGATGATGAAGAATATGGTTTGATGATGGTGCAAAGCTTGCTCTACTAGACACTGTTACTGGTTTGTTTTTGGGATTGACTTTTGAGGAAGAGAAGGTGTGCTTGTGCTTGCCACATGTATATTTGAGAGATAGAGCACCAAGTGATCAAGAAAGTGATGATATCATAATTGTAACGTACTGAATTTAGGGGGTATTTTCATAATATTATATTAGAGGGATAATTGGAGGGAGTAGTTAACCATAGTTAGTAAATTCTACATTTGGTAGTGCTTTTTAAAGTTTTTCCACTTATAAGGTAGTTTTGTAAAATAAACATGATATAAGGTAGTTTTTTTTTAAAAAGTGTTTTTAATAGGTGGTTTTTAACAATTTTTCCTTAAAATTAATCTATCTAAACATGAACCCCCTCTCTCTCTCTTCAATACCACCTTTCACCCACCACCCACCACCATTTCTCTCTCCTCCATCCTCCCATCACCATTTTCTCCATCCTCAATCATTCTTTCTCTCTCCTCCATCCTCCATCCTCCATCCTCCATCCTCCATCACCATTTTCTATCATCCACCACCACCATCATCATCACCATTCTCGTCGGCGTCCTTCATACGTCCTCCGCCACCCACTACCATCATCATCACCTTCGTGATACTCCACCTTCGATCTCCTCCCCCACCAGCCCAAAACCACCTCCATCCTCCATCCTCCATCACCTTCTCTTTCCTCTACCGGCGTCGACAACCACCCTACCACCTTCAATCTCCTTTCTCGTCGTTCTCTCACCTCCATCTTCCTTCGTTCTCTCTCCTTGATTTCTCTCTCTTCTCGATCTGTTCTCTCCCGCATCTCTCTCTCTCTCTCTCTCTCTCTCTCTCTCTCTCTCCGATCTCCTTCCCTCGCCTTCAAGTTGTTGTGGAGGTGGAGTGGGTTTTGACGGTGGGTGGTGGTGGTGGACACAGCAAGAAGGTAGTTTTTGGTTGATTTGGGTTTCGAATTTCGGGGCGTAGGAAGGTGGTTTTTGGTTGATTTGGGGTTTTGAGTTTCGATGGTGTTTTTAGGATTTTTTGGTAAATTTTGGTGGTGTTAGTGGTGAAATTGGGGTTTGCCGGTGGATTTCGGTGGTGTTGGCAGTGTTTTGATGGTGGTGGCGTTTCGGTGGTGTTAGTGGTGCCTCGGTGATGGTGGTGGTGGCAGTAGGTGGTGGTAGTAGGTGGTGGCGGCATTAGGGGGTGGTGGCATTAGGTGGTGGTGGTACTTGGTGGTGGTTAATTTAACTAAACACTTGCCCTCACTTTTGTTAATCGACCCTTAAAATTTTTTGCCTAGGAGTCTGTGTCACCCCAATTGTTACATTTAATTTGGAATGGAAGAAGTACTAATGACAATTGCATAAAGCAAGTTTAAAATAGGAATTAACAGCTTTTTCCTCACCAACCGGGTACCCGATTTTTCGGAACGGGACATGGGCTTAATTTTAACTACTCACATGTCCTGGTACTCGAAATAAGGGTACTCGATTATGAACATCCCTAGTACTAGTACAGTAGTACTACTATGGGAAGAAAATTTATCGAAAAAGTTAATCAGGTCCAAAAAGTTTGATCACGTTTAATTTACTATAAAATAAAGTGAAATTAGGGGTGTTTAGATCCATATCATACTAGTCTTATATGCACGCTTTGCGTGCGAAGTTGTTATCTGTGAGATTTGTAAAATTAGTCCTTATAATCGTGCATATAACGAAGTTGTAATAGCGTGCATATGTTTTTTTTTAATCTGCTCACCTATTACATCGATTGTGAAATTAGTCCTTATATGCACGCTATGCGTGCGAAATCATATAAAAAGTACAATTACTTGCCTAATTATATCTAATAATAATACGCTATTTATTAGACATTATTACATGAAAATAAAAGTAAACTTTGGCTATTAGTTATTATATATAATATGTAATAGTATTATTCTGAATTTCTAATATTCATATGTAAATACTCCCTCCGTCCCATAATATAGTGCTTAATTTCCATTTTGGGTGTCCCAAAATATAGTGCTTGGTTCTATATTTAATTCCATATATTTTTGTGATTTGCCTAGAAAACCGTGTCATCATCATTTATTTGCTTCTTGAAATTAGTTTTTTGCTTTGTTTTTTCAACTCAAGGGTTACATTTAATGCTCTTTCACCAATTATTCTTTATTATCTCTCTAAAATAACCTTTTTCCATGCAATAATTATTTAAATAAATAGAAAGTCTGTACTTTCCTCTTAAATTCTATTTACCTTAATTACCGTGAGAAAACAGAATCAAACACTATATTATGGGACGGAGGAAGTATATCAAAATGGAATTTTAAGAATCCAATTGGACATTTTGATATATTAGAATGTCAATTGAAAATACTATGACCTTAGAGTTAGCCGTGTCTGTGTGTAAGTAAGCAACAATGCAGTTCTAATGTTGTGTAAATTCTAGACTCCACTCTCTCTCTTTATCTATCCTGCCCATTTTTACTATCTAAAATAAACCACACTTCTTCGCCTCTCTCTCCCACCTTCCACCATCACAATCACCACCTTTCAATTTCCTTAACCTCTGTTCTTGCCGCCAGTAAATGTCGACCACCGCTAACCATCAACAAACAGATTTTCCGTTATAGGTGATTTAAAATCTCTTTTTCCTTGTTTCTTCGGCATTCAATCCAAATTAGCTTTTTGCACTCTTTCATTCTCTTAAGGTATGTCCAGTTGTATTGTGATTTACTCAAAAAAAATTAAATTTGATTCCCTAAGAAAACCGATTTTTATTTCCTTCAAAAATTGAATTGAATTTTGGTTCCCTTAAATATTGAATTTTGATTTATCTCCTCGTTGCTGAATAAGTAATTTGTTTCTTAACTTTCTTTTTTCCCTTTTGATCTTCTTTAATCAAATTTTTTTATCATATTTGCATTAATGTCGGTTTTTACCAATTCCGTAATACAAACTCATTAAATCATCTCTAAGGAAGCATACTTACCAAGAAACAATACAATTAATCATCGGACGTCTAAATTGATCTTCATACTTGGATTACGAACACATTAGAAAGTAAGAATTACCTTTTAACTATTATGTCGTGGTTTGATTTTTGCTCCTCTTGGTTTGGTTCAATTACACTGATTGATGTTGTATGATAAGAAATTCCTCTTTTGCACTTGGCCTTTCATGTACAGGGGAATTTTAGTTAATCGTCTTGTATTTTTGTTTGCAGATAATGGAAGGGAGAAGATAAATAACTCAGAAGCAGTTGAAATGGAAGCATGAGAATGATAGTGGAAGTGGGAGTTAGAGATGGATTAAGAAGAAGAAGAACTGCCGTTTTTTTTTTTCACATTTGTTTTTAAAATTTTTTGTTTTTTGAAATAAGCAGTTAATTTTGTTATATTTTTTATTTTTTCTCTTTTCTTATTTTTTGGTGTCCCCCCATAGTTGCCTTATATAATAGAGATAAGTTTAAGTGAAGAAAATACACTCTTAATCTACTCATTCACATAAAATAGACTTCAACGTATAATAGCTTTCATGGATCTCTTGTGCATGACGTTCGATCTTTTAACAACTACTGCATCGTAAGAGCTTTTGATATCATTCCACAATGCTCCCTTTTTCTGATTTGTTCCTTCCTCCGAGTCATCATAGCAATTTTATGTAAGCGGATAGTAAGTACTTATTTCATCTGGAACCCACCTGTCTTTTCGCGCCCTTCCCTTTTCCACCTTCAATTACTTCATTGTCTTCAACATCATCTTCATCTTCATTATCACCAAAGGCATGTTTAGTTAGTAGTACTAAATTGTGGTAATGGTAATGCTTTTTAGTGTAAGTTTGTGAAGACATTCCAATGTTAACATTCATGGTAATGAAACTTGATGTTAAAACATGTGTTTTCCTTCATAAATTTCCATTACCACCCAATACCACCTTCCCAAGTGGTAATGGATGGTAATGAAATTTTAGGAAGAAAATAGATGTTTGGGAATAAACTAGCGTTACCATGGATGTTGACATAGGAATGCATTCACAAATTTACACTATAAATCATTACCATTACCACCATTTAGTACCACTAATCAAACGGGCCGCAAGTGATTTCGTTGAATATTGATCTTCAAACAACATTCTCTTGCTACTCCCATTTCCTACCGGGGTTATGGGATATGGATTTACATGTTGATATGTTGGATGAAGTACCCTGGGTGAGAAATTATGTGAAGTATTATAGAGTACAGAGGCTTGGAACATAGCTTGGAAATAGCATGTTTGGAACAAAAGGAATATTAGGATTTTGTGAAAATTAAAATTTTGTTGGAAATTTGGGTTTGGTTGGAACTCGGATAGTTGGATTTGGTTGGGAACTTGGATTTGGTTGCTAATTTGGATTTTGTTGGTAATTTGTATCTATTTCCATAATTAAAATATTGAGATCCATAATTATCAAATAAGATTTATGAATACTAAACAAGAGATTTAAATGAGAAATTGTAGAATTTTTGAAGTGTTGAAAATATGTCAATGTTGGTCTCTATTTATAGAGGATAAAAAATTATGGTTGTTGGTATAATTTTTTTTAGGGATATTATCTCAGATAACCCTGACTTATAGGTCTTTTTCCAATATAACCCCGACTTTGACAGGCCTGTCTCCGATAACCCTAAACTTGATTTTTGTCATTAAACCTAACAGAATGTCAGACGGCGTTAACATGATTTCAAAACAAAAATAGTTAGGGCTTTTTTTAAAAAAAAAAAACTCATCTATTTCTCTCTCATGTTCTTCAATTCTCAACTTCTCAAGCAATCATCAATGGTGTCCACCACTTTCTCTCTCCTCGTCATTTCCTCTCTCCTTTGCAAAACCACCTGCCTAACTCTCTTCCTCCCTTGCTCCCATCACACCAGAACCGCCACACCCGCCTACCTGACGCCCTCCTTCCTTCTCCTTCCTGACTTCATCCCCTGATCTGCTCTCCTCATCTCACCCACAAAGCAACGACAACAACAGCGAGCATTCATCCCCTCTCTTCGATCCCATTCATCCCATCTCTTTGATCCCATTCATCCCTTCTCTTCGAAAAATTCCCCAACATCTTCTCCATCTTCGTGAAGCTATTTTTTCCATATTCGTGAAGCTCCATTGACGCCAACATCTCCCTCGTCGCTTGTAACCCAGATCTATGGTTCCTGATTGTTTTTTTTTGTAATTTTTTGATTTTAGTCTTCTTCGTAATTTGATTTTAGTTCCTGATTTTAGTCTTCTTCGTTCCATTGACGCCAACATTTTTTGATCTATGGTGGACCGTTGATTAAATTTCTTGTAATTTATATTGTACTTTTTAAAAAATTCCTGATTTAATTCGTAATTCTTGATTTGTGAAGCTTTTTTTTTTGTTAATTCCTTATTAATTCCTGATTTAATGCTTGAGAAGTTGAAGAACAAGAGAGAGAAAGAGATGAGTTTGGTTTTTTTTTTTTAAAAAGGGCAGTAAGTTGGGTTGTTTGAAAATAGTTAACGGCGTTAACAATTCCGTCATGTTTAATGACAAAATACAAGTTTAGGGTCATCTGAGAAAAAAAAAATTTGTCAGGGTTATTTGGGAAAAGGCCTATATATCAGGGTTATCTGAGATAATATCCTTTTTTTTTAATCCATAAAATTTTAAAAGTTATGTCGTTTTTTTGTTAACGATAATATTACCGTTGAAGAAGTTAAAGAGGATGACGAATGGCGCATTCCTACTTGCGAAAAGTTGGCGTGCTTCAGACTCCCTTGCCATGACAAATGTCGCGTTCCAAGTGGCCAACGTCAGTTTTTTTTTTCAAAGAAAAAGAAAAAATGGCTGGAGAGAGGAGACACGATTGAGAAGGATAGAAGAGGTCAGGATCGGTTGCTCCGAGCCACAAAGCGCCTTGTAATTCGTCCCCAATATCAAAACCCTCCCTATAGTTTCACTTTTTATGGGAGCATCCAACAATGGTGGGGAGGTCATATTTTCCTTTTTTTTTTTCTGAAATAGAGAGGGTCATTTCTCACCATTGTTGGTACTCTTAGAGCTTGCCTGATTTTAGTTGAGCGGTTAGGGGATTAATGATTAAGAGGGGAATTGCTAAGTGGGACAAATTAGTAGCAAGTTTGGCACAAGCAAACTAATTATAAAGGAGATTAATTCTTATGTTTCGTTATTACTATGAGGGGTGCCTTCTTAAAATGATCTCAAGTGACCAACGACATGTTTGATTAGATATTTTATTTGTTTTCTTATTAGTTGGTTGACTTGATTCATTCCATTCTCTCGTTTTCTAACCCTGTCGAGCCAACTAGATTTTGACTCATCATTATCTGACCTTTTAAATCGATTTTTTTATTTGACTTGATTATTTTGAGAAAATACTTCATGTAGTTGATATTACTATACGATAATATATGGTTGAAATCATTATTAAAAAATAAGCAATAGTTCAGATTATTCACGTCAATTTTTTTCCAAAAATTAAACCTCTTAATCATGACCTCAACCCATCCTTATTTTTGACCTTCCTAAGATTCTCCAATAGACGTGTGAGGAGGTTTTAGTTTCAACAACTCAATTCCTATTCTCCTCAAAGAGACGTAAACATCGACTAGTCTCTTAATAATATTTCAATAATAATCTTCTCTCATCATTTTTTAACTTCTAATTTTTCCCCCTTTTCTATTTTCTTCCTTCATTATCCAATCATCAAAAAAAAAAAAAACAAAACTCTGTTCCGTTTTCATCCTCCTCACTTTCTCTCTCTAGAACCTTCTCACACACGCAACTCATCAACTTCAACAAAGGGCAAAGAACCTTTCTATCTTCTCTACTAATTATTATGATCGAACGTTTTTTTTAGTATATGATTCGATTGTAAACTAAATTTAATTTCATCACTTATTTATCTCTTCTTTTTATTTTCTTAGTAGTTTCAATTAATTTCAATTTCTTTCTTTTTTTCAACCGTAAGTAAATACTGTACATTTGTTTATATTTATATTACCGAGAAAAATCTCTTAATTTTTTTTACAAAACTATTTATATATTGGGTTAAGTAAAGGACATCTGCAGTTTTTGATACTTGGAAATTGTGCTGTTAATTATCTGTTTTGCTTAATTAGGGTTTGGTTAATTTTCAGTAATTTTGCCGGGTTTTTTTTTTAAATTGAAAAAAATTGGGGAAGTTGTGAAAATTGAGCTATAAAATATGAGTTTGTGATCAAGAAGAATTATCTGGAGGAAATTATCCCCAATATACTGTATTTACTGTTTCTGTGAGAGGGGTTGATGAGGAATGAAGGGAAGAAATCTCAGGGAGGAGTAGCAGCTGCTACTTCTTCTTCGGGCCGGGCAAACGGGTTTATACCGAACTCGTTCCGGGCGATTTCGAGTTATCTGAGGATTGTTTCATCTGGTGCTTCTACTGTGGCATCGACGGTCCGATCAGCGGCTTCGTCGATTGTGTTGGATAGAGATGATGATGCCCGTTGTGATCAGGTGTAAATTGTCTTTCCTCATTTTGTTGTGTTGATTGATGTATTGCAGTGGGTAGATTATGCAATTTTAGTTGAGTTATTATATGATCAATTTTAATGTTATAGGTGCTAAGTGATATCTTTTATTTGGTATTTATTATTTGCATTTGTGTAACAATTTGTGTGGAAACAGAAATCAGAAATGTATGAGAAATGGGAAGTTTGTTGTATCAGTCTTCTTGTTTACAAGTTTTGAGGTGAAGGAGATGGTGATGACTGATGACTGATGACTGATGAGGGCTAGAGGGAAGTTGTGTACTTGCTGGGCTGACAGTGTGTTGGTTTTCGATCTAATTTTTGGCGGTTAAAGGTCAAGCCCGGATAATGTGAGTTGGAGTGATAATTTCTTCTAAGACTTGGGACGGAAGGACATTTTACAGATAGCTAGGCAAATCTATTACTGCTTTTGTGTTTTGCAGCACTGCAATTGGACAGACTTGATGAGTACCTTTTTGTTATTGAGTGGAATCATAATTATGGGGCTGTTATACAGGGTGGTCTCACAGTTTGTCAAGTACCGAATTGTGGGCAAATGGTTATAAATACGGATTCACTTAGTGTTCTTTTAGTTGTTGCTTTCTTTAGATGGAGGGAAAACGTTGTCCTGGTTCTAGTTCAGTGATCATGATAAGCAATACAGGGGTGTTTCATTGGATGGTTTAACTGTGGCAATATGAATAAGAGCTTCTTTCACTGGATATGCTTTTGTAGATCATTTTAACTTTTGATTATTCTTTTTAGCTGAGTAACATAGACTGCTATACATTGGGAGAATGCAGATGGAGTTGACTTATTGTCACTTTTCTTGACTAAAGTCTATGCTATCGAGTATGATTTAGTGGGTTAAGACGGTAACACATCATTCTTTCGTAGTCCTTTGAGCTCTGTGAACTATAGATGCAGCACTACTTGACGATTATTTTTATGATTCAAGTAGCAACATTCTCTTATTTTTAGAATGTTTACAAAATAGTGAAGACAAGTTGGAACAGAGCTATGCAAGTACCGAGTGATGTTTGAGGTTATTTTGCTCACTGACTTTTCTGCCAAACATTGAAATGCTATTTGTTCATATAGTAATCCTTGAGAGGATTTATGTTTTCTCACTGATCACTGGCATAAATGCTGATTCTCACTCATGCCATTGGAGATATGTGTCAAAAATAACACAATAGTGTTAGGCAATCTGCTGACATAGATGGAGCTGATGCATCTCTGATTCTCAGACTTCCACTGCTGTTCTCAAACTGTCTCTCCAAAATTTGACATTTCAGTGTGAGACTTCTATTGTGGAGCTCCGATGTGACTGAAGTTTTGCCACTTGAAAAACATGTACACTGTGTTTCAAGAATACTTCACATTGATTTCTGAATGTGATGGGTCTGAGAACATCTTTGTCTATGATTCTGGTAGATGCAAAAGACTAAGAATATATGAAGTGCGTTGTGCAGTTTGCAGAAGGGGGTGAAGGATGACTTGGGAAGAATAAGATTATATGAACTTTATGGGTCATGATACTCTAGAGATGTGTAATGGGAGAAGAACTAATTTTTCTTGATGGATCTATTATCATCATTGTGCGGGTTCAGGGTTGTGTACTTGTGTCTTTGCTCTGAGTTTTATTGTTCAACTTGATTAAAATTTATGTGGGTTCTTATTTTGTTTGAAGTGTTGAAAATCAAAAGCTCTAGTATGCCCTCTGGAGCTCTAACTTATAACTGGCTGGGTCAGGGTTTGTGATGTGGGGCAATCAAGAGATGGTGAGAGTAAAGGAGCTTTGACTTGATTTGTATATGCTTAACAACTCACTTTCCTGTATAATTGTGAGGCTTGGTGTTCTATGATATGTTTTCTGTAGAAGGATTATAGTGGACATCGACACATGATTTATGCATGGAAAGGAAGCTAAACATCCATATATATCACACCCAGGATTCCTCTTAATTTGTTACCTTATCGTAAAAACTGCTTTGTGGCCCTTAATCTCCAGAAAATGAAGAAATGGGGAAAAGAGATTTAATTTCATGAAAAGGGTACTTAAGTAATTTGTTTTAGTTGACCATGTTCATCTGGGTCCTCTTTGCACCTTAACTATATGTTCCATAACTTTCATGCGTGAGATCCCTCTATTGATTAATATTCAAGTAGCTCCTGATTCTCTTACATTCTCTTTGAAAAGGCTACCAAGCCCTTAATCTCTATAAATGGAAGTATTGGAGATCAGAGTTTCACCTTTTCGTAAAGGCTGTTTATATTATATGCTCAATAAGTGGGTCTCTGTTGGGGTAGGCCGTGCACTAAATTTTTGCTAGTATATTACACACACATACTGCCTCTGTTCCTGGATTTCTTTTTTCACATTTCCATCATGCTGCTATCCCAAATGTTTTTTCATATTTTAATTATAAGTCGCAGACAACTATTCCCTTCATCATATCTACCCTTTCCTTGTTATCGCAACACTTTCTTTTCCATTCTTCTCTGTCTTGTTACTTCCAATTCTCTTAAAATTTTATTCTTAATCTTCGTACCAACTCAAGTATGAAAAATTAAGGGACGGAGGGTCCGTTACATGTAGTATACACAAGTGAAGAGGTTTGATGGTTTTAGGTGCTAGAATTGTGGAGTTTTATATGTTTTAGGTTAGCTTTGCCAGAATCTTATTTTGAATTCCGCCATTGCCTTTAGAGAATCGAGCATCGCACATTTTTATTCATTTATCACAACTAAACATAAATGTATTCATTATTAGAATGTGTGATGACATTAGCTGGAACTAAATTTATTGCTTGAGTAAGGACATTATATTGAATTGCTTCACAAATTCATACTCCCTTCGATTTCAAATAAATGTCCTGCCAGGCTTGGGCGCACATTCTATATATCTTGGTAGGAAGTGTAGGCTTTTATGTAGATAGTTTTAAAGTAAGAACAAAAAAATGATGAGAAAATAGTCAGTAGGGGTTCCATAGTGTGTGAGAGAGATGGAGTTATGGGAGTTCACACATGAGATAAGTAGATGGAGTGTGAGGAAAATGAAGTTAAGGTAACCATAAGTATATTTGTCGACTGCCCAAAATAAAATTCCAGAAGTTTATTTTAGGACAGAGGGAGTATCATCTTCTTAGTTTCTAGTTTCTTTGCATTGCATTGTGCATCACCTCTTAGAGTTAACCGGTAACACTGTGTACACTTGGACTGCTCTTCTTCCATCTCTTGCATTTTCTGTACTGTTACATTTTCTTCACAATTGTTTATCATGTTTCTTGACTGTAAGGGAATGGATGAATTGAACTTCTTATCGTAACTTTGTGTATTTGTCTCTTTCTTGTATGGTTTGTATGTTTATATACAAGGTTCAGGGTTGCCTATATCTTGATTGGCCCTCCCCAATCAAAAGTCTCCATTTAAACCATATTAATGCATGCCTGCAATCAAGTACTTTTTCTCTTATTAAGATCACCAAATTATTTTTTTTGCTGTTTTATTCTGAATTTTGGTAATAACTCCATAAATATATATTTGCACAAATGCAGGTACTTTGGGCCGGGTTCGACAAGTTGGTAGTTGAGGGAGACATAGCACGGCAGGTCCTGCTGCTGGGTTATCGATCTGGTTTTCAGGTTTGGGATGTAGAGGAAGCTCACAATGTTCATGACTTGGTCTCCAAACATGACGGTCCTGTTTCATTTTTGCAAATGCTGCCAAAGCCACTGCCAGCTATGTCATCGGGGGACAAATTTTCTGACAATCGTCCTCTGCTGGTAGTGTATACAGATGGATCTCGTCTTCTGGATGGAAAAAGTGCTTGCAATGGAAGCAATCCCAATTGCAGTGGTCCTGGGAATGGCCCCCACGGCCCTTCTACTATTCGATTTTATTCTTTAACTTCTCAGTCTTATGTACATATTTTAAAGTTTAGAACAGTTATTTATTCTGTTCGGTGCAGTCCACGGGTCATAGCTATTTCTCAGGCAGCTCAGGTAATTATGTGTTACCTTTTTAGATCTTCATCTAGTATTGCAGAAGATAATGCTTAGGAATAATATTGTTTCATTTTAGGTGCACTGTTTCAATGCTGCTACCTTGGAGAGGGAATATACTATCCTCACGAATCCTGTTGTGACTGGCTATCCTGGTTCTGGTGGCATAGGCTATGGACCACTTGCACTGGGTTCTAGGTGGCTGGCGTACAGTGGGAATCCAATAGATGTGTCAAAGGCAGGTCGTGTCAGTCCACAGCATTTGACACCTTCAGCAACTTTTCTCAATACAGCACCAAATGGCAATCGTGTGGCTCAATATGCAGTAGATTCCAGCAAGCATCTTGCTGCAGGAATTGTTACCCTGGGGGATATGGGTTATAAAAAGCTGTCCCGGTATTGCTCGGAGCTACTACCTGATTCTAATTACTCAGTTCAATCTGGAAATACCGGAAGCAAAGTCAATGGCACTACTAATGGGCATCATGGTCATCTGCATGACCTGGATAGTGCTGGAATGGTGTGCTTATTTAATTATTAAAGTTACTTGTCTTGCTTCTATTTTTCTGCATTCTAAGCTTTTTACATTTAGGATCCATAGTTATGATGGTTTTGGGGGTATATGCTATAGAATTGGCTATGCATATTTCTCTTACCAAAGAAAAAAAAACTCCCAAAATCTTCTCCTCTCAGACTCCAAGTATAAAACTTTGGGTGATTATGTACTGTAATTATTTATAGTCAAGTTCTTGTATTTTTGGTTTGTGAACTTTTCAGTTATGGCGCTATCTAAAAGTTTCAACCTCATTTGTTTCTCAGGTCATTGTGAAAGATGTTATCAGCAAAACAGTGATCACTCAGTTTAAAGCACACAAGAGCCCCATTGCCGCATTATGTTTTGATCCCAGTGGGACCCTGTTGGTGACAGCTTCAGTTCAGGGCCATAACATTAATGTTTTCCGCATAATGCCTGGACATCCTGCATCTTATACGAGTGGATCCTGTTTGCATCTTTACAGACTGCAACGTGGTCTTACCAATGCGGTGAGGCTACTACTTTAGTCCATCTTTCTTTAGCCTCTAGCCACTTGCCAAAATGATGGAACATTTCATCCTTTCCTGATGAGTATACCCCTTCATTGTCTGTAGATTATACAGGATATAACTTTCAGTAATGACAGCCGCTGGATCATGATAAGTTCCTCTAGGGGCACAAACCATCTGTTTGCTATCTCTCCTTTTGGTGGTACTGTGGATCTTCAGTTTGCAGATTCTAATGCTGATAGTAATGGATTTAGTGTTGTGAGCAATTCAGTGGTTCCAAGGCTGCCTAAACCTACTGGTCAAATGTTAAAACAGAACGATCTTTTTGTTTCTGGTCCACCTGTTACTCTGTCTGTTGTTAGCAGGATACGAAATGGAAATAACGGCTGGAAAGGAACTGTTAATGGTGCTGCAGCTGTTGCAACAGGCAAGAATAGTTCTTTCTCTGGTGCTGTTGCTGCAGCTTTCCATCTTTGCAAAGGCAATGATGTGAATGTTGATGCATTTGCTATGAATTCTAAGTACCACTTGCTGGTGTTCTCTCCTTCTGGTAGTTTGATCCAATATGCACTGCGAGTTATTGGGCAAGACACATTAAATGCCGTTTCTGGAGTAGGTCCTGTTTATGGATCAGCTCCAGGCAATGATTCAAAATTGTTAGTTGAGGCCACCCGAAAATGGAATATTTCTCAGAAACGGAGGGAAAGAGAAGATAACTTTGATATTTATGGTGAAAATGGTACCTCAGAATATACCAAAATATTTTGTGAAGGGACCAGAAACGAATATCATGCTAGATCAAAGTTAAGTGCTGAAGAAAGAAATCAGCTTTATATTTCTGAAGCTGAATTGCAAATGCATGAACAGCAGGTTCCACTTTGGGCGAGATCTGAGGTATCTTATGGCATTTTAACTATGCACATAATGTATAATCCGTGTAGATGCTTTATCTATTTCATTTAATTGTTACAGATTTACTTTCAGTCAATGATGAATGATGCCATCAAGGTAGACGGAGAAAACACTGAAGGGGAAATGGAGATTGAACAGATTCCTGTACGTACGTTCGAAGCTAGGTCTAGGGATTTGGTTCCTGTTTCTGATTATGTGGGTAATCCCAAATCTCTATTGGCAAGGTAATCTGTCGTCTTTCTACCTGTTTCCTTGTTTTTATGGTCTATATGGGGGTGGTAGGCTGTCGTTTATGGTGTTATTACCCGAATTGACTGTAAGCATGGGCATTTCCACTAAAGCAAGCTTTTACTATCTAACACTGTCATGGATGCTTTAGAGAATGGAGGATTGGTGGTTCCTTTTTCCAATGTTCAAACTCCAATGAAATAACAAACGTTTGGTTGGACAAGATACACTTAAAAGGGAAAATGAACCCATGAAAAACATTTTCCCAAAGTAGAACGTAATTGTAACAATTATTTTTTGTTTGTTTGGCTCCTTATACGAAAAGTTAGAGAGAAAAGGAAAATTGAAAATGGAGGGAAGATGATGGATGGGAGGAGAAAAGGGGAAGATATAGAATAGGGAGGAAAATTCTGCATCCCTTCCTTTAGAAAGGTTCAACTCTTGGAAGGACTATTTTCCACCCTTAGGAAAACTAAATTTTAGCTATTACATTGGAAATTTGCTAATGACTTTTCTATCTTTCTCCCATCCAAACACTCTCTTAGTTGGGTTTTTGATGGATGTCTTAGACAATATACTACTTCCTCCAATTGTTATTAGTTCCACTTTGACTTTTGGGTTTTCCGACGTACAACTTTGACCATTAATATCCTTAGTAAATTTTATGGGAAGTTTATACCTTAAAAATACAAATGGAGGCAAATCCAAAAACATATTTCCTTGGTTCTTTTTTAGTTGTACTATATTGACTTTCACACTTGCAAATGCAACACTTTTGACTCTTAACATCTTTAATTATCTAGTAAGTTTAACACTTTAACTTATAAAATATGATGTGAATATATGTTTGACGCAAATCTAACAAGATCCCACCTGGGTATGTATTTTCCCAAGTCATGAAAGATGGTCAAAGTATGTGAATAATAATGCAAAAGTTAAATTGTTGCAACTAACAAAGAACAGAGGAAGTACTACATAATGAAGTGTGTTTATATATATTAGTAGAGGGATATGGGGTATGTGAATAGTATCACAATTCACAAGTCAAAATAGAACAACTAATAACAAATAGAGGGATTATATTATCAATGGTATGCAGCGTTTCCTTGTCCAGAGTTGCTGCTGCAGATAGCAAGTTTGAATCACAGCAGCTGCCTCAGCTATGTAATGTGCCTCAAGATGGGACTCTTTCAACGGGTAGCAAGCCACATGCACTCAGCCCGTTGACTGAAAATGGTGTGGAACTCAATCTTGGCATTGGAGAAAACCAGGATGGTTCACTGAATTTTACAGATGCAGATGCAACAATGGGCTATGTAAATACTAATGACTGCCCTGAAAAAATGTCGTCTGAGCTTGAGATTGTAAATAGTAGAGATAGAGAGAACCTAAAAATAGAAGCCCTGGTTCAAGTTTGTAAATAAATTACAGTGAAGCCTTGAAAATGGAGAATCAGTTTGAAGGCGAAGATTGAGAGTTTGATTAGAGAGGTAAATATGTATATTTGCGTATGTTTCACTTTTGTGCTTCATCTCTCTGCTGTTTTTTTTCCCTGTGCATTTTTCCGCCTTTTTTTTGAATAGAAAATTTTAAATTATTATTTAATTGGTTTGCTTCATCTTCTACAGGATGCGGCAATTCTTTTATTCTCAAGGTGTTTGATAAGTTGTTCATGTCAATATTCATGGTGACTTCTTTAGAGAAGTAAGGCGTAACATCGTGGAAAACTATGTTAATATTGTGATGTTGAGCAGTTTCGTTTTATTGGATTTGTACATAATAGTTGGTCTTGTGAATAATATGCACTCTGTACATAATTGTACCTTGTTTAAGGTCTTTTTTTTTTTGAAATGATTAATTCTAATCTGATTTATGGAGTTGTCATTTTCCATAGTTGGAATTTGTGACGAGGTTTCTTACTGTACTCTGAAATTGGGAAGTCTCTGCCTGTGGTTGGTTTGTGATGGCACTTTTCTTTCATTTTACGAGAAGTCTTAGTTGAGACCGTCTCAATCAAGCAGTCTCAGTCAAGTGCTTGAGATGGCCAACCACAACGATGGTCCAGTCGACGTCGGTTGAAACCACCGCCAAATTTTACCTCATAATCGGATTCTTATTCTCTCTCTTCTCTATTCCTTTCATCCTTGCCGGTTATTCCACATAATTTCTCGATCTCGTCGCCTAGACCAACCACTAGTCCACTACCATATGGGATTGCCGCCGATTGTTGGCAAATATTTTGCTGCCTGAGTGTCGTGTCTCTTTCTCTCTCTTCATCTCTCTCGTCATGGTTCTACTTCACAAGAACATAAAGGAAGCCATGAACTTTGGGTTGAACCACTTGAGAGGAAGAAACAAGGAGAAGAAAGCAAGGAAGGAGGAAGATGGAGAAAAACGAGGCACACTAATATTCAAGGTTAGGGAAAGGGCATAAATGAGTATGGTGAGCAATCCACCAAATCCTATACACTTGCTATCCCGTTTAGCAAGCTCATATTTCCCTTCATAAGCAAAATTCAGGATTAGTGAATCATGCAATGCAATAATGCAACGTAACTAATTACCAATATAGTTACCTTCCTACCAAAGCATACTATTCCACGAGCTATATGGAGTTAAGTGTCGTTTTCCTTGTAGAAGCTCTGTTTCTATCAAAAATCTAACATAAATAAACTTCCTAAGATGAATAAATTTCAATCTTTTCTAACAGTAAACTTCCACATAAGCCCTTTGCATATTCTGAAGAGATGTAGAGTTAAAGAAAAGCAAATAGCCAAACAGCTCCTTCTTATCTGCTTCTTGTTTTACTATTTTTCAATCTCTTTTGTCCCTTAAAAAATTAAGACACAAAATCTGTCACATTAATTTTGCAAGTCCCATGTCTCCATCTCCCAAACAACCATGTTATATGATTTTAAAACCATGGTCAAATATGCAAATATACCATATATTATACACACAATTTTATATGAATCCCACATGCTAAGCAAAGTTAGGTAACTGATAGGAACCTTGAACTACAACCCCAAGAATTTTCCTTTACACAATTCCTTTGTTTTTACATGTTATTACATTTTCAATGCATTACATACTCTCAACTTGAGTCCTTCCCACATGTCAAAATAGCAAATAGAAAAACAAAAGGAACTAACTTTGGCGCGTTTCCTTAAGATTTATTAGCTCGGGGCAAGATTTGTTCTGTGTTCTTTCATATCTTTGATCATTTCTGGTAGTGATATTGCAAACTTCTGCATTCACAAATCACAATGCAGCTTCATATTTCGCCGAGTTTAAGGCATGTAACTGTTTTTCCTGGCAAAGGAGTGAGAGAGTTCATCAAAGTAAAAGCTGGTTCAAAGCGGTTTTCATATAGGATGGTGTTGTATTCCCTCCTGTTTTTCACATTTTTGCTGCGTTTCGTGTTTGTGATGACCGCGGTGGAAACAATTGATGGACAAAGAAATTGTTCTTCATTAGGTAACCTTCTTTTTCTAGCTTACAAATGTGATTAGTGAGATTACTCTTATTTGTTAATGATATGTATATGACTGAATATTAAACAACCAAGCTAAACAAACTATAGTACTTATCTTACAATTTCAGTTATTTGATATTTTCTATTGGAATATATAGGTTCATGTACTAAACATGTTTGGTGATGTTAGGTTGCTTGGGGAAAAGACTCGCGCCAAGGATTCTAGGAAGAACGTCTCATTCAAGTGTAATATCCTTAAACAAAAAATTAATTTGATTTTATGGAATTTATTCTGGTAATATGTTGTATCTTAATGAGACTTGAAGTTTTGAGATTTATCATTATAATCTACTATTGCAGGTCCCAGAAGTGTTATATCAAGTATTTGAAGAACCAAGTAGAGTTATAGATGAGAAAAATCCAGGACCCGATATCCCTCAGTCACTAGAAGAGTTTATGGCTGAAATGAGAGACAGTAGACCAGATGCCAGGACATTTGCTCTCAAGCTAAAAACAATGGTAATTGGTAAATCATAGCATAAATAGACATAATTCTGATTACTGTCGGTCTTTTCATGATAATCTCAATTACGGGTTATTCCAAAATTATACATATTACATATACGGGTGCCTTCTCAAAATGCACAAAAGTGACCTGAAAAAAACCTATTTAGAAGATCAAGCAATGATGTATCAAACTTTAGTTCGTTACACATGGGAGGGAATGATAGAGGGGATTAGAAAAGTTGAAAAAAGAAAACAAAAAATAACCAGTCAAACAGGTAGCAGTCACCTGAGATTATTTTGGAAAGACATTCTCTATAGTTGAGATTATTATGGAAAGACGGTTCATAATCAGTGGCGGATCCAGGAATTTATGAATGGTGGGTCACTACCGACTAGGTTGCACAGAGACGGATACGGATACGGGTTCGGATACGGGAAACATATCAATTAAATTCATTTAAACTATTCAAATTTAATCTCATATCAATGCATTATGCATATATATATACCAAATAATTTCACATTAGAGGGAAATCCTATCCATCTCCAACTAATTCCACCAGCACATAAAACACAAAACCAAAGGCTCATTCATGGCCTCTCCAAAAACTTCAAATGATTGGTCTAATTCTAACAATCCTTAAACAAGAGTTTTAGTGCATTACCTGAATAAAAATCAATCAAACCTTCAAAGCTAATCCAATGCTTCATTCATTGAGTCATAGCATCATTCACCAATTAGCCACTGTAACAAACTATATTAAATTAACAATAAATATAACAATACTAAATTAACAACAATAAGTCAATAATATAACAACAATAAATTAACAACAACAATTGGTCATATTGAATTCTAGGTGCTAATTGATACTATTTAATTTCTCACAATCTTTGTACAAATTAATCAACAAGTAATCAAGTCATCTGTTGAATGTAATCATCAGCAATTAACTTAACTAAATCCAAGCTCAAATTAAGCATAAAAAACAGTAATTAACACACAAATTCAATGGCAAACTTAACTAAATCTCTAAAAACTAAAAACTAAACCAATAAAACTAAAAGCAATCAGAACCCACACCAAGAAACACAAAACCCAACTCAAATTATAGCAATCAATCAACAAAAGTAATCATCAGCCCCAACATTCTCAAGCTTAGTGGAGTTCTTAAACGAATGCACAGTACACTTCCCTTCAATTGTATGAGCACTCTGTACATCATGATGGTCAGACAAGAACAATTCTTTTGCACCATGAAACTGTCTTCTTCCACCCATTGATTCTTCAGGTCTATAATACCATCTCACCCTAACTTTCACATTGTTCCTGCTATGAGTGGTATCATCTTCAATCTTTTCAACGCGTGCAACATATGGTGGTTTGCCCACATCAGCAGGTCTCATCAAAACACAATCTCCAACTAAAATATCAATCAAAAAAATTATCAATTAAACTATCCCAAAAAAAAAATCTCCAACTACAAAATCAATCAAAAATTCATCAAATTATAAGTACCCAATAAAATCAATCGGAAAACAAACAAAACCCAGAAAATGAATTTGATGATTAGGGTTTTTGTGGGTTTTTTGTTCTTACCTCGAACAACTTTGTTGGTGCCTTTAATGGTGTATGAATCAAGGTCCCGCTTTCCTGGGCGAGTTTTCGCCATTGATGAGAGAGAAACGAAGGGCAGGTAGAGAAAGCGTGAATCTTGATTCTTCAGGTCTATAATAGATCCTACAAAAATGATTTAAGGATCTCGAAATATACGGCAGACATCATATTTGACAAACTACTCACATAGTAATTAAGAGCATGAAGAAAATCAAACATTAAGAAATTAGAAGTATTGATAAATCAAAGAAGCCTTGAGAGAGGCATCGATCTGTAAAGAAGAGACTGAAAATGAGAGAGAGAGAGGAGAGAGGAGAGAGGAGAGAGGAGAGAGACTGAAAACAGAAAGAGAGAGAAGAGAGACCGAAAAGAGAGAGGAGAGAGACGGAAAAAAGGGAGCCTTTATTTCTTTTCTTTTTTTTTTTATAAAAAGTTTTTCATTTTTTTTTTAAATAATGGTGGGTCACGTGACCCACCATGACACAGTGTAAATCCGCCACTGTTCATAATTAATGATTATTCTTACGAAATTTTAATTTTTACTGCCATCACAACAATCTGATGTGTAAAAACAAATGGTACTGTTAAAAGCATAATATAAACATTGCAATTCATTTTACAGGTAAACTATCTCGAACAAAGGACACGAACAGCCAAGATTCAAGAATATTTATATCGGCATGTAGCATCTAGCAGCATTCCAAAACAACTCTACTGCCTTACATTAAGGCTAGCAAATGAACACAGTATGAATTCAGCTGCCCGTCTTCAGCTGCCAAATCCGGAACAAGTCCCTTACCTCGTAGACAACTCTTTCTTCCACTTTGTTCTAGCCTCTGACAATGTATTAGCAGCCTCAGTTGTTGCAAACTCTCTTGTTCGTAATTCTCTCCAGGCTGAGAAGGTTGTTTTACACATTATTACTGATAAAAAGACCTACGCGCCTATGCAAGCTTGGTTCGCGTTACACCCTTTGACACCCGCTGTCATTGAGGTCAAGGCATTGCACCAGTTTGATTGGATTAGTAAAGGGAAAGTTCCTGTTATGGAGGCCATGGAAAAAGATCAAAAGGCTAGGTCACAATTTAGAGGCGGATCTCAAGCAATTGTGGCAAGTAATACTGAAAGACCTCATGTTATTGCTGCAAAGCTTCAAGCCATGAGCCCCAAATATAACTCCATCATGAATCACATTAGAATACATCTCCCAGAGGTATATTCATTTTATCTTTTACCAATGTATGATCAATGATGCGTTCTCTTTACCTTAAAAAAGATTTCGTTGGTGATCAGGTTTAATCAGGAATAAACATAAGGTGATTCTATTGCTTTTGAGGTCCAACAAAGACTAATAAGTTCAGTTTATATCAGTTCTTAGTTGAAGGTAGAAGTTTAAAGTTCAATATAATGAATTTAGATTATGGCCAATTATCTTGGGGCACACTGAAATTGAAGTATGGCCTAATAATTTAGGATGGAGTATGTTCACAGAAAAATACTTTCATGTAGGTCTTATAGAAATAGTATTTCCATAAGTATACTGATGAAGGGCAAGACTGTATATTTGGAACTCCCCAAATCCTGCTTAAGTGATCTTCTTCATTTCAATTTCCTTAGACCTTCCATATTAATGTGTATTTTTCCCTGTTTCATGCATGACTTCCAGCTTTTCCCGAGCCTGAATAAGATCGTCTTCCTCGATGATGATATCGTAATACAGACTGATCTGTCACCCTTGTGGGACATTAATATGAATGGAAAGGTCAATGGAGCAGTACAAACATGCAGTGGAGATGATAAGTTTGTAATGTCAAAGAGACTCAAGAACTATTTGAACTTTTCTCATCCTTTGATAGCAAACAACTTCCACCCTGAAGAATGTGCTTGGGCTTATGGCATGAACATCTTTGATTTGAAGGCTTGGAGGAATTCTAACATTACTGATTCCTATTATCGGTGGCTCCAACTGGTAAGTCTGATGATATTTAACAAGTTAATTACTATACTAATTACCGGTATATATTACTGACTGACCATATTATATGATTGTATTTTTTACACAGAATTTGAAGTCAGACCTAAGTTTATGGCAGCTAGGCACATTACCACCAGGACTAATTGCATTCCATGGTAATGTTCATGTCATAGATCCCTTCTGGCATATGTTGGGTCTCGGATACCAAGAAAATACGAGTCTCATAGATGCCGAAAATGCTGGTGTTGTCCATTTTAATGGAAGGGCAAAACCTTGGCTTGATATAGCTTTTCCACAACTCAGGCCATTATGGGCTAGATACATAAACTTCTCTGATAAATTCATCAAGGGTTGTCATATTAGAGATGCTTGAGAATTAATTTTTGATGAAATTGAGGTATATACTCTTGTACATGCGCTACGGGTGCCAGAAACCTGTGGAACAAAATGCAAGATGAAGAGGCAGAACAAAGAAGAAGTTATTTTTCTTTACTTAAGATAATCCTTCCATAGATTAGGAGCTCTTTTTTTGTTCTTTTGTTTTTTGTGTATACCCTCTTCTTATATTCTTTCAGTCTATAAATAAAGTATGATGCATTATTCAGAGAAAATGTTTAGAACATGCAACCATAATCAAACATAATAATAGCTCAATTAACTTGCTTTCTTTCCTGTTACACTGGAAACTAAGTCCTTCAAAAATTTAGCTGATTTGGTGAGAGGTGAATTAACTGCCATAAGATTATACAAAACATTCTCAACTTCAACAATCGAAGGCCGGGTTTTGAATCTCGAAACCACCTTGAATTGATTTGCTTCTCCTTCTTCTTCTTCCACTAAAACATTCCATTTCTCTCCACTCACTATGCCATCTCTAACATACTTAAAAACCACTCCTTTTCTCTTACTTAAAATACCTCTAACTTCCAATCCTAGGAATGCATAAACCACATCAAATGAGCCAACAAAACCACTCAAATCACCAAAATTGCCCTCTTCCTCAAATGTCCATTTGGGGTTAAACAACACCAAAGGGGTTGAATACAAACTGTCACTAACTAACTTCATAACTGTCAACTGTGAAGAATTTGGCGCCAAAAATACAGCCACATCAGCAGAATTCAAAATTCTGTTATCAACTGTCATAACAGTAGTAAGTTCTATGTGTTCAACTAAACCAAATTTGAGACCTTTAAAAGCTTTTACTCCACTTGCCAATGAAGTGGGATTAGGCCAAACGAACAACATTTTAACTGAAGAGCCTTTTCTCTTGAGTTGAAGGTCCCCAAACACGTCGTAAGCGAGTTGGGTGAGTGACTCAGGGGAATCATCAATCAATGGTATTTCAACTCGAAATCTTGGTTGTTTTTGTTTCTTGATTTTGCCAGTGAGTTTAGGATTGTTAAGTGGCTTTTGCAAGGCGGTCGAGAGGCTAGTTTTGGCTTGGAGAATGGCATCTTCTTTGGAAGTTGGGGGTGAAGGGGAAGAAGAGTTAGAGAGGGAAGAATGAATGAAGGGAAGTGAGTGTTTTGGTATGTTTAGAGGTTTCCTAAAAAAGATAGTTTTTAAGAGAGGATGATGTGTGTGATTGGGAAATGAGGGAAGAGAATAAAATGGGATTTTGGAAAGAGAAAATGGGAGAGGAGTGCAAGGAGATTTTGTGGTTTGAATGTGGATTTTGAGAAGGTTGGAAGCCATTGAAAATTGTTTCTGAGTTGATGTTTGGAAGTTTGGAAGGGGTGTTAGTGTTATCATCAATAGGATCATAAGAAAGTGCAAAATATTGGTATAGACTAGAGGATAAGGTGTACGAGAGGTTTCTCAGCCTCACATTTAAACCTTTGGTTTTTGTGGGCCTTTTACTCAACAATATTGTGCTTATAAACCTATTTATCGAATCGGTCTAGGAAAAATGCCAAGTTGTAGCCCATGATACATCTTTAGTCTTTACATAACTACACCTTTCATTATACATTGAGGTGTATCTCGTACCGTGAGCCTGGTACATCTAAATTTTTTTTTCTGCTAATTGCTCATTTGAAACCTATAAAATGAGCAAAATTTGTACAATAGAGAGAGCTCCAAATGAGCAAAAAAAAAACTTGAGTATATCGTATACATGATACACTAAATGCTCTTTTACCTAACGAAACCTAGATATGTAATGTGATGCTTTAGAATGACGAATGAAATTTATCGGTTGACTTTTAGTCAATTAGTACATGGATGAAGCATTTTTTTTGTTTTTGATTAGGAAAGATAATTGGCCCGACCAACCCTCGGCCCTACTAAAGTCTTGGCACCACACTGTGGGCCGAGAGTGCGCTAAACAACCCAGAAGTAAATGCCCCAACATATTGTTGGGATGAGGATTCGAATCCTGAGCAACGCCCTGGAATTTGAGGTGGTACTCCACTGAGCTACCACCTCTCCCTCACATGGATGAAGCATGTGAAAATTAGTAAAGACATTTGGGTGATTTTACTTTGCAAGGATAGATTTATAATTGTTTGATAGTTGGCTAAGTAGTGAGCCATTATTCTTGTTTAAAAAAAAAGGATTAGTTCTCTTGTGATTTTCATTAGCTCGCACTTTTGATGTCAGCAATAGTTCTTCTCTAATTGCTGAAGCTGAAGCTGAAGTCATGGTTCATTAGAATGGAGTTTTATCATCACTACTGAAAAAGCCTTTAAACATATCTATACATGTTTCTGCTAAGAAATTAAGGATTATAATATATTGTGAGATTTGATGTGGGCCCCAAGAGTGTTCGCCTGAGCTTCGATGTCCGTACACCTGAATCCTGAAAACGAGGTTAGACTACCCCGGGGTGGTTCCAGGATCGCCCCTCCGACGCTCAAGTCGGTTGAGATAGAGGTAGAGAGATAAAGTCTAGAGAGATGCTGCCGTTTCTTAGGTGAGAATTCAATACCTGTTCATTGATGAGGCGGTTGGTATTTATAGTGTTGGGGATTTCCCAAACAAGTAACATTGTTCGAGATGGGCCTTTTGGGCATGCTACCCTTTTTAGGCAATGGTTATTCCATCCTTCTTAGAGATCTCCCAAAACACCTGGTGATTAGGTCAACTTACGAGGGGGGACCCACTGCTGCCACCCGTCCCATGCTCTAGGAGGCTTTTAGGCTCCTTATTGGGGCTGGCGATTAATTGAGCCCAAACAATTAGCCCCACGCCATAGATGGGGGATCACGGGAACCCGACGGGTGGGATGCCATGCCCGTGGTGGAATACACACGCCTTATTTCGATTGGTTGGAGACCGGCTTATTTCCTGCTGGAAGGGGGGAATGCCGACCGGGTTCCCTTCCTGTTGAAGGAAAAGCGCCGACCCGGTCTCCTCTTGGTAAATGGGAAGAGGCCGACCGGGTCACTCCCTGGTGGAGGGAGAGTGCCGACCCGGTCATCTCCGGCCAAATGAGGAGTGGTCGACCGGGTCACTCCCAGGTGAAGGGAGAGTGCCGACCCTGGTCATCTCCTCGCTAAATGAGGGTGGCCGACCGGGTCACTCCACGGTGAAGGGAGAATGCCGACCCCGGTCTCCTCTTGCTAAATGAGGGGTGGCCGACCGGGGTCACTCCTCGGTGAAGGGAGAAGGCCGACCCGGTCTCCTCTTGCTAAATGAGGAGTGGCCGACGGGTCACTCCTCGGTGAAGGGAGAGTGCCGACCTGGTCTCTTCTTGCTAAATGAAGAGTGGCCGACCGGGTCACTCCCCGGTGAAGGGGAGAATGCCGACCCGGTCTCCTCTTGCTAAATGAGGAGTGGCCGACGGTCACTCCCCAGTGAAGGGAGAGTGCCGACCCGGTCATCCCCTGCTAAATGAGGGGTGGCTGACCGGGTCACTCCCTGGTGAAGGGAGAGTGCCGACCCGGTCTCCTCTTGTGGGCAAGTGGAGAGGTCCGACCAAGTCACTTTCCATGGAAGGAAGAATGCCGACCCGGTCCCTTCTTATTTGGAGGAGGAGAGGTCCGATCGGGTCACTCCCTATTTAAAGGGAGGTTGCCGACCCGGTCTCTTCTTATTGGATGAAGGGCTAGCTGATACTTGGCCATATTTGACCAAGTATAGAAGCGATTCGGCAAAGGAGGGGAGCTCCTGTTGGCCGAATGGGGTGCCGAGCCACTCGGATGAGGGGCTTATGAGCCCCAAGTTGGTCCGAGTGGGTGCTAGCTGATACTTGGCCATATTTGACCAAGTATAGAAGCGATTCGGCAAAGAAGGGGAGCTCCTCGTTGGCCGAATGGGGGCTTGAGCCACTCGGATGAGGGGCTAATGAGCCCCAAGTTGGTCCGAGTGGGTGCTAGCTGATACTTGGCCATATTTGACCAAGTATAGAAGCGATTCGGCAAAGGAGGGGAGCTCCCGTTGGCCGAATGGGGGTGCCGAGCCACTCGGATGAGGGCTAATGAGCCCCAAGTCGGTCCGAGTGGGTCTTGGGCGATACTTGGCCATATTTGACCAAGTATAGAAGCGATTCAGCAAAGGAGGGGAGCTCCTGTTGGCCGAATGGGGTGCCGAGCCACTCGGATGAGGGGCTAATGAGCCCCAAGTTGGTCCGAGTGGGTGCTAGCTGATACTTGGCCATATTTGACCAAGTATAGAAGCGATTCAGCAAAGGAGGGGAGCTCCCGTTGGCCGAATAAGGTGTTGAGCCACTCGGATGAGGGGCTAATGAGCCCCAAGTTGGTCCGAGTGGGTCTGCAGCCGATACTTGGCCATATTTGACCAAGTATAGAAGCGATTCAGCAAAGGAGGGAGCTCCCGTTGGCCGAATGGGGTGCTTGAGCCACTCGGATGAGGGCTAATGAGCCCCAAGTTGGTCCGAGTGGGTGCTAGGCCGATACTTGGCCATATTTGACCAAGTATAGAAGCGATTCAGCAAAGGAGGGGAGCTCCTGTTGGCCGAATGGGGTGCCGAGCCACTCGGATGAGGGCTAATGAGCCCCAAGTTGGTCCGAGTGGGTGCTAGGCGATACTTGACCATATTTGACCAAGTATAGAAGCGATTCGGCAAAGGAGGGGAGCTCCTGTTGGCCGAATAAGGTGCCGAGCCACTCGGATGAGGGCTAATGAGCCCCAAGTTGGTCCGACCGGTGTGTCCCCCCTTGCCGTGCCACATGTCAACTCTTGATACCGGGGGATTTTGGGGCCCTTGATATAAGCCGAGCCGGAGGGGCGCCTCATGGAGTTCCCGACGCTTCAAATTCCTCGGGCTTAGGATGCTCTTCTTAATTTCGCCGGACTCCTTATGGAATGGATCGAAGGGGTCCAATTGGGCCTCTATTGAAAGCCCATTAGAGCGACGCGGGGGTTTTGCGTTGCACATCCCCCAAGGCACCCCTATATATGTATGAGAGGGGAGAGAATTTCAGGGTTACTTGCTCATTTCCTCATTCTCTCTCTCTCAAAAATCTCCAAATTCTCTCAACTCTTCAAAGCTCTTCCTCCAGCTTCTTCGTCCGACCAGGTACACTTTTCGTTTTTCTTAAGTTTTCTTTCTTTCTTTTCCTTTGAATAACCTCGGCCGACTCCCTTGTCTATAAATAATGGGAGATTCGTCCGAGTCGTCGACACCTCCGGCCTCACCTCCCTATAAATTATCCGAGGAGGTGAGGGGGATGGGAATAACGCTGGTGTCGGCTATAATAAATTGCCCACGACCCTCGGGCCGTACCCGATGCGGTTGCTCTCCCGAGCCCTTCGTCTTCGGTGGAGGAGGAGGCCGAAGGTATCATTCCCTATCCTTGGGGAGTGTCGCTGGCCTATCCCCCCTCAAGAAGTTACTTAGACAAATATTTGTCTCGTGATGTAGTGCGGGTGGCCATGCCGAGGGGAGCAGGAGAAGCGTCCACTTCGGGCCGAGAATTAGAGTATCCCGACCTGGATCCGAAAGGAGGTCCAGGGACTTTCTTCCCCGAGCCCGGAGTAATTAAGTCTTTGACTGAGGACCTTCGGGGGACGGCGACCAGGTTCCAAATTAAAGATCCTTACTATCTGGTCCGACCGGAAGCCCATCATACAGTTCTGTCTCCACCGCCCGGATGCATAGCTGTCTACTACAAATCGATGGAGATGGGGCTTCGGTTCCCATTGACCCCTTTTGCCAAAGAATTGCTGAATGCCTACAACTTGGCAATTTGCCAAGTCTCTCCGAACTCATGGGGGGGGATCAACGCCTTCCAGGTCATCTGCAACCTGATAGGTGTCCGACCGGCCGTTAAGTTGTGGAGGCACATGTACAGGCTGGTCGAGGTCATGGTTGCGTCTAACGGGCCTGGCTGGTGGAGTTTTCAGGTCCGACCGGGATATCGGACCGTCCTCAATCTTCCTAGATCTCAGAAAGGGTTTCGTAGGGAGTTCACCTTCGTCTATTTCGGCGGGGATTCGGGAATTCCGCTGGTCCCTCCCCCGACCGAGCCCCTCGTTGCTTTGAATTGCCGGGTAGGCGAGCTTGATGATGAGGAAAGAGCTGCGGCCTGCTATATGCAGACCGAGTCGAGGATCGAAAATGGGGGCGAGGTGTTCGTCCCCGGCCAATGGTTGCCCGACTGCCATCTTTTCAGTGATGAGCATTTCCACTCGGCTATGGGCCTGAGTTCGACCTTCCCGAAGGGTAATTTGCCGAGGGGGTGGCTTAGGGTGGTCAGAGTGATGTTTTGATCTTTCATTTTGACTAACACTTTTGCATCTTGTTTTGTTTTGCAGAGCCTGCCCGAGCGTATATAGACGAGGTAGATCCGACCATGGCCGACAAACTGAATGTAGCTGCAATGAGGGCCGTTCTTCAGCTGAAGGCCGAGATTGCTTTGCTAAGACCATGAAGGTCCCCGCCCTCCGAAGGTAAGAATTCCATTCTTTTTTAGCTGAGCGGTATTTCCTGTAGTTAGAGATTTACAGGAGTTCTTTCTTTTTCTCCAGGATCCCGCCAAGCCTAAGTCCAAGAAGAGGAAGGAACGGTCGTCTGACAAGGTCGCTCAGACCGAGAAGGCGCTCGCGAGAGCCAAAGCTGATCGAGAGAAGGCTGATCGGGAGAAAGAAGCCAAAATGTCAAAGTCCATTGAGGTTATTAGCCCGAGGGGGCTACCGCAGCCTGCTGATGGCGGATCTCTCTCTCTTCACTCCTCAGACTTTCGGCCGATTGGGAGTCCTCAGTATACTCCCATGTCTCCCTCCGCCGACCGTGTTGAGGATGAACTGGGCGAGGGGGCGATGCTCGGCGTGCCCTTCACCGAGCTCAGTCGAGCCGAGAAAGATGGTCGCTGAACGAAGGCCATAGAATTGATGTACACTGCCGCCGACCGGGATCATATTCAGGCAACCCATGGTCCGAACGAGACCAATGAGCTTTTCCGCTCCTGCCATGATGTAAGTCCCTTTCTCACTGCCGAGTGTCTTACCCATTACTCATGTGCCCTTATTTTTCTTTGTTTTGATTTGTTCGCTCTTCTTTTCCAGTTCTCTGTTCGACTGGCCAATGTGGCCCAGAACCGAGTAAGCCTTACTGAGGAGGTGGCCGATCTTAAGGAGAAGGCCAAGAAACACTTTGACGAGGTCTATCGCGCCAAGGAAGACAAGCGGATAGCCGAGTCGAAGCTCAGTGATGCCGAGGCGGCCATCGAAAGGGACCAGAAAGGCTTCGAGGAGGAACGGGGTAAGTGGGCTAAGGAGAGAGCCGACCTGGTCCTGGCTCGGGATACTGCCCAGACCGAGAAGGCCGATGCCTTGGTCAAGCTGAAGGAGGCGGAGCAAAAGGTGACCGACCTCAAAGTCAAGCTGACTGAGTTGGAGGGTCAAGTTAAGACCGAGGCACAGTGGTTCTCCGACTGGGAGAAATCTGACGCCGCCGAGGTCTACGCCAACGAGGTCGGCAGTGCGGCGCATAAAATGGGGGAGGATGAAGCGCTTGATCGGCTGAAGAAGGTCCTTCAGGAGTCCCACCCCGACTGGGTGCGGGCGGACGTTTGGTCGAGTTATCAGATGTCAATCGATGCCGACAACGCTGCTATCCTGGCTCGGCTGAAAGCTGAGGGGGGTGAAGATGATGAAGACGACGATGAAGAGGGTCAAGTCGACGTCAACGTCCTGGACGGCGATGATGTTGATGACAATGAGGATGATGCCGAGGCGGCCGACAATGCTGGTCGGGGTAAAGAGTTGGTCGGTGACAACTCCGAGCCGGACGCCGAGAGCATGGCTGATCTTCCCCCTCCCCCTAGCTCTTAGAATGTAGCGCTTGTACTTAGCCTTTTTTACGCTTTTGCCTTCCTTGCTTTTGTACTGACTTCCTTTTTGTAATTCGAGACATCTTTAATGAAACTTGTCATTTCTTCAATTTCTTTGTTTGTTGATTGCAATATTAACCGATTAACTTCATTGACTCCGACTAAGTTGGTCCCTTTCTTGATTCTCGATTGGTTAAGTCTTTCCCGAATACGTGCCATTTTGGCTGTATACTGAAAACTGGCTATTGAGCCGATTCAGTTGTAGGACTGCCGACTAACTATGATTTCCAGAAAGGATAGCAATTTGTTTTTGACTGGTTAAGTCTAACAGGCTGTCAGTGATACCCAACATACCGACCGGCAGTTGTTTATATTTCTTCCATGAGAGCCATCTTTAGAAGATTGACTTTGTTACAAAACTACCGACCGGCTATAATTACAGCTATTACAATATATGCCCCTATTGCAAGTAACAACCTACACAAAGTATCTTTTGAGATTGTCTGCATTCCAGGGTCGGGCCAGGGGAATGCCCTCGGGGGATTCTAGTCGGAATGTGCCGGGCTTGATGATTTCTGTGACTTTGTAAGGGCCATCCCAGTTAGGTCCGAGCTTTCCCTTTAAGTGCGAGAGCCCAGTGGCTTCGACTTTTCGGACAACCCAATCGCCGAGTTGGATTGGTCGAGACTTTACTCTGCGATTGAACATCCGAGTAACCCTTTGTTTGTACCGGATGAATTTTAGCAGTGCATTGCCCCTTGTTTCCGGCAGCAAGTCCAAGTTGACTGGCTTCTCTTCCTCGTTCCTCTCGAATTCGTAGAACGTCATTCGGGGAGATGGGATGCCAATCTCTACTGGCAAGACCGCCTCGCTTCCGTACACAAGGCTGAACGGCGAATGTCCTGTTGCCTCCTTGATAGTAGTTCTTGCCGACCAGAGGACTCCTGGTAGGTCATCGACCCATGCCCCTTTGGCCGCCTCCAGAGATTTCTTGATTCCTTTGAGGACTATTTTATTAGCCGACTCAGCTTGCCCGTTCGTTTGCGGCCTTGAGACTACGGAGAACTTGGTGCTTATTCCGAACCTAGTACAGTATTCTCGAGTCGGTCCGCTGTTGAATTGTCGTCCATTGTCGGAGATTAGTACTCTGGGGACTCCGAATCTGGTGATGATGTTTCTCCAAATGAACGCTTGAACTTGTTTATCCGTTATGGAGGAGAGTGGTTCGGCTTCCGTCCATTTGGTGAAATAGTCAATGGCGACTATCAGGAACTTTCTCTGGCCTGAGGCTGGGGGAAATGGTCCGAGTAGGTCCATACCCCATTTATCAAATAGCAAGACTGCTTGAATTGTTGTCAATGGGGTGGTTGGTGCCTGGGATGTCCGAGTGGATCCGACAGGATGGGCATCTCTTTACCAGCTCCCGAGCGTCCGCTTTCAAAGTGGGCCGAATGTCCTCAGGCTCGGAGAGCTTTTCCCGCTATGGTTCTTCCCCCTTGATGGCTTCCGCAAGCCCCTTGGTGGATTTCCCTGAGGATGTAATTTCCTTCCTCGGGGATTACGCACTTGAGCAATGGATGAGTGAAGGACTTTTTATAGAGTTGACTCTCGTGCCATAGGAACCATTCGGACTTGTGTTTGACCCGGTCAGCCTCCTTGGGGTCCTCAGGTAGTTTCCCGTCTCTCAAATATCCGACTACCTCATCCATCCATTCGGAAGTCCGATTCAATACAAGTTGTTCCTTAGCGTTAATCTTTGGGCCGCCGGAGAGACTTCCCACATGATTGTACGAGGGGCCGACCTTTCGCCGAACCGGCCATTCGGGCTAAAGCATCGGCCTGCTGATTTTCTGATCGGGGTATGTGGGTGATATTGAACTGAGATAGCCGTTTGATGATGCTTTGGGCCTTGGCCAGATACATTCTCATGTTGTCTTCCTTGGCCTCATACTCGCTTGATATCTGCCCCACAATCAGCTGTGAGTCGGATTTAGCATTGATCGTGGTGGCTCCGGCTAGGATGCACAACTCCAGTCCGAGGATTAGGGCCTCGTATTCGGCTTCGTTGTTAGAGCTTAAGAATTCGAATTTGATGGCGTACTCCATTTTTTCCCCGACTGGGGGCTTGATAACCAACCCAGCTCCACACCCTGTTTTGGTGGACGAGCCATCTACTTGTAACTCCCAAGCCTCCTGCTGACTGGCTGGAGGCCTAGACGTACATTCGGTTATGAAATCGGCTAAGGCACCGGGCTTTGATCGCCCTCCTGGGTTCATATTCCAACCCGAAATCTGCTAGCTGATCCGCCCAGTCAGTCATCCGGCTAGAATGGTTCCTGCTTTCGATGAGCTTTCTGAGCGGTTGACCTGTGAGAACCTTGATTGGATGGGCCTGAAAATAAGGCTTGAGCTTCCGACTGGCCATTACTAAGGCGAAGACCATCTTCTCGACTTCGCTGTATTTGGCCTCGGCCCCTCGGAAGGCGTGGCTTATGAAGTAGACTGGGTGCTGTTTTTCTTCCCTCTCGGCCACCAAAACAGCGCTGAGCGCGTATTCTGACACAGCTAAGTAAACGAACAACGCTTCCCCCGGCAAGGGGGAGATCAACTTTGGGAGTGTTGATAGATGCGCTTTGAGGGAGGTGAAAGCCTGTTCGGCTTCGTCATCCCAAGTGAACTCTTTTCTTTTTAGAGCTTTGAAGAAGCATAAGCTCTTATCTGCTGACCGGGATAAGAAGCGGCCGAGGGCAGCCAAACAGCCTGTTAGGCGTTGTACCTCTCTCACATTCCGAGGGGACTTTATTTCTACCACTGCCTTTACTTTGTCAGGGTTGGCTTCGATTCCCCTCTCATCGACCAGGAACCCGAGGCACTTTCCTCCCTTCACCCCGAATACGCATTTTTTCGGGTTCAGCATCATGCGGTATTTCCTCAAGGTACTGAGAGTCTCTTTTAGATCAGAGGGGTGATCACCCTGAGCTTTGCTTTTGACGATCATGTCGTCAACTTATACTTCGATATTCCGACCCAGTTGATCGCTGAATATCTTGTTGAACGTGCGCTGATACGTAGCCCCTGCATTCTTGAGCCCGAAGGGCATCATTTTGTAGCAATACACCCCTTGATTGGTGACAAAGGCGGTATGAACTCGATCATGCTCTGCCATCGGGATTTTGTGATACCCCGCGTTTGCGTCCATGAAGCTTAGGAGAGCGTGACCTGCCGTCGAGTCGACCAACCTATCGATTTTGGGCAGAGGGTGGTTATCTTTTGGACGAGGCCTTGTTCGGGTCCGTCAAAATCCACGCACATTCTCCATGCCCCACTCGACTTTTTGACTAGGACTACGTTGTCAACCATTCCGAGTATTGGCATTCTTCAATGAACCCCGCTTCGAGCAATTTCTTGACTTCGGCGGCTGCCGCAAGTGTTCCTTTTCGGGTCCTTGATGCCTCGGCTTTTGTTTGACAGGGCTTGAATCCCTCTTTGATGTTCAGCTCGTGGCACATCACTTTAGGGTCGAGCCCGGGCATTTCCGGTGGCTTCGTAGGCGAAGACGTCTCCGTATTCTCGTTAATACTTGGACGATCTCCTTTCTCGTTTGAGGATCCATGGCCTTGCCTACTCTCAAAGTCCGACCGTGCTTCTCGTCGATGATGACTTCTTCGTCGTCCTCGGCTGGCTGAGGGCGCTCATATTGCTTGGGGTTCTCGGTAAGGTAAACCCCGAGCCCACTTGAGGATGATCGTCTTCCCGTTTTCTTTTCTTCGAGTCTTACGGGACGTCGTCCTTGTTTTTCGTGCTATTCACATAACATTCCCCGGCCGCCCGATCCCCCCCCGGATTTTTCCGACTTTATCCTCGTCGGTTTCAAACCGCATGAGGAGCCGGTAAATTGAAATTCTTGCCTTGACCTTGTTCGAGTTGGGTCTTCCCATTATGATGTTATATGGCGAGGGATGTCCACCACTAGGAAGTCAATCGGTAGGCTTCTTCCTTTGCCCTTCTCTCCCATCCGAGCAGGCAATTTTATGGATCCGACAGGATGTACCGAATTTCCCTCGAAGCCTATGAGTGGCTGATTGAGTGGGGTTACATCCTTCTCATTGTACTTCGTTTCTGAGGCACTCCAAAGTGTGATTATATCTCGCGAAGATCCACTATCCACCAACACCCGTTTGACTACGGCATTAGCCACTTTGAGTTCGATGACCGGGGGGTCGTCGTGGGGCGTGTGCGAGGGCCGACTGGACTCGTCGAATGTCATGACGGGACAGTCGGGTCGGGGATGATGGACGTCGAGCACCTGGTGCTTTAGACTCTGGAGGTGGGCTTTGCGTGAGCGGCCTGGTTAGGCCACCCGACGCGAAGCCACCTGCTATGACCCCGATGAAACCCTCTGTATCGCCGCTGTTGGATTGACCAACCTTTTGTTTGCCCTTTTCCTCCCTAGAATGCTTGAGGTACCGGTTCAGCTTCCCCTGGTCAGCTAGGTTGTCCAGGGATTTCTTAAGTTCCCTGCAATCCTTGGTGGTGTGACCGCATTCTTTGTGGAACTCGCACCATTGGCTTTTGTCTCGCCGAGCGACCGACGTTACGATGGGGGGGTGGGCGAGGCATCATGGATTTATCCTTGATGTCTAAGTAGATCTCTCTTCTGTTCTTGTTGGATCGGGGGTCGATGCCATGGTCGTTAAACCTATCTGACCGACCACCTGTTTTCTGCTGCTTCGACTGGTCCTTATGATTTCCTTCTTCTTTCCTCTTCTTGCTCCCATCGTCTGAGTGACGACATATGTCTGTCGCTTGGATGAATCTTTGAGCCCGAGTCATTGCTTCGGAGAAGGTTTTCACTTCGCTCTCAGCCAAGGACCATCTGAGCCGACTGGCCAAGGCCGGACATCGTGGCGGCGAACGCCACCGCATCTTGCGAGATCGGAGATTTTTAATGACTCCTCATTGAACCTTTTGATGTAGTCGGCCGGACTTTCGTTCTTCTCTCGCCCGACTCCCATCAAATGGAGACTTGTTTTCTTTTTTCTTTTTCCGGCGATAAACTGGTGAAGGAATAGGTCCTCGAGTACTGAGAAATCCGTTACGATCCCTGCGGGAAGCTCTTGGAACCAGTTTAGGGCCAATCCTTTCAGAGTCGTGGGAAAGAAACGGCACCAGGTGGCCTCGCAGCCAGTTTGAACGCTCATTTGCGCTTTGTATGTGGCCATGTGATCGTCCGGGTCGGTTAGGCCCGCGAATGGTTCGATCGTAGGCGTTTTGATTTTTCCAGGGCTGGGCGCCTCAAGTATGTCCTGGCTGAATGGGACCATAAACTTGAGCGCCCCGCTGTTGATCCGAATGGGCTTTGATTGGGCTGAGTCGCCGTGCCCTTCCCGCTGAGCGGCTTTTTTATTGAGAATGTGCCGAGCGTCTAGGCCCTTGCTGAGCCGCTTCTCGTTTAGGAAATGCCGAGCGTCATGGGTTTTCTTCCCGACGTTACCCCTGGGCGATTTGGACACGTGCGTCTCCTCACCCCGCAGAGTGGATCTCCCTTTAGACTCGTGCCGCTCTTCCTCCCCCTGTCTAGATCGTTGCCGGTCGTGCTGACTATGCTCCCTCGGGCCCGACCGCTGCCGGCTAGGCTGGCCTTGGTTCTCTGCCCGAAGGGAAGGGACCAGGGTCTGGTCTTTAGGAGGTTGAAGAAAGCGTCCCTGTTGTAGGTTGGCTAACATATCCCTCAGACTTTGCTGCAAGGTCTGTTGGAGCTGAGCGGCTATCAAATTTATGTCCGCCGTGGATATGGGATGGGGGTCAGCGTGTTGTAGCTGCTGTGAGGGGTTCTGTCTATTTTCGATTGACTGCTCCTCTTCATGGTCGAGGGTTTGAACGGTCGGCGTCCTGGACCGTTCAGACCTCCTCTGGTGAGATGGTGAAGGATCCCTTTCGGACCTCTGAGCCTGTGCCGAGGGCTGTCTGGTGCGAGTGCTCTTGGCTGGGGCCATTGTGAAGTTGTTCTTACTGAGTGGTGGCGAACCGACTTTGATTGTAACTTCCCCACAGACGGCGCCAAACTGTTTCTGCTAAGAAATTAAGGATTATAATATGTTGTGAGATTTGATGTGGGCCCCAAGAGTGTTCGCCTGAGCTTCGATGTCCGTACACCTGAATCCTGAAAAACGAGGTTAGACTACCCCGGGGGTGGTTCCGGGATCACCCCTCCGACGCTCAAGTCAGTTGAGATAGAGGTAGAGAGATAAAGTCTAGAGAGAGATGCTTCTGGTTTCTTGGTGAGAAATTCAATACTTGCTCATTGATGAGGCGGTTGGTATTTATAGTGTTGGGGATTTCCCAAACAAGTAACATTGTTCAGATGGGCCTTTTGGGCATGCTACCCTTTTTAGGCAATGGATATTCCATCCTTCTTAGAGATCTCCCAAAACACTGGTGATTAGGTCAACTTACAGGTGGGACCCACTGCTGCCACCTGTCCCATGCTCTAGGAGGCTTTTAGGCTCCTTATTGGACTGCTGATTAATTGAGCCCAAACAATACAGAAGGAGATAATCGTATTATTATTAATAACATCTCGCAAAACGAATTTAATTGCTCATGTTATCCAACTCTTTATGAATGACATCATATCTTACCCCTCTAATTTAGCTTCACTAGTATCTTGTATATCTACAGAAAAGTTAATCAGGCCACTGACTATTATTTCTCTTGATCATGTCATTTCTGCCCACGAAGAGTTATTTATAACTATTATAGGCAAATAATAATTTAGTTTTGAGAGAAAATTACACTAATTTCTTGTTTACCTTTCTTTGTTTAAAAGAATTTTGACGTAAGATACATTACATTCTTCTTTAAACATTAGGCCACATTGGCTTTTTGGTGGCAAAGACTTTTATTTTTTTAATTTTTTCTTTTAAAAGACTGGTCAAAGATTGATTTTTTAAAATTGCAACTAAATATATATCTTCATAGTTCATCCGCTCTGATTTATAATAAGATTTAAGATTTTCAATTGCAACCAATAATATATGAATATTTTCTATGAATAATGTCAAAGGGAGTATTAATTCCTTCTATGCGCTGAACTTGAAATTAATTCCATGGATATCGTCCACGTAAGACAGCACGCCATAATTTTGGTTTTTCAATAAAACCGCTACTCCAAGTAGCGGTTAATACCAATAATGTTTCACCGAAGTTGACTGCTACTTCAAATAGCGGTTATATTATGTCCCTAAGACAAGCTACAAGGCATGCATATAAAAATAAAAATAGCGGTTAATACCATCAGTAGCGAGTTAACTTAAGTGCTACTTTGAGTAGCGGTTTACTTTGCCGAAAATAAAAATAAAAAATTTTCTCGCGTGCTTTCCTACGTGGACGGTATCCATATAATTAATTTCAAGTTCAGCGCATAGGAGGAATTAATACTCCCTTTGACATTTATTTAAGGAAAAAATTCAATAATATATCTTCATAGTTCATTCACTCTGATTTATAATAAGAAAACAATTAATTTATTATAAATATAATATAATATAATAAGAAACATCAATA
The DNA here is from genome assembly GCA_947648045.1 of Beta corolliflora. Classification (NCBI taxonomy): domain Eukaryota; kingdom Viridiplantae; phylum Streptophyta; class Magnoliopsida; order Caryophyllales; family Amaranthaceae; genus Beta; species Beta corolliflora. The sequence goes on along the minus strand of CANSZD010000511.1, from coordinate 1,087,354 downwards.
CAATCATTATGGTGCATATTGTTAATCATAACATATTATTGCAAGTAGGACATTAGTGTAATTGATTAATTATTATTGCACACACTAATAACACAGCCCATGCATATTAAATCATTTCATCTGCCATCGTGCAAGACTTTTCCAAGTTAATTGGTAATCGCTGATTTTGGGCAGAAAGCACTCCAACTTAGACCAAAGAAGCTTCGAGTTCTATAACGCGTGCTTACCTATCATTTGCTGCTATTTTACTTTGTCACGTCCTCAACAACGAAGATTCAATTATAGCACCAACCTTTTTTTTTTACCAAAGAATAAAACCTACCACCACTGTCTACATTACTAGATAGCAACCACACTTACCTCAGCTTCCAATCTTGAAAAGACCCATGTAAGATTGCATAATATATGTGGAAAGTGGAAAGTGGAAAGTGGAAAGTGGAAACTCGAGAAAAAAAAGTTTGCACATTTTTGCAGTGCAGTTTCACCGACCATTACAAGGCAAACCAAACTTTCGGATTCAGCAAGTTCCAATAAGGGAAATGTAAATGTGATAAGAATAATGCATAGTTAAGATGTGGGCTCAACACATAAATAGGTGACGGGTTTTGAGATACCCCGGAATGGCAACATGAATGATGTATTTTGAGACGGAGATAGTACAATACATGTAGTAAAGAGGAGCAGTTTCGTAAATCAACAACACTATATTCAAGTTGTGTTCCTCAGAAGAACGACTTGTCACATAAAACTAAATTTATAGTGCCAACGCCTTAATCACAATAATAGGACAGGATCGGCTACATGAGCAAGACCTTAAACTAAATATAAAATAAACTTGAATTTCCAATAGAAGCAAGTCAACATAACATTGCATTTACTTGTTCTTCCAGCGACCTTATAAAGGTTCAAAGAGTCGCTTACATTCAAAACAATGACGCCCAGGTAGAATCTAAGACTAGTCAACCAAGGGCAAAAAGAACCAATTTACAGGATGGGACGGATAAAACAGGAGAAAGAATTACTAATTCAGACATTTTTACAATTTCATTTTTAACCATCAGAAGCGGCATTTTCATTGAAGTTCCACTGTTAAGATACACATTCCACATCTCATCACATGTAGTTTGTTAGTAGACTTCAGCACACAAAATAGTGCACAGTCAAATGGCAAATTGACAATTGAACCCAAAAAGAAGAGAAAGAGAGAAGAAGGGAGGGGAGAATCATTAAGGCATGATAGTAAATCTGAACAAAGGCCTAAGGACATAACCAATTAAGCCACTGGTGGACGGAGCACGTGATCTTGTGATGTATCGACTGAAGCTGGAGGCATGAACTGCCACATGGCAACTCCTGGGTATCCCATGAATGGCACCAACTTGCCCCCCGGAGCTTGAGCTGGAGGAGCGAAAGCAGCAGGGATAGCAGTTGGGCCTGGGAGGTATCCGGGTTGGGTGTTCATGGTCTTCAGCTGCTGCTCTAACTTGTCCTTCTCGGCCTTCAGCCTCTGCTTCTCATCTCGGAGCTCATTCTTCTCAGTCTAAAGAGAACGAATAGCAAATTTAGCCACTTTGGAATAACTACCAAAAAGGTAAGCTGCAAGAGAAGTTCTCTAGTGACTAGAAATGGTAGACTATACAGACCTTCAATTCCTTGATCTTCTCCTGTAAACTCGAATTTGAGTCCTTCAACTTTTGGGCTTCACTCCTTAATTGAGTCACCATTCGAACAGCATCAATTAAAATTGCTGCCTTGTCAGTTTTGGGGGTTCTACCAGGTTCCAATATTGAACCTAATTCCATAAACCTACACATGATTTTTTAACATTATTTCACACACACAAGCAAGCTAGCATATGAAGTATATTACAAGCAACAAGCACCCAATACCCATCATGCATCCTGCAGTAAGCAATTCAGACATATAGCTATCTCTATTCAGCACAAACCAGTAATTAACAAACATACTCGAAAGAATCATAGAAAAAAGGAGGAAGAACTAACTTGTCATTAAGCCGGTCCCTACGTGCCTTCTCCCTGCAAGCTTTGGAGCTCGATGGAGCACACGATTCAGATCTTCCCCTGTAATATGAGGAAAAGGCAGCTTGTGACAAGTGAACAAGATAAGACAAAGCACTATCATTATCACAAATACCTTACCATAACAACATTCTATTGGTGCCTCACATGAGGCTTCCAATAAACAAACATAGTATTGGTCAGTGAGGAAACAATGGGAAACGCCAAGAAAAAATTGAACAATATATTAGTTAAGCCCTACGTCAGTAAGTAATCTGATACTATCTGCTTAGTTATCATATCATCATAAACTAAAATAACATGCCACTTAAACTACCTTGTCAGGGCAAAAATGGCACTAAACTGCAAGGAGGGCAAACATCACAAGACCACAGTCTCTCATCATCCAGGGACAAGAATTTTATCAGTTTGATCCATTCTCAGAGACCTGTTTAGCTCTTTTCTAAAATAACCTATAGGTCATACCTCAAATAGCTACTAAACAATTTTCTCCAAATATCAGAAACTGCAGAAAGTTAACCAAATATCCAAGAGCAATATATCTAAAAAGAAAGAAAGAGGACATAAACTATACCTCTTTTTTGAGTTATTCTCCTTGAGGCCCTCTGAATCACCATAAGTTCCATCTATATCCGCACTGAAAAACAAGCAAAAGCTAAGAATCAATGAACACTTCTATAGAGTGCAGAACACGAGCATACTTCAGAAAATAGTTGGACGATTTTTGTGTGATAGTTATATCCAGCACCAGTTATATCATATTTGCATAGACCAGCACGAAAAACCGTTTATTACTTAGATTGTACAGTTTCAGCATTCATCTTAGGAAACAAGGAGAGATTTTTCCCGATACAGAAGCTAAAATTATCCCAGGAGCAAGCACTTCATCTTGGGTCAAAGCGTGCATGATGAAGTACCAATGTGTCACTTCATAATTCAAAGTAGAGATGGGAATATAAAAGCCATGTTCCTGGATCTTCAGGACAAGAGCAGTTTTCAATAGGTATATGCTATAAGGGAACAACTTAGCATAATCCATTTCAATAGGTAACTTCTGCTCTCCCCAAATATACACAACAGCCAGCCACTTATAACTTACTCAAGTTCTTCACCTATCTTGTCCAACTCATGTCATACGTGTGTCAACATGGGTGTGATCCTTCAAAAACAGAAAAACTAGACATTTCTGTCGGACACCGTCAATGAGTCAGGACACTTTAAGTAACCTAGCTAATCCCATCCAGAATCTCCACTATGTTTTACTCAGATCTTAGCAATGTACCGAATAGACCAAAATGATCGTCAGCTACAACACAGAGTGGTGTCTCCAGAGATATTCCACTGAACAATGTAAAAACATGACTTCAAGCTTGTTGAAGACGCCGCAAATGTATATAAAGATAGAAATATCAAATAAGGAAACCCCAGCTCACTTGTAAAAGTAACTACTCCACTAATCCAAAGTATTCAAAAGACACCATTAGGCTTCAAATCAGCTAATAATTGCATCATTGATCCATACAACAATAACTAAACACAATAAACTTTTATCATCCATAGTTTCTATTTTACATACGTGTTCAAATTAAAAACATTACTGAAACTGATATCAAATACCCTAAATTATTAATATTGCAACCCTATAATTAGTTTGATCAAGTTCAATAAAAGGGCAAAACAAAACAAAAAAAAATCAGTAAAGAGGCACAAATTAATCGTACTATTAACAAAAACACCCCCATAAAACAATAAATACACAAATGGGTATTTCTAAAAATTCCAAAAGATTCAATCTTTACCCAAATAAACCCACAAAATCATCAAGTGGGGTCCCAAATCAAAACCCTAGCCTCACAAAAATTCACAAGAAAATCACCCAAAAATTTATTACGAAGAACACACAAAAAAAAGGGTGTACCTGACATTAATTGGAACAGTCAAAGCTTGCTGCAATTGACAATTATTGAAGGCAGAATTAGGGGCAGTAAAATTGCAATCAGGAACAGAGATCTGAATTTCATCCATATAAGAATAATCATACAACCAATTAGGGTTTTCTTGAGAAACCATCTCCGGTGAATCGCCGGAAAATTCCGGGAAGAGGGTAAAATTTTCCGGTGAGTTTAGGAGAGAGAAAGAGAGGGTTTGGGGGGGTAGGGTGGAGAGAGAAAACGGTGGAGAAAGGGGTTATTTTTTATTTTTTTTTAGGGGGTATGTGATTTGATAATAATAATTTAATTTTGTACTTATTATGGATGGAAGTGTCAAAAAGCCAAAGGAGATGAGAATCTGTTGTGACTTGTGAGTGTGTTGATAAAAGAGTGGAAATTAGGGGAATTATTCTAGCTATGTTTCGGATTCCATGAAACATCAACCATTTATCACTATCCATAAAAGAGGAACTTTCTTTGAGAGAACGTGTCCTCCCCATGTTCATGGGCTTCTTAAGCCCATCCTATCAAATTGTGTTTATAAAAATTATTATTGTTTTTTATTTTTTGAGAAAAGTTCTAACAAATATAGTTGTAGGTATATGATAAATGCAGCTTTTAAAGAAGATAACAATGAAATAATAGGTAATACTTCCTACATTTTGAAATAATTGAAACATTTCTCTCTTTTATGTGAGAGCTTTTCGAGAGAAGTGTTTTATTTATTTCGAGAACGGAGAAGTAGATATATATATATATATATATATATATATATATATATATATATATATATATATATATATATATATTGTGATATTACATAAATTCATAAACATATAGTAACATTTTAGGAAATGAAATTGATGTTTGTTGCTAGCACTTAAGAGTTAGGACTACAAATATAAAAATCGAATGATAAAATTCTACATATTTCCAAACTTTTTTCTATGTAGTTAAAAATCCTACATATGTCAAACTTTTCTCTATTTAATTGATTTAAACTTATTGTTAGGGGTGTTCATTTTAGGAATCTGAAAATTTTGGATCGAATAGGAACATCATATATTTTCTGATATCCGAAAATATACGTTTGAATTCTGAAGATTTCGATCCGTATCCGAAATATTCAAACACCAAAAAAACCGGATCGCAAATCTGGTTTACCAGATCGGATAACATATCGAGCCGATCGGGTCATATATTTATGCACACCCCTACTTATTGCATATACCCGCAGTCCCATGTTAATCGCAACACACCCTTGTGCACAGAATCTTAGGATGTAGATAAAGTGGGATATGAGTTTTATTATTTTCTTGTTAAATTTGATTTGATTGAAGATAATCAATATTTTATATTACGATTAATTTGTGTGGGTCCTTTGTTTAGGGATGAGTGTGTATATGAGATTATTATTTTATTATTGTTTCGTCATTTTCAATAATAAAGGTGTGAGGTATAGTTGTATACTAAGAAACAATAAAAATATATTGGATTCATCCTAAAATGGAAGTGTTGTAATTAATATGGTACGATTGTATATGGAAAGTATTGCAACTAATATGGGATGAAGGGAGTAACAATTTAAGACTCATTTATCTTACCAAATTTTTTTTTAAAAAAATTTAGGACTCATTTATTATTGTATTTTAGGTTTATCTTTTTCAAAAACTAAAATCAAAATTATGGAAACCACAATTGTATTCTTCATTTTTGAATGTTTTCGATTGTGTAGATCCCTCCCCGCGGTAGTACTTCAGTCTTCATATAGGGATGTAAAAGAATTTTCTTGTGCCTCGATCTTTATTTCAAGTATTTATTTTTTAATATATTTAAAACGAAGGAAGGAATGTGATTTTTTCCCTTGCTCTTAGGCTTAGGAAGACATTGATAACGCCTGAGTCTACGAGTTGGTAAAAAATTTACACCTTTTAGGCCGATGAGTAGTTGTTCAATTTTGTTTTTGCTACAATCGATCAGTTTGTTTTCTACAATGAGCATTTGCTCTTTGCATTTATTATTATTTCTCTACATAAGGGAAGAAATTGCCATATCAAATTAAGAATTTTGTTTACTGTAAAAGTAATATATATTGTAAATTATGTTTCTCTTCTTTTTGTTTATGAATTAATATTTAGAAGGGAAAAGCTAACCTCTATTCAATATACTTAATTATAGTCAAAATTTATCATTTCTCGTCTCTCTCTTTGACATCAACGTGACTAATATATTGTACATCTTAAGACACCATTAATTTACTAATATTATTAGAAGAAAAAGAATACTTATTAAGTAAGTAACTTGTATTTATTTTTTTCCTTTGTTTTATTAATGAAAGTCGCATTATATTAAGTTATGCACGGTCTACAAAAGTGCTTAATGTGATAAAATAATGCAACTATTTTTTTTATATTGCAACATCATCTAACATCGATGTGTGACGTAATAAATTTTCTTTTTGATTTTAGAATAACTTTGAAGTGGAGCCTACTTTAATTTCATCCGTCCAAAACTCCAACCAAAATGTCAATATTGGAGGATTTTTCCTTGCCCTAGCTAATAAGAGAGCGAAAGGGTGGTAGAATAGTTAAAAAGAGTCATAATAACCATATAGGGACATACATATATAATTTCTCTCTTTTAGTGTAAAGTGGAGTTGAAAAATATCATAAGTGAAAGGAAGTTATTGGCCATCAAATGATTATAATATATAAAAAAAATATAATGCACAAGTTCTCTTGGCATGTGGTCCATTGAAAAAAGAACTTGATTCTCACATAAGAAAATGCCAGGACTCTAGTTTCAACTTTAGTCAAAAAGTACTAATAATCTTCTGTCTCATCCTAAACAAAAATTAGAGTATTATTTTCTTCTTAATTTCTTAAATATTATTAGATCAGCCAAGTTAGACATTTCTAGTGGTAATAATGATGTATTTCAACTAGGTTTGCTAAGGTTTAGTTTGTGAAAACACCATGTCAGAGAGAATATGAATATCTCAGCATTAGTTCTTGTCTATTACTTTCGCGCTAGATTACAAACTACTTGCTTTATCTTGAAAACAAGATCGATTCCATGATAATTACTTCTATCATAAATCATTGATTGAAAACATGAAACAAATGGGTTCTTCTGTTTAGACTATGAAAGACGAGAAACACTTGGCGTCTCATCATGAGAGGCCAAAATGGCCACTCATAGATTATTGTACCAAATTAGTGATACCAAAATTTAAAGTTGATACCAAAATATTGTACCAAAGGAGGTATTAGTGATACCAAAGTTCAAAGTTGATACCAAAGTAAGTATAATTGGTGCCAAAACTCAAAGTTGATACCAAAGTTCACTTACACTAGGTACCAAAATAAGAGTTATTTTGGTATTGGTACCAATTTTACTGAACTTTGGTATAAGTTGGTACCAAAGTTCAACGTCTGTTTTTTGTCTTTTTGCGTGAAATGTCAAGTGTGCCCCTGTGAGAGCTCATGAAAGACTACCTACTATATTCAAACTTCAAAGTTACAGGATAGAATAAGGACTTAAAGATAAAATTCTAGTAAAGTTAAGTTAAATTCAGTAAAAAATTACTCCCTTCGTTTTTTTTAGATGTAACATATTGACTTTGGGCATTATTCATCCAATACACTTTGACCATTAATTATTATTTATACATAAGAAAAAATATAGTCATGTGGGATCTTGTTTGATTCGTCACGGTATACACTTTCCAAATATATATTTTTTATAATTTTTACTTTTATACAATTATAGATATTATCGGTCAAAGTTGTGCCTCGACAAATGTGAAAAGTCCAATGTTACATAAAAAAACGGAGGGAGTATTAAGTTCAACAAAGATAAGTTTTAATATGTAAAAGTAAGTTAAATTCTGTTGAGATTAGATCAACAAAAATAAGTATATATAATGCTATTTTAATACTGGTAACATTAGCTAAAATGCAACCGAAGTGGATAAGTTAGAAACTGATAAATTAGTGAAAGTGATAAGACAACTGATTACATAAGTTATTTGATAATACTAATATTTTAAGTTGCTGAGAAGTTGTAAATAGCTTTTTCTGGAAAAAAAATTTGGTAAAGATGGAGAAAGGAACGAATACAACTCATAATTAAGAGGAGCTACTCACTTTAGCTTCTCAAATCCGATTACTTGAATTACCTAAAAGTTTATTTAACCTACTTGTCAAACACTCTCAGTCATCTATGCACCTTAAGAATGACAACACCTTATCATCTAACATACATGTACTGTTTTTCTTTAATATTATATGTCTTCAATTTGTCATGAGTAGTGTGTGTTCGATGACTTTGCATCTTCTTCAATATTAAGGCCTTTGAAATCGTGTTATAATTTTTTTGTATAGAAAAAAAAATCTGCTTAATAGATATCGATCAACTTATCTCTAATAACTTCTCGTGAGAAATTGAAAGCTAGCCCTTCAAAATTGTAAATACAAAAATGCACTCCTAAAATGGAATAATGTCATCTCGTAATATTACACTAACGGCCCGTTTGGTAGTTGTTAATAAATTGTGGTAATGGGAATGAATTTTAAGTGTAATGTTATTGGGGAAGCACCCTTAAAATCTCCATGGGGAGGCATTTTTTCTACATAGGCAAGCAATCTCACTCCTAAACTTGTATTTTTGTCTCCAAGGGGAAGCAATTACCACCTACAAGATGGTATTGGATGGGAATGAAAATTCAAAAAGAAAAGTAGACACTTCAGGATAAATTAGCATTACCATGGGAATGGACAATGATATTCTTCATAGATTTATACACAAATTCATTCCCATTACCACCATTTATAACCAACTACCAAACGGGCTGTAAGGGGTCGTTTGGTTCAAGATATGGAATGGAAAGGGAATAAAAACAAATAAAGGAAGGAAATGGTAACAAAAATGACTACTTTTATTAGGTGTTTGGTTCAAGTCATGGAATGGAAAGGGAATGGTGATCATTACCACAAAGTAATGGATTTTGTTACCTGAGGGGGTGGAAAAGATAACAAATTGAGGAAGTCCATTACCACCAAGTAATGGTAATGGTTGATGACTATGATGAGGGTAGAACCAAACAAGAAAAAAGGAAAACTATAATTGATTCCGTTTCTTTAATCCCAAAAATAGTGATCCAAACATGCTCTAAAAGTTATCATAAATCTACCCCCTATAAGATTTTTCCATAGAAACTTATTAAAACATTAACTCAAAGTAAAGGAATACTTATCCCAATAGTCCTAAAAAGTTGGATTGTGATACTTTGTAACTTGAAGGAATTACTTGGATATGAAAGGACTTGTAATGGAGAGCACCTTTTGACACGATACTTTAGATGGAGCTACTACATATATTCTTCTTGCTACTTTGTAATTGACCCTAGAAGATTTGTTTGTCTTCTACATGGAGCTACCACATATATTCTTCTTGCTAATTTGTAATTGACCCTAGATTATAGCTTCTCTGTTTATTTGTGCATTCGACATGAACCTTTAGAAGAAGCTCCTCCACACATGTGCCAACCTTGTATCGGACCCCTATAAGTTTTAGTGGGTTAATATGTTAGGTTTTTTTCATACAGTGACATAGATGTATACAAATGTGGTAAGAATTAATGAATTATGTATATATTGTGCCCCATATATAGGTCACCAAACAATATTCTCATTCTTGTTCACCCAAAAAAAAAAATTCTGATTTCGATGCTTGGGGAATTTTGCATGAATACTAGCGAAATCATGGTAGTGATCGAATAAGAAAACTATGTTGGGTATAAGTTTAGGCAAAATTCACTTTGAACATGACTATTTTTGGATATACTTCTTTCAATGCAGAAGATTCATATAGTATTTTCATATTAGCAAGGATTTTTTACCAAATGCAACCATTTATAGTGGTCACTTTGTTAATTAACAACCCTTTTATTTCAACTTTGTCAATTGCAACCTTATATAAACAGAAAAAAAAAATTAAGTTGCAACCCAAAGCCATCATTTTCAAGCCAAATTAGCATGAAAATGACGTCACATGTGAAAAAAATAATTAATGATATCTTTGAGATTTTCAGGCTAATTTGACACGAAAATGGCTTCGGGCGGCAATTTAAAATGGCTAAGTTAGTCAAACATGTTAATTTGGCCTGAAAATTCTAATTTAGTCAAACATGTGACGTCATTTTGAGGCTAATTTGGCTTGCAAATAGCTTTGGCCTACAACTTAAAATTTTTCTGTTTATTTAAGGCTGCAATTGACAAAGTTAAAATGAAAGGGATGCAATTAACAAAGTGCCTACTATAAATGACTGCATTTGGCAAAAAATTCTATTAGTAATTGAACGTTCGAAAATTTTAAAAGAACATTAGTATACTTTAGAATTTTTTCCTTGAATAATGCAAAATAGGGTTTTAATTCCAGAAATATGCCGGAAGGGAAATTAATTCCCTGCGTACCGTCCACGTAGGACGGCACGCGAGAAAGTTTTTTTTTTTTGTACTTAAGTAAAACCGCTACTTCAAGTAGCGGTTAATCTTTGTAAGCCGCTATTTCAAGTAGCGGTTAAGTAAAAGTAAACCGCTAGTAGCGGTTAATATTAATTGACCGCGACTTGAAGTCGCGGTTTACTGGTACCTGGACCCCCAAGTTGATAAATGGCGCTGACTAAAGTAAACCGCTACTTCAAGTAGCGGTTCATTAATGGAAACCGCTACTTCAGGTAGCGGTTTACTATAATCCCCAAATCCCACCCTAGCTTTCCCAATTTCTCAGATTCGAACGATTCACTCTCAAATTTGTCTCCCTCTCTCTCTTACTAACCGTCGCCCACAACCCACACAACACCACCGGAGCTACACCACCGTCGATCACCGGAGCTCAGCCACGAAGAACGTCGCCCACCGCACAACTGACGCCAGGCGATTCACTGCGTCGCACAGCCGCACCACCAACAGCTCGCCGCACAACCGTCCATTAGCCCAGGTGAGTTAATTTTTTTGTTTTTTTTTAATTTAATTTGCTTAGCATGCCATATTTGTTATGTATTTTAGCTTTGTAACTGTTGTTAGATGGAAATTGTTTGGTTTGATTGGTATATTTTAGTATTTTGCATAATTTAGCATTTTGTGATGGTTGATTTTGCATGAATTGGAAGGTGATTTATTGGTTATATTGGTTGGTTAAAAATGGTGTTGAGCATTTTGTGATGGTTGATTTTGCATGAATTGTTGTGTTTAGGTTGCAAATGCTACTAGTATAGGTGAAGAATGGTGTTCATATTGTTTGAATGTGTAGAATAAGAATAACTTTAACATTATGTTTTTTGTATGTAGAATATGGAACAACCTAAATATCCTTTATACCTTTATTGGAATGGTGAACTATCTCAAAATGACGTTGATATTGTGTATAGAGGTGGAAGGAAAAAAATTTTGTTCATCAATTCTGGTATGATGTTTCAAGAGATTCTGAATAGGGTATATGACGTTGTTGGATGTGATCGTATGTATGTGGAACTGAAATTGTTTATGAGATATCCGATGCCGGGGAAATATGTGCCAATTGCACTAGAGGATGACGAGTCACTAAGTGCTATGTGGCTTTCAGTGACACAAACGTCAGCCATGGCAATGGAGGTGTACATTGAACAAGTTCCCAAGGAGATAAATCTCCAAAGTAATGTGGGTTATGTACCTACAATGGACTTTAGGGATAGCATGGAGGTACCGGCATCAGCTCCTAGCATGCAATTTGAATCATTTACTAGCATGTTGTCAGACCCACATTATGTCAATGAGCACATGAATGAGTTCAGTTCTCCTGCTTCGTCTCCCCACATACCATCCACATTCCATCTTGATACTCTACATCAAAATGATGTTGATGTTTTGGGAAATGAGGAGGAGCATGTGGATTCTGATAGGGAGGAGGACGATGATGCAAGGGAAACAGCTGCCAAGGCAATAAAGTCTGGTGTTCCTTCACAAGATTGGCTCAGAATTGACGAAGTTGATCAAAGGTTAATAGATGCATGGATGACTTGGAAATGCACTGGTTCATTGACTGTGGCTTCGGGTACACCTCAGTAGGTCCCACTTAGCAAGTGGGCTATCTTACTACAGGGATGCACTTGACCATCAAACGGACGAGCAGGTACATAGAGTCTCACATGCCTAACTTATATACATTGGTAGACATCTCTCACATGCCTAATATTTGCAACATTCTTTATTTGTAGATGACTTGGCAGCCATATACTGATGCGAGACTAGAGTTGTTGCCTGCTATATGTCGAGCTGATCGACATGTATGGCGCACATTGGCTCCACTTATTTGTTTCGACATTGTGGAGTTTCATTGTCCCGATCGAGTTATGCGCCGGTTTGGCTTCGAGCGAGAGGATTCCAAAGACCTTGTGATACAAGCACGACCCTTCATGGCATAGATCGGAGGTCGAAGAACAAGAATTATCCGCTCGGACATCGCCCTTACATAGCGCGAGTGGGATGAGCGCGAGAGACGTGTTGTTCGGGGCACTCCGTTTCTTGGTCGTACTCATGCCATTGAGGAGTATATGGTGTGGTATCGTCGCATCACGAGGTTACGCATGACGATCCATTGAGGCGACCTCCTTCTACACATTATCGGCTGCGTCTGCGAGATGTAGTACTGGTAAGTGCCATGATTTGTAGTTATACTTTTATTTATTTATCCGACTATATAATATGTATTTTTCTTTCTATGCAGGCACATACTTTATCTGATGTTGCTCATAGGTGCAACACTGTACTAGACGCCATCGAGTCATTGCCTCCGAGATATGGGGCGCCGCTTGTTTGCACGGACATTACGGAACCATGAGGGGACTGTGTATTGATGCCGTTGCCGAAGCCTGGACATGGCCACATCTTACAGGGCGTGCTACCTCTGCCGCACATACTTCGACTTCTACATCTTCTATGTCTGCTGCCCATACATCTACCACGGCACCTTTGCTTTCGCCTCCAGTCTGTCAGAGGACCTACCGACGCCGTTCTGCCACCACTCCATCTTGTCTTGACGCCATTGCAGAGTCTAGTGAGACCACACCTAGTTCATCTAGACCTTCACAAAAGAAGAAGAGGGGGTCTTAGCACTTTCATGGGTTGTTTGTATAGTTCGTTAACACTATGTGAAATATTAAACTTTGTTTGTGATTGACATATTTTCTTAATCTTACTTCGTAATTAAGAAATTATTGGATAAATGTGAATGTGGATGAACTTGGTGTTTGGTGATTGATGTATGCATAGACTTGGTGTTGTTGGATGGAATTTGGTGTTGGAATTGCAGGTTGGATAGCTTTTTTTTTTTATGTTTCTGGCATTTTGGCCAGTTATGAGGAAGCTGCAATGACAAGCCTTTTTTTTTTTCATAAACCGCTATTCGCAATAGCGGTTTACATAGAGTATGATTTGTGTTTGCAAGATCTTGACCAAGTAAACCGCTACTCTGAGTAGCGGTTTATATACATAAACCGCTACTTGAGATAGCGGTTTATGTGTGTAAACCGCTACTTCAAGTAGCGGTTTAATTTAAAATAAACCGCTACTTCAAGTAGCGGTTTATCTGGGATAAAAAAAAAAACATTTTCTCGCGTGCCGTCCTACGTGGATGGTACGCAGGGAATTAATTTCCCTTCCGGCATATTTCTGGAATTAAAACCCTATTTTGCATTATTCAAGGCAAAAATTCGTATACTTTATGTTGTTTTCGCATTGTTTCTATGGCAAAAATTGTAGATCAAAATTTCAAAATATCGTAAAATTGGAACACTTTTAGATAAAGAGATGAGTTAAATAAGTTAAAGTAGAGTCCTATGAATGAAAAATTTGCAAATGATGTCCTTTTGATTTAGATTGATGTTCTATATTTACCATGTTCTATTGAAATGAAAACGATATTCTTTTGTTACACCTCTTTACTAATGCACAATTAAATTAAGACAAAAACCAATCTGATAAAACAAAACAAGAAAAACTTGACTTCAATCTATACTAAAAAAAAAAGGAGGAACATCAACTTCAATCTCCACAAAATTGCAAATTTGAAGCAATTTTCCTTTGAATTTGAGTTGTTGATTAGTTGATCAATTGATTAATTTACAGATCACTAGAACTCAATTTTCTGCGAAGACTTCGACATTTATAACAGAATGTATACATTCAGCACCTGAACATCTCATATTTGAGGCTCAAATCGGGACATAATATTAATTTCTTTTTTTATTCTTTTGTCACTTATTTTCTTTGTACGTACATATGCCTCAACTTTTTGTAATTGAATATATTAACTGGGTCTGGAATGGACAAATGAATCAGGCTGGACAAAGCTAACAAGCCTCTTTTGCAACTCTTGTGGGTTGGCTCCTACAACCTTGTCCAATACAGCCCCATTCCTCATCATCAAAAAGGTTGGCATGGCCTTTACTCCCATCTTCTTTGCCACACTCTGGGGAAAAAAACAGAATCCAACAACTTATTAAACATGTCATCATTTGCAAAATTATGAAAAGTTAATATTTTAATTCAATGAAATAAAATGCTACGTGGTACTTAATACTTTTCTCATATATCAATTTAAAGATATGGTTAAAATCGATGAATTTTAACTTTACAAAATATTCTCTTCACCTTATTTTTGCTTAACTTATCTTATTTTATCTTTTTTTTTGAACTATTCTAAATTTTTCTTATTCTTTCCGAACTTTTCTTTCTTTTTTTTTAGAACTTTCTCTTGACTTAATCTGAACTTTTCTTTTTTTAGAATTTTTCTCATTTTTGAACTTTTTTTAAAAAAAAAATAAGCAAAATAAGGTGAACAACAACATTTAGATAACAAAAATTTATTTTAAAAGAGTTCTTCAACTTGAAAGGGAGGTATGTAGTATTAGTATTTGAATAGTCACCATCACTTCATCGACATCGACTAAGAGGAAAAGGATAGACTGGTTGCTCAAGGCCAAATCTTCAAAGCATGGGTTCATTGCCAATGAAGGAATGCACCATGTAGTAGTAAAATGCACCGCAACCTGCATTTTGGATTAAGTACATTTGGCAATGGTTGGTTAGTCAGGATACGTACAACTAGCAACCACCCTCTGTTGTTACCAAAACAATCAATGCATACAATGATACAACTAGTAGTATCATCTGGTCAAACAAGGCCTATTACCATGAAGAACAGTCATGCTTATATTTGTATCATGTTTGAAATAAGGAGATAAATCAATAAGGCATATATGATCAAATTCTATCATAGAACTAAATTGCAAATCATTATGAAATAAACAAACTTCAATGTATGCTACTAGAGTACTATAAGATAGTACATGGAGTAGTATTTTCGGACAACTTTCTCATTGGGTTCATCTGATGTCCAATTTCATATTTAAATACCTCTCACATCTTACACTATTAGTGGTTTATTAATACATACCCCTAATGGCATGGTCCAATTGCTAGGTGGTTCTAAATGACGATAATGGTACCGAAATCATATGGAATTTTTGCAAGAAAAATCCCCTATTCATTACTTAGTAATGGAATCTCATCCTCTAACATTTGATATATTTTACAAATTTTAATTCTTCCATGTGTTAATGAATGATGGTAATGAAATTTTAAGAAGAAAAAGATGTTTTGGGATGAAGAAACATTATTTAGTTATTAAAACGAGACTCCTCTTGCAAATTAACACTAAAATTACATTATCATTACCACTATTTTTGGCGATTTACCAAACCAGTTGTAAGAGATGGAAGTAGCTACCATCAAGCAGCTACTAGATCTCCAAACCTGATTTTATATCTATAGCTTCGTAGTTTACTAAATATGATAATTAAATCTCGCTTCGAAATATCCAAAGAATTAAGAGGGCGTTTGGTAAGGGGGTTACGGGAAAGGGAGTAGATTGATTCCATTCCCTAGATGTTGTTTAGTTGAGTGGTTTTTGTCTTTCCCTTTCTCCCCTCCATTACCCCAAATCCTCTAACTTCGATTCAACCCCTCCACTTAGAAATGGGGGTTTTGGAAACCCTTGACCATTTGCTTTGACCAACCAATCTCCTCAATAACACCCCCTCCACCAGCCCACACTCCCACCCTCACCCCACCTGCACCACCCTGAATGTGCAGCCCCACCACACCCACCACCGCACACACCACCGCCACCATCCTTAACCACAGTTCCACCCTACCCAACTCCTCCACTCCTCCATAACTGCCGGAAACGCCCCAAGCCTACCGGCAACCACCCGTCGGAGATCCACCCCCACCCGCAAAACCAACCATATGCCCCCCGAAAATCCACCCCCACCCGCAAAACCCATAAGTCCACCTCGAAAACCCACCCCCACCCACAAAAACACACCATCTGCCGAAACCCCCCCGAAACCTTCCACCACCCGCCTTAATCCACCTCCATAAACCCACAAACGCTGGTAGCAAGTGCAGCGAAAAAAGCAAGTGCCGGCAGCGAAAAAGGAGAAGGGGGTTGGGGGCGACAACGAAAGAAGGGGAAGGGGGCGGGGGCGGCGGCAGCGAAAGAAGGGGAAGGGGTTGGGGGCGGCGGAAGAGGGGAAAGGGGTGGCAGCAAGGTGGTTTGATTTGGAAGCAAGAGTGTGGTGGTGGTGCTGTGGTGGACTGGTAGTAGAGAGGTGGTGATAAAATAGGGTTTCCCTTTGATATTTTGAAACAAACAACCTAACAAATCTAAGGGTTTGAGCTTTCCATTCTCCTTATTTCCTTTTCTTAAACCCTTTTCCTTTCCTCATAACCAAACGCCCAATAAAAGATTATTTTATCGTGTCTCTTTTGGCATAGGCGTAAAGGCGTTACTTCTAACAATCAGTTTTTATATATTAGTTGTCCGAGGAGTAAATTAAAGAGAAGATTCATTGAAGATTTACAAAGACTAAAATCAGCAATTAATTAAAAGTCACTTCAAAAAAAAATTTAGAAGAAGAAGATGTGAGTGTGCAGAAAAAGACTCACAGATAATCCTAGCTTTTTGGCTTGAATTATGAAGAATTCCCATGATTTTTCCGAGTATACCTGGACAACTTTTGACTTTCTCATTACTTTCTTTTGCTCACCCATTTTTCTTATTAACAATCTTCTTGTTCTCTCTCTTTCTCTTCAACTTTTTTTTGTGCCTCAAAATTGTGAAATTTATAGTCCAATTAGAATTAAAGATTTCCCTTAATTATTATCTCAGTTATCTTGAACGAGTCATTATTCATCCCCTAAAAACATCGAACAAGTCTATAATTGATTAGTCCACAAATGTGATGTCAATCTGATTAGGTTCATTAATTAATCATAATCTACAAGCACAAAATTTTGTTTATTCATAATCATAGAAAATATTAGCACCACAAAAAAATCAAAGAAAATATTTTGTTTATATTATAACTTAGCTTGCAAGCAACATCTAGCTAGATCCTTTTGTTCTTATAATAATGAGCTAATTAGACACTGTCAATTTCTGATAAACAATTAAATGATGTTGTATCTTCATGTCGTCTTTCTTTAATAATTATATTACTTTATCGTTAATTATATAGTAATAATCGTTCATATCTGAAGCTTGAAGATTATTTTGACTTTGTAATTTTAGCCGTGTAAACATATAAATTTGTATATGCAACGAACTTATTAATAAATAAATAAAAACATGTAAGAATATCCTACACAACTCAAAAAAAAGTTGATTGATTAGATTGTTGAATCCTACTAGAATTACATAATCGTACGTTAGATCCTAATATTACAAAGTTGTATTAAGATCATTAATTCGTTCAAATTCTACTATGCTATAGATAATAACTATGATTAATAAACATTGTAATTAAGTAGTATGCTAATGATCTTTTTGGGTAACCAAACTCTAATGATTTGTCAAATACGTCATTTGATTAGATAATAACAAAAGTTTTCTCTGAAACTCAAAGTTGAGCTAACTATCTTGCTTTTTTTCTCCACTAAACTTTTTTTGGAGGGATTTTCTCCATTAAACTAATGACTGCATATTAGTATAGTACTTCATATGGAAAGTGCCCCTTGATAATATATATGCATGTGATAGAGATAATATGTAGCATAATATATTTTCTCATCTGATTAGGATACTTTGCATAGAGTAACTCTTAAATAGTTTGGTTTCCTAACATGGTTAGGATTATTATTTTGTCAACACTATATATATTGATCAATGGGACTACTCCAAGATTACGGAGTTTGACAATATCTAACATGGTATCAAGAGCGTAGGTTAGTTATCCTCCCTACAAAAATAACAAATAATAAAAAAAAAATCCTTCCGGCAGCCTTGGGATCTCACGTCCTTTATCCAAGAACAAGTTTTTTCTTTTCTTCCGTCCCTTTTATAGTTTGGTTGCAGTGTTGTTTCCCTTCGCGCCGGCAATTCCATATTACTCGTCAGGGCTGTCTTGGATTTTCTGGGGCTCTGTTCTAAAATGGAAATTGGGCCCTTCCTTTCCCCTTAGTGAGAGAAAAGGACCACAATTTTTCATAGAGAGTAGAGAGAATCAATACTAATTGATAGATTGATTTTATTTTTGATAATTATAAAAAAGTATTGATGACAATACTAAAGTTAAAGATATGAAAGGTTGAATTTTTGGTGGAAGAGATTAAGGAAGATGATAGGGGATAGCTTGAATTATGGAGTCCGGAGATGAAGATGTGGAGCGTTTGCCGTTTACTATTTACAAAGCATCATATTTTTCAAGTTGGGCCCTTTCAAATAAAACCAAATTTTTTTGGACTGGGGGCCCTGTGCGGAGGGGCTCTTTGCACACCCGCAACTACGACCCTGTTACTCGTGCATCCCACTGCTTGTCTACAGCACTCTTCTCATCACTTTACTCATGGCAATTGATGCTGACCCAAACACCCCACCACCACCTCCGCCATCACAGCCACCTACATCAGTGTTTCACCCCGCCCAAGCTGTGAGCAATAATATCAAGAATGAAATCCCTATTATTCTTGATCGTGAAAAAGCCCAATATTCAAATTGGGTCGAACTTTTTGAGATCCATTGCCACGTGTGCAACGTATTAGACCATATTGATCCCAAAACTCCGCGACCTTCCGACATCTCTCAAGAGTTATGGAATCGTTTAGATTCAATTGTGAAAAAGTGGATTTATGGTACTATATCCCCGGATCTCCTTCAAACTGTTCTATATTGGGGCGCTACGGCACTTGAAACATGGAATCGTATCAAAGCCATATTCCAAGACAACAAACACACGAGGGCCGTGTATTTGAAGAATCAGTTCAATTCCCTCCACCTTTTGAATTTTAAAGATATCTCATCATATTGTCAACAACTCAAGTCTATCACTGATCAATTCGCCAACGTTGATCAAATTGTCGTGTTCGGCCTCATCAATACAGATTTTGACACTGTGGCTTCTTTGATCCAACAAAGCGATCCCTTATCGTCATTTGAAACTGCGCGATCTCGGCTCCTCCTTGAAGAGTCCCGGCGTGCCCAGGAAGCCCCATCCTCGGCCCAGACTTTTCTTGCTTCCAACGACCCCCCCTCCTACCTCTACTCAATCGCATGGACCACCACAACAACAACAACAACAACAGACTCGTGGTGGCCGTGGCGGCGGCCGCACTGGTGGCCGTGGCCGCAGTGGCCGAAACTCAGGTAGCGCCGGCAGGGGTCGGGGGTCGTGGCGAGGCGACACAACCAACAACAAGCAACAACCATCCTAGTCGCAGTTCTCTTCAAATTGGACACAACAGAATTGGGCTCAACCATCCCAGCCCAATAGGTACTGGCCCGCGCCACGGCAGTCCAATTCTTGGGCTCAACCCCCCTTCCCCTATCCACAGCAGCGCCAGTTTGTCTCCCAAGGTCCAAATCAAGCCTCATCTGGCACACGTCCTATACTGGCCCCACAACAAACTTATACGGCATATCAGGCCCCTTATGGCCCACTCATGACCCCTACTGAACTTGGTCATGCTTTTTCTACCATGAAACTTCAACAACCAGATGACACATGGTATATGGATTCAGGAGCCACATCTCATATGACTCATAACTCAGGTACTCTCTTGCCCTTGTTTAATTTAAGCACTCAAAAGTATATCTTAGTAGGCAATGGCAATCGCATTCCGATAACAGGTAATGGTCACACCACTCTCCCTAAAACACCCCTTTCCCTTCGTGATGTTCTCCTAGCTCCTCAAATCATTAAAAACCTAATCTCAGTTCGTAAATTTACATCTGATAATTCAGTATCCATAGAATTTGATCCTTTTGGTTTTTCAGTGAAGGATCTCAAAACGGGGAATATCCTAACTCGATGTGATAGTGCGGGCGATCTTTATCATGTCACCACTCCTCAATCCACTTGTCTTGCAACCGCCCTCACGGCACAATCATCCAGCACCTGGCACCACCGTCTTGGCCACCCTGGAGCTCAACCTTTGAGTTTTCTTAAAAATCATAATTTAATAGAATTTCATAAGGAGCCTAACTCTGATTCTTGTAATTCTTGTCCTCTTGGGAAACATATCAGACAACCTTTTTATACTTCCTCTAGTACTACTACTTGTGCTTTTGACATTATTCATGCGGATTTGTGGACATCCCCTATATCTAGTATTGATGGTCATAAATATTATTTAGTGCTGCTTGATGATTTCACTCATTATGTATGGACCATTCCCTTGAAATACAAATCTGAGGCATATCAATCATTTATCAATTTTCAACAGTATGTTCTCACTCAATTTGAACGCCCCGTAAAATCTTTCCAAAGCGATCATGGTCGTGAGTTTGATAATGACCCGTTCAAATTGTTTTGTGTTCAACATGGTATTATTTTCCGTTTCTCCTGTCCTCATACATCATCTCAAAACGGCTAAGCGGAACGCATTCTCCGCACTCTAAACAATGTCATTCGTACCCTACTTGTCCATGCCTCCATTCCGTTTGCCTACTGGGTTTATGCTTTAGAGACTGCCACCTATCTTCTTAACATCTTACCCACAACAACTCTCATAAACAAAACCCCCGCTCAGGCATTATTCAAGGTCACCCCTTCTTATGCTCATATTCGCATTTTTGGTTGTCTATGTTTTCCTAATCTCACTGCTACTACCCCCATAAACTTGCTCCGCGCTCCACTCCTTGTGTATTCTTAGGGTATATCCTCGCAATCATCGTGGTTATCGATGCTTAGATCTCACAACCAAAAAGCTCATCATATCCCGCCATGTGATCTTTGATGAACGCACATTTCCATTTGCTACAAATAGCCATACCACCGCCCAAACACAAACCCTATTGGGACCTGATACAGATTCCCCCTTATTAACCCACATGCTACTCAATCCAGGCCCCCATCTCAATCTACAATACGGCCCAACTCCAACTTCCCCCACCTGCCGCCCAGCTACCACGTGTGGCCCACACTCCACAAATACCCCTGCTGCCATTAAATTCGCTCAAACGGCCCAGCACCCCACACCTGATACAACTCGTGCCAAACAAACACCCCAGCGTGTCCCTGTCCATGAGGCCCAGCCCCCATCCAATGCACGCTACACTCCACCTCCCAGGCGTGGCATTTCACCCTTGCAGCCCACTCTCCCACACTAGTAGAATAATTGCTTATTGCTGCGGTTTTACCCATACGCAGCAATATATCACGTAAAAAGAAAAGGTTTCTACGGGAAATTTTTGAAAAAAAGTTGACTTTTTGACCATACATATTGCTGCGGTTTTTGGCCAAAACCGCAGCAATATATTAAAATAATATTTTAATATATTGCTTTGCGGTTTTTAGAAAAAACGCAAAGAATATCCCCATTTATTTCATATAAGAGGCGCTAGGGTTTGGGGGACACTCGCATTTCAGCCTTCTTCATTTCAGCCGTTTTTCTCCTTTCTCTCTCCTCCTTCAAATCTCCTTCCCTCTCAGCCTTCTTCATTTCTTCGTTCTTCTTCATCCTCGACTCGCCTTTACCCTTCTCAGCCCGTCGGCCTTTCTATTCTTCGTCGGCCTTTCACCAGAAGAATTCGTCCGTTCAATTCGCCGCATCGAAGGAGAGAGAGAGAGGAGTTCGAGAGTTTCATTTGATATGTTTTTGTTCAATTTTTGTACCGTTTAGGGCTGGAAGTTTTTGGACTTTCGGGGATTTCTTGGTGCGTTTGCCGGCGAAATTATTGTGCTTCTAGCGAAGTTTTTGACATTCCGGTAAGCTCATCACATTTCTTTTTCGTTTTTTGTTCTCGCTTCGATTTTCCTAGCGAGTCTTGACCTTTTTTTTTTTTCTTTGAATTTCCCGTGAGTTGTTCTCGAGACTACGGTTTTGCTCGTTTCTTTTTCATCTCGCCGTCGTCGACTACGCTTTGTCGCCGTCGTCGTCGTCAACAACAAACATCCTTCGAAATTCGCCTCTTGCCGGAGACGTCGGTGCTCGAGTTTCAGATCTTGGCTCGAGTTTCAGATCTCGACGGCGGCGGATGCTCTTGGCCATCGTCGCGAATCACCGTCGAGTTTCAGTGCGACGGAGCAAGCGGGCTTGATTTGATGCCGCCTGTTCAATTTCGATTTTTTTTTTTTCAATTTAAATTTTTGTTAATTTTGTAGATCTAATTGAATCTGTAATTTAGGTTCATGGTGAATTAAATTAATTTGTATTTTGTTTTAGATATCATTTGTATATATATTTTTAGATCTTATATGTGTATTTTCTGATTTCAACATAAACTTATAAAGTCAAATGTATAATGATGTTATGTAATTTGTCAATTAATTTGATGCTTGAATGAATTCCAACAAATTTGGTTGTGGTTTTGAAAATGTTGTGTGGGTATAGAATGTAGTATACTAGTATATGACATTATAAATGTATAAAAAAAAATTATAAAAAAAAGCAACCTATTGTTGCTGTTGTTTGGTAAAAACAGCAGCAATAGACTCACCTATTGCTGCTGTTTTTACCAACAACAGCAGCAATAGGTTACTTTTCAGTTATTTTTTTGTTATTTACACTACCTATTGCTGCGATTTTTGGTAAGAACCGCAGTAATAGGTTGCTATATTGCAGCGTTAAAAACCGCAGTAATATGTAATTACCTATTGTTGCGCCCTTAATTGCTGCGCGGCCAAAATCGCAGCAATAGGCCACTTAATGACCGCAGCAATAAGCAATTATTCTACTAGTGCCAGCACCCCCATCCCCCAGGGTGACCCGCAGCCAGCATGGCATATTTCGGCTCAATCCTCGATATGGGCTCACAGCCCAACCCACTGGACCATCTTTGTTTCGCTCTCCTTTACCGAAAAATCACAAACAAGCCCTGACTGACCCAAATTGGAATACGGCCATGCTAGATGAATTCAGTGCTTTAATTAAAACAGTGATATGGGAATTAGTGCCTAGGCCTCCGGGGGTGAATATTGTTAATTGCATGTGGCTTTTTCGGCATAAAGAAAAATCTAATGGTGAACTTAAAAGGCACAAAGCTCGTCTTGTTTGTGATGGCAGGTCACAGGATGTTGGTGTGGATTGTGATGAAACATTCAGTCCAGTTGTCAAACCTCAGACAATACGCACCGTTCTTAGTTTGGCAATGGCTCGAAATTGGTCTATTCACCAACTTGATGTTAAAAATGCCTTTCTTCATGGTGATCTAAAAGAAACTGTATATATGCATCAACCTCCAGGCTTTGTTGATCGTCGGGCCCCTCACCATGTCTGCAAACTCAGAAAAGCATTATATGGGTTAAAACAAGCTCCTCGTGCCTGGTATCAGCGGTTTGCAAATTTTTTATTACACATGGGCTTTATTATCACTCAGAGTGACTCATCTTTGTTCACTTATAGTCAGGGCCCTGACAGAGCTTATTTGTTACTTTACGTTGATGACATCATCTTAGCCACTTCCTCTGATGGCTTACGTGAACGTCTGATTACTCAGTTAAAGACTGAGTTCCCCATGTCTGATTTAGGGCCATTGAGTTATTTTTTGGGGATTACTGTTTCCCGTACTCCATCTTACATGCTTCTTTCTCAGCAGAAATATGCACAGGAAATCTTAGAACGTGCAGGTATGAGTAATTGTAAACCTGTCGCTACTCCTGTGGACACTAAGTCTAAGCTTAGCGCTGAGTCTGGTCCTAAGTTTCAGGATCCTACTAAGTACCGCAGTCTTGCGGGTGCTCTTCAAGAACCTCACTTTTAACTCGCCCGATATTTCTTATGCGGTACAAGAGGGTTTGCCTATATATTTATGCATGATCCTTGATAGGCACACTATGATGCCTTAAAACGCATCTCGCGTTATATTCGGTGGTACCCTTGATCATGGGTTACATTTATATCCTTCTACTTCTATGCGTTTGATCACTTATACTGATGCTGACTGGGGTGGGTGTCCATACACTCGTCGTTCCACCTCAGGCTACTGTTGTTTTCTTGGAGACAACCTTATTTCTTGGTCATTGAAGCATCAAGCTACTTTATCTCGATCGAGTGCTGAGGCAGAATATAGAGGTGTCGCTAATGTTGTTGCCGAGTCTTGCTGGCTTCGTAACCTCCTGCTTGAGTTACATTACCCTCTTCGTCAGGCCACTCTTGTATATTGTGATAATGTCAGTGCTATTTACCTATCTAGTAACCCAGTACAACACCAACGCACCAAACATGTTGAGATGGATATTCAGTATGTTCGGGAAAAGGTTGCGTTGGGTCATGTTCGGGTTCTTCATGTTCCTTCAAGGTATCGGTTGCGAGACATCTTCACAAAGGGCCTACCTCGACAACTCTTTCGGATTTCAAATCCAGTCTTAGCGTTCGACCTCCTCCCGCTCTGACTGCGAGGGTGTGATAGAGATTATATTTAGCATAATATATTTTCTCATCTGATTAGGATACTTTGCATAGAGTAACTCTTATATAGTTTGGTTTCCTAACATGGTTAGGATTATTATTTTGTAAACACTATATATATTGATCAATGGGACTACTCTAAGATTACGGAGTTTCACAATATCTAACAGCATGTTTGACGTTTGCCAGCATTTTTTTAGTTTAAACTTATTGTTGAATGATTTATATTTTCCAATCATCAATTCATCATCACTACAAATTAAATACTTGATAACTGATATATAGCTGTCTACTTTTACCAGTGCAAATGTCAAATCTCTAGGTAGAGTGTAAAAGGGCAAAAAAAAACAAATTAAAAGAGCAATTACATAGCTATTTATATCATTAATTAGTTGATGACAATATCTAAATAGAAGTTGGTTCCTCTCAAAAAGTTGTTGTGATGTTTGCGTGCAAACATTTAAGATGGTGCGCCATATGACTTATGAGCACTGAGATGGTGATACTTTGACGGCTGAAATCATACAGTAGTAAACTAATTTCTTAATGAGTTATATCAATACTTCTATAAGACAGATTTTTTTAAGGCATAATCAAATTGATTATATGAAGTATGAACATGAAAATTATGTTAATATGTTCTTCAAAATTCTTCCTACTTCAACATTATTATTTTGGAAAAATTGATGTCGAGAGGCCCCAACTACGGTCAACATTTTTAATAGATCTCTCAACTATAGATTAACCTGTGGAGGTCCTAATTTTGGAGGGCATTATCTTTTATTGGACCTTGCAGGTTACTTAACCTGCTGGAGCAGGTTATGAGTCACGTGACTCCATTAAAAGTCACGTGATTCCCCTTTTTGTTTCTTCTTCTTCCTCTACCCCTCTCCTTCATCCTTTACTGTTCATCATTTCCATCCTCCATGGCTCCATCTTTCTCTGTCATCAACAATGGCACTCCAAACCGAAGAACTTCACCACACACCACCAACCACCACAAACAACCTTATCTCCGGAAATGGCAAAGCCATCGACGAACCATAATCTGAAGAAAATGACAACGATGAAGGAAAAAAAAGATGACAAAGCTAAAACCGCTGAGATGAAGAATTATCTCCAGTAATGGCGAAATCAAACATCGATTCAGTCAGGGAAAAATTATTGAAATTGGCGTCTTCTCTCTCCTATGGTTCTTCATGTAACCCGGTTCATCTCCTCTATCAATGTTCTTGCAAATTTCCCCCATAACCTACAAATATTTTGATGAATTTGAATCCACATTGCTACCGACACTTGTTGCTTATCTTCTTGTGAATTGCTAGAAATCTCCTGGGGTTTGAATTATTTGTTGGGTTCTAATTTTTAGATTTTCCTTGTGTTGGTTTGTTGGGTTTAGATTTTTATGGTGGGGGTTTACATGTTAGGATGCATTATATTGGTTCATCGCAACAAGAAACAGAATGCAAAGAACATCAACCAATCAACATTTGAACGAATTCAAAGGAAAAAAAGCAATTACGATTGTTCAGTTCAACCACACCATCAATTTCAAACATCAACAAAATTGATCTCAAGAACTCAAATCATACCTCTAGAAAACTGCCATTAATCATAATCAGCAAGCTACTGAGAACTTGATTGTTCAAGAAAGAATTGATCAGAAATGTGCGGAAAACGTGCAGGAATTCGCTAACCTAGTCTGATACGATATTGTAGTTTCTAGAAGTAAACAAAGAAAGATTTAGAGACATGAGAGAGAACTATTATTACTGATATAAATGATATTAGCATTATTACAACCAACTGATTATCAAGAACTAAGCTACTTATATAGCTAGCTACAGAGGGAAAGCAACTAATCAATCTAGTTGAGGGGAGAGAGAAGCTTCTGGAATACGTTGAGAAGCAATGGGAGCAGGTTGTGATGAGCAGGTGGTAATAGTTGGATTTAATTTGTTCATCCCTGCCGCCACCTTTGTGCCGCGCCGCCGCCCAACTGGAGCTTCGCCTCTCCGCCGTGGCCCCCACCTGCTGCTTGTGCCCCACCTTCCTCTCTTCCTTTGTGCTTCATTGAAGCAGAGATCCTAGTTAATGTATTCAAGAAATAAAAAATAAAGATGTCTAATGATTTAAGAAATTTAAAATAAATTACAATACTATTAGTTTACCTGCTCATTAAGTCATAAGTCATTCGGGTCCAATAAA
Organism: Beta corolliflora; assembly: GCA_947648045.1. NCBI lineage: Eukaryota > Viridiplantae > Streptophyta > Magnoliopsida > Caryophyllales > Amaranthaceae > Beta > Beta corolliflora. The sequence continues at coordinate 1,060,225 of CANSZD010000511.1, read as the reverse complement.
AGACAATGCCCCTTAAAGTTAAGACTTCCACAGGTTAATCAATAGTTGGAACCTATTAAAAATGTTGAGCGATAGTTAGGACCCCTACCATTAATTTTTCCTATTATTTTTTAATGAACTTTTTCCTTAATTACCCTCCATTAACCTACTACATATGGGTCCATTAGCATCAAAACTCTAACTCCCTCATTTTCCTTGGGTTTCATTGCCACAATAAGTGGGAAAAAAACCCATTACTTTATTTCGATTATTCAAATTAATTGATAATATCTAACTACTCCTATATGTTTCATTTTTTTTATGTATTAATGACGTAGTGAGGCTAGCTGCACGGTAAGCTCATCGTCGAAAAAACCTGAAATGATTTCTACTAGTCAGGCCTCCGGTGTCAGAATGCTTAATAAAATACCTTTTCGGAAAGGAAAACGGGCCAGCGAGTGTAACACACTGATATGCTGTGATTACAGGCTTTTTAAGCCATCTGAGTTCGTTTAGGGTCCGAAAACAACTTTTTAATAATTTTCGAATTTTGTTTTTAGTTAATTTTCGTATTAGGGCTTTGCTAAGACTATTTAAATATTTTGAGTTGTCATTACTCATTAGAAGGTAGCTTTTCTTCTAATAATAATACTTTGAGAGTTTACCTCATTTCTGGTGGATTCCAGAGCTTTTTGACAGATTTATCGCTTGTGAATCTATTTGTTCGTACTAGGAATTGTGCTTGCTTTTCCTTCATTAATTTTTTCCTTCATTAATTACGACTGCGTCAATTACGTTATTAACTAAGAATAATTTATTTTCCCAAGTTAGAGTTTGCTTTGTATTGACAAGGTTGATAAATGTGTACATCCTTGATTGTATTTACATTTTTTTCACTTGGTATAAAAATTAGGCTTGAGTGACGTGTTTGATTTGTGCTAAACATAGATAACAAAATATAGAACATACTAGTATACTTATGCAATACTTGCACCATTTTCCTCTTTTGCATGTTTCACAGTACATGCACTATTTCCTCTTTCGGATATTTCACAATATATCCCCTCCTTTAAAATATAAATAATCATATGGATTTGAAATGCAATCACAACTCTCTCTCACTCTCTCTCCTCATCCTTGGTTTGTGTCCAATAGTGCCCGTATTGTAAAACTGAGGTAATATTTTGAGAAGATAAAAGTAAAGCAAATGAACATATCTACATGATTTGGTCAACATGTATGACCTACTCCATCTGATAAGGGATTGGATTTTCATACTATCTTTCATGAATGATTAAAGAAGATAAACAGTGGAGGAGATACAACTCTCTTCCTCTCAAAATTATAACTCTTTGTCCAAGGGGAATTACATCTTGGCTTGAAGTGGCTTCTCCAAATAACTCTTATAACGTCACCTTATATAAAACATTAGAAACTCTACAAAAATCCCAAGAAACCATAAGTTATTCTTAGCTAATAGCCATTATAACAATTTTTGAATGTCCATATAAACCACAAATACCAAAATCAATCGTTTTAGAAAGATATGCTTTAAAGTTGGCAGTTTTATATTCATCGACAATTGATACCTTTTAAAATAGATTTGTCATAGTTAGAACTAATATTGATTAGTCATTAAAGTTTTGCAAATGGATAAAATCAATTAAGCAAATTAGCAATAGTATTGCCCTTCATCTCAAGTAAATAAAGATAAAAAAATCTTGCCCTTGTAAATTACTAAACTACCCTCAACGTGTACATCCATTTGGGTGGTCAAAAATAGCCAATAACTCATCCAAAATCTTCACAAACTCAAAAAAAAAAAGTCCCCAAAGATTATCATATCCATGTCTTCTAATCGTCTTTGAATAACCAAAAGCACAACCCATGGCTCGATTGGCAAACTTATATGGTGTCACTGACAGCTTACCAGCAGTCATCTCTAAGGCTCCTAACATCCAAAGAACACCTTCCAAATCATGCAGAATTAAATGCCAAGCGAAAATATTTGAGAATTTTGATCAATTTGAGCAACAATGTTCATCTTTGACACTCAAAAATACAAGAAGGTCAGTTTTAGGCATTGCTTCTATTGCTCTACTTGCTCAACTTGATACTAATAATGCTTCATTAGCTGAGGAAGAAAATCAGTTGTGGCTCACTGGCCCTCTTCCGGGATTACCTCCAGCTGAAAATAGTAAGTATTAGTCTTTTTCATTCTTTATTTTTCCTCTTTTGGAGGAGATAGAGTGGATAAAATTAATATCCATTCTGGTGTGTATAACAATTTTTATTCTATACCCGAGTGTAATTTTAACTAATTTTCTTGGCATTTTAAACACCATTACTCAAGTGTAGCAACGAACATTCGGGTTGTATATACATATAATACTTGTAGCTTGTGTTCCTCACTAAGTTACAACAAACGCCCACGGTAATGATCAATCCATCTCTGCGATTTAATTTATATATCGAATTTCAAACACTCACAATAAATCAAATGAACTAATATATGTAATTGGTCAAAAGTCCCTCGCCTCAAATAATAATGGAAATCAGCTGAGGTATGTGAGATGTTCCAAGATAATGTTTTTAAAAGACTAAGCATTATTTATAAAACCAATATCAGTATTAGGATCTACTTAAAACGACTAGTTGCTACCTAATCAAAACTTGAAAACAACGACTAGTTAGTTCTATAAAAAAAAATAGTCAAATAGACTCAGAATTTTGCATCCAACCAAAACCAAGGAAGTTATAGTATGTGTTAAAGCGAGAAATAGTAGAGTTGAAAATGTAAGTGACAAACTATTTTCATTTCTCCGTCCATATCACATCCAATCTAACTTTTCAACATTTGAATTATACAACACAGGTTAGAGGCTTCCCATAACTATTGGAACGTCTTCATATTTTGAATGATTATATCTCATCTATCATGCCCTTAGAATTGGCAATTAGATTATCAATAAAAAGACAACTGTAATCAATATACGAAATTTCGACAGATATGAAGAACATTCGTTCATATGCCTATTCCTATATACTACCTCTATTTTTTAGATGCAGTATTTGTTTTTTTTAAATCCACCCGTCAAAAAGGCAAAATGTTGCATCTAGAAAAAACAGAGGAAGTATGATTTAACTTTTGACAAAATTTTCGACTCAACTCATCCGTTCAAATAAGAAAATAAATGGTTAGATTAAACGTTCAAACAGACCTAATCGACTAATACGCCTTCTAGTAAGATCAACTTGTTGGTAACAGGGTATAAAAGTTTGGGCTTTTCAATAATTTTGTTGAAAATCCATTTGTGTGTGCTTTATTGCAGAGATTTTTAATGAAGAAACAGGAACAAGGACATTTTTGAAGAAGGGAATTTACATGGCTAACATTGGAACAAAAGGAAGTGCACATAGACTTAGAAAATATGCCTTCGATCTTATGGCACTGGGAGACTTAATAGCCCAAGATACCTTCAACTATGTAAGAAGGTACCTGCGTCTTAAGGGCACCTTCATGTACTATGATTTTGACAAGGTTATCTCTGCTTCACCTGAACCTGATAAACAACCTCTCACCGACCTTGCTAATAGGCTCTTTGACAATTTCGAAAAGGTAAGAAATTTTAACTTAGAAGCTAAATTTTCTTGGATGCAAAACATTTTCACCCCCGAACTAATAGTTTATTTTGATAGAGGAATTCACAGGGAAAGAAAGCGATTGAGTTTCCCTCTTAATAAAACAAATCATTCCCAAGTTCGAAAGATTTAGAAGGAAAATTCGATCTCACTCTTCCCTCCCCCTTCCATGTACTACCCTCCACTCCTTTTTCCCTCCATCATTGTTACCTCCCTCCCCCTTCCATGTACTACCCTCCACTCCTTTTTCCCTTCATCATTGTTACTTAGACAAAGTGTAGGGGTATGTGCTATTCACCTAAATTTATCTAACTTAAATTTAATTTATTTAACCTTACCATCTTTAATTTCACCTTATACATACGTTTGTATGGACCTGATTAAACCTTATAAACTCTTAAATTTAATTTTCTAAGGTGAAAAACACGTACCCTAAAAACTTCCGGAGAATGACGTTTCAAAAATAAACGGAAACAATTTCCATCCAACCATATAGAACGTTCCCTTAACTGTCATTTATACTCAAAAAGTGACAGATCTATTGTTTATCAATATGTTGCCCAGCTTCAAGATGCTGTGAAACTGAAGGATCTTCCTCAAACACAATCTTGCTACTACAACACGACAGCTATCCTGCAAGAGGTGATGGATAGAATGGCATAGCTTTTTGCAGATATTTCTACCTTTTTTTTTTCTATCCTGTGATAAGTGTTAGTATTGTACAAGTAATTTTGAAGATATGAACAGCAGAAAGATACTGAGCAGATAAATCATTGAAATATTAATACATAGCTCAAGTGAATAGATTCACAGAAGAATTAGAATTATAAATACACGTGAGGGGAAAAGGTTAAAAAATCAACCTCAGTGTAATGTTAAGTATTTGATCATTGATACAACTCTGGATAATTCAAATGAGCAAAAATAGCCCCACTCCCAGAAAATACAAGTTCACCATTTCCATAATTTTGTTAATCACTATACAAAATCATTCTTCTCCTACGTTAGAATTATCGATCGATCATTCTTTTTTCTTCATTCTTCCTTGCTCGTCTTAGTCTTTATTTTGTGCTTAAGTGCGTTATGATGAGCCAAGAAAAATATAAAATACACAACCTGGTATATCACAAACAGCTGATCATCTTCCAACATATGATTAGCCATAGCTTAGACGAGATTCGGAGGATCGCACATTGTTGGTCTGGCGCCGGGGGATACCGATCTCACAAGCGTTGACTCGGGCCGCAAACCGGAGCGAACATAATGACTCGCCCAGCGATGAGGATTCAGGAGATATGTTAGCAAACATCAAGGTCTTGGAGTCCCCACCAAGGCAAGGCTATTCCACAATGAAGCCAGATGATAATCAAATATCATTCATTAAAATGATTTCTAAAGAATAGTCATCAATGATATACAATACTTCCTCCGTTCCATAATAAGTGAAACACTTACTATTTTAAAACGTTTCAAAATAAGTGAAACATACCTTAAATGGAAAAAAGAAAGTGACAAAATGACAAGAGTATCCATCACAAACTTGTGTGGTTTGCTTTTCTCTCTCCTCCTTTTAAGGGTATTTTATGACTTTTTGGCTTTTGAAAGTGATGTTTATTAAATCTTGTGTCCAAACCCTATGTTTCACTTATTATGGAACGGAGGAAGTATCTCTTAAATGGTAAGTTGGTAACAAGAAACAAAAGAGATCAAAATTATATTATATTTTCTGTTTGGTAGCTGTTTCTAAATTGTGGTCAAGATAATGGATTTATATGTAATTTTGTAAAGATAGTCTCATGCCAAATCCTGTGGTAATGGAACTTTGTTTAAAATATGTGTTTTTCTTCACAAATTTCTATTACCATTCAATACTACTCCCTATAAAGTGGTAATGGATGGTAATACAAAATTGTGAAGAAAAATAGGTATTTGAGGATAAAAAAGCATTATCACTGACATTTGAATAAGACTTTCACAAATTTACCTATAAATTCACTACCATCAACACCAGTTGTTGATACCTACCAAGCACGCCGTTAATATATTGAATTTTTCCAACTAAATTATGAAAGTGTATTAAGCCTTACTTTGTTAGTCAGAGCATTAGTTTAGTTAGTTCGTATTTATTCAAAAGTGCCAATCAACAAAGTAATCCATCAAATTCCATATATTAAACAGAATTCAAGCATATTAATAACAAACCTGCAGGAGATACGTCAATTTAGAATTTCTAAAGGGTACATGGTCTTCCCTTTTCGCCAGAGCAAATATGACATCGCTTAGAGAGGATAAGCTTTTATTAATGGCCTGATCAATAGAGAAAAAAACCATTATGTTTTAAGAAACTAACTCGAAGTAAGAGGAACCAGCAACTTGATATAAAAAAATCGAAAGAAAGGTAATACCTGGGTTTCCTTCAATCGATCTCCTGTAGACCCACTCTTCGAAAGACGTTCACTTCCGGCAAGGTCAATCAGGTTTAGCACACCTTGTACTTGTTGCTCAGTGCTCTAACCAAATTCAGAAAGCACATAGATTTTCAAAATCAATACTATGTCAATTTGGTAAACACTAAACAATAAGATAGTTAACAGTGATTGTAAAATCTTAAAATACCTCATTGACACCAGATATACGCATAGTGAAAACAAAGTGACTACGTGATGATTGCTCATTCATAAGGGTCTTCCCCACTGACCTGCAAGAAACCACATACAACATTTATGCAGAGCTAAAGAAAATAATTATACACTGCAAAAACAAAATTGAAGAAAAAGGAAGTAAAGGCTTAAAGAAAATAATAATGCACTGTTTTAGCAACTAATAACTATCCACATTGCACATATCATAAAGATATTTACCTGCTTATAGCAGCCTTCTCCAACAGATATGCGACCTCTTTAGAACTACGAACATCAACAACGGTAAGATCAGAGACATGTGTGTTACCATTTGCATCATGTTTGATAGTGTAGTGTTTTCCAGCAGTGCCATTCTCTATTGAGCTTGATTTATTTGTAGATAATAAATCACGGATAGTCTCGTTATAGATCTCCAACATGGACACCTGCAAAGAGTAGAGTAGAGTTAAAAATACATGGTGGTTATTCATGACTAAAATGTACAGTAGTTGCCAAGCACATAGCTGTAGCAAAGATATTCACTATTCACCTGCAGTTCATATTTCCAGCCTTGTGATTTAAGAGACTGCCTTGTCGCAAAAATCTGCTCTAATGAGCGAGGAATCAATCCCTTCTTCTCGGGGTTTCCAGGACTTCCCATCATGGTATATGTTTTACCAGAGCCAGTTTGACCATAGGCAAAAATGCAGACCTGAACGCACAAGCTATATGTTGATATCACAGTCTCACAGATAAAGACTTTAATGATGGAATGTACCAAGGTAAAAATGGAAGTAAAAGCATTAAACTGAAGGTTGCACAACTAGGAAACTTCAATTTTAGCAAATACTGAACATACATAGAGTTGTGTTATTGCATGTTGTCAGGGGAGGGGGCCTCCTCCGGTTCCTTTAAATTGCAACAATTTGACTTTTGCACTATTCACATATTCCACTTTGACCATATTTTTAAACCAATACTTCATAAAAACAATTGTTACTATGTAAATGTTATTCGATTTAAGTCAATATATATTTTCAAAATATAAAATGTTTATAATTTTTAACTAATGAATAGTTAAACATATTAGTGGTCAAAGTTATACGTTGGCAAGCATGAAAGTCAAATTGTTGCAATTTTAATGAAACAGAGGAACATATAGTTGAAGTTACTCTGACATGAACACCTTATAGCCATCGAGTGCACTCTGAACAAGTTGTGAGATCTCCACAAATACATCTTCTTGAGGAGCATCGGGCGTAAACACCTTGTCAAATGTAAATGAATGCTTTTGACCTAGTTACAAAGTAAAGCAAGAAGCATCAGTGATTCAGGCATAACAATTTGACTTGGAAGTAAATATTGTACATATTCTTCAACCTACCATTCTGCAACAAGTCAACTCCCCGTCCCATGGTTTCTGTAGATGTCGGGAAAGCAATGACTTTAGTATCTGCACTAGAACTTTCATCGGGTAATATAGGTCGTACTCTGCAGAAAACACGTATATTCCCCTTCAGTTCCTGCAAAATAAAAAGTGATTAAGTGATCCTGCATAAAGTCAATGGCAGCAAAATTCCTCAAGAAATATATATACCAATATGGTGTTGTGCAACTTTTTACGCAGTTTCTCTCCCTCGACAAGTTTCACTTCTGCATCTGCCAAACGGTTCCGCAAATCACAAATTACCATATTTTGCTCTTCAAATTGCATTCTGGTCTCCGTAGCAGATAAATCGCTCATCTAAAGCCACGAAAAAGAGAATTATTTGCCAGTGATTTATCTCAGCAATCTAAAGTCTTTTTTTCTAGTGTTAATATGTTTTGAGATCATTGCTTTTCCAAATAGTTTACCACCTTCAACCTCTTAAAAGACCAAGAGAGTAATAACATGCTCATGTAACCCAATCATACAATTTCTACCAAGGGAGAAAAGATAGAAAATACTCTCCAAATGATTCACTTATTCTATTAAGAGCAGATTATAATAACTCGGTATAAAATAATAATTGATTAGATACCTGCAATTTTTTGTGTGCAGCAGCCAACTGGTTTTGTAAGGTCTGAACTAGTTCATTCTGCGTTGAACACTTAGCCTGCTATATGTGTGGAAGAGTGAGAACACAATAAAAGTGATGCATTTAATCAGTGGACAAACAGAAAACGTGATAGACCTCCAATTCGTTTGATTTCATTGTGAGGCAATCCAGCTCGGAAACGGATCTTCCTGTGAAATCTTTGTACTTGGCTATTTCATCTGTCAAAGTCTGTACTTGTGACAACTGACGATCACGATCATCTCTAGCCTGCTGTAGCTCTGTCCTAAGACATCCCACTTCATTAATTAAGGCCTCCTTTTGCTTGACAGCCTCTTCTTGAGATGACTACGAACATGATCCATACAAGTGCAAATGAGCCATTTAGTGACCACCAATGGTGTAACAAGAAAATCATCAAAACATACCAATCTCCTATTCAGGGTATAGGAACTTATCTCAATTATTGAGACTTGTCGAATTTATTGGAACTTATCTAAACTTATTTGAACTTAATTTTTCTTGTAAATAATTAGACTATAACTTCCATACAGATAGAGCACAACGTTATCTAGTCCCTTGAATGAGTGTCTAGCAGAAAAGGTAGCTTTACAGTTTACTCACCCTGGATAAAGTCAACTGATCCTGCAATGAAGTGTATTGTCCCCTCAAGGTGCTAAGGTTTTCAGCAACGGCAGCCTTCTCGCTCTCAACACGTTTCAAGGTCTCATTCGCTGTAGAAAGTTCAGTTTGCAGTTTGCTATTGTACTGCTGCAAACTGGTGTTGTAATCCTGTAGTCTCTTGTACATGTCGTTAAGTGAAGATATCTGCAGCATATATGATATACCACACAGATTCAGAAACCCAATAATCATGTACTCGATCATCAATTGATTACAAAAGATAATATCTTGTTTCCATTCCACTGAACATCGTCATAAACGAATCATCCATTTGGTCAGCCTACCTTTTGATTGGAAGTCTGCTGCTCTTGGCGAGCTTTTTCAAGGTCTTCGGACAAAGAAGTTTGCAATCTCTCTGCAGCTATCCTGGCCTCTTTTTCCCTTGACAAGTCATCCATCACAACCTAATCATGATGGTCAAGTTAATCTACTTACAAACAATAGCAATATAATTTGACTTCAAATAATTTAATTTGGTGCTCACCAACTTATCTGATTCTTCTTTTGCACATTTATCTTGCAACAAGTTGTAGTTCTTTCTTAACTCCATGATAATCGCATTCAATTCTTCCTCCTTGTTTTGCATCAGCATCTCTAAGAAAGTAGAAAATCTAATTCATATCCAACAATTTGTTCACTTCAAAACTATACTCCAATCCCACGAAATTTAATGATATAACTAGTCATCATACCCATATCCGAGCATTTTCTCTCTGCCGCTTGCAACAATTCCCGGAGATTATCTTGTTCTAAGAGGTACCCTCCTTCAAGCTCTTGAAACCATCTGATACAAAGCCGAAGTCTTCTTATGTAATCCATCATTTGTTCACATCTTTCCTAAAGTATTCAAAAATTCACCAAAAAGTGCACAAAGAACAAAATTATAGAGCAATAATTATATCATACACACAGGATAACCATCATATATTCCATGATTAAAAATAATAATTTAAATTTGAGTGAATTCAACAAGCTTGTTTCTTTTCTTTTCTCCTAAACTCAAAAAAACAGCAAACAGATAAAAAGAACACACAAACTAAACCAAAATCAGAGGAAAAAAAGACATAACCATTATAAATTTATAAGGTATTTATATATATATAAAATATACACACAAACTAAACCAAAATCAGAGGAAAAACAGTCATAAACACAGAAAATCCAAATACAAATTTATATTTGAGCACACCCCACGAGCTTATTTTCCATTCTTAACCAAAAACTTCAATTAAACTCAATAAAATATACAGAAACAAACAGTCATAAACTCAACAAATTTAACTGAAAATTCAAATATTATGAACCCCACAAAACCTGTTTCCCCTTTTCAAACACTCAAACACAACACAAACACAAAACTAGATCAAAAACTCAGGCAAAAAAAAGAAAAAAAACAGTCATAAACTTTCCAAATACAACTTTCAAAAAATCCCATAAATTTTTTTTTTTTTTTTTGTACTACCTTATAATTAAACTTGTTCTTGGTTTTCATCCTCTCATTCAACAATAGCTCAACATCTTCCTTAGCGAACTCAAGAACACCAACATCCGAACCCGCATTGCTACCGGGTGCACTTGGCGGTGCACTCACCGGAAAAGATTCCCGGCGACCATTTACGCCGGAAAAAGGACGAATTCCATTTGATCTGGGACCCACCATAATCTCTCTCCTCCTCTGCTCCAAACCCTCTACACCGTTAAACTGATTCTGATACTTCATCATCATCATCTACCCACCTACACATTTCTATACACACCAACAAATCATTATAATATTACTTTATTACATAATAAAAAATGTTGCTTTCATCTTCATTGTAAATAAAGACAATTTTTAAGCCAACCCATAATCAATATTTTAGCCAGTATTTTGAAAAATTCAATCTTTAGTTATTAAATTAATAAATAAAAGATTAGTACTTGGCTAAACTAATTGTTTAATAACCTAATCTTCAGTAAGTTAGAATATATTTTTGTTGAGTGTTTCAAATAGTAATAACCCAGAAAAATGTAATGAATTTTACATATTACATATGAATGAATTAACAGAGAAGCAAATGTGTGACAAGAAATATTACTATATTATTCATAATATTTAGTAAAAAATTCCAAAAATAAAAAAATGGGAAAATACATAAAATCGTAAATGAATAAACTTACACAGTAGGGAAAGAAAGTGGGATTTGCAGTGGAAGCAAACGTGAGAAGTGAAGGAAGTAGAAGAAGAAGAAGTAGAGAGAGAAAGAGGAGAGAGAGTGAGGTTTGAACTTTTAGGAAGAGAGAGAGAGAAAATAAAAATGAAATTAATTTTTTTGTTAAGAACTTTTTACTGTGGTGGGTCCATGGATTGAAATCAAAGCAATCATGTGAATCGCAACCGTTGCTTATTTGAGCAGTAAACAGCAAAGTGAACATCTCATCCAAAAGAAAGTTAATTTTATTTAATGTTTTTAAATTTTAATGGTACTATTTCCATAGATTTTGGTAGTCTGCTGTATAGTCCGTAGTGCAATCCATTCCCCCATCCTTTTTCAAAATTACTCCACAGAGTGACATAGGTTAGCTTTGTTTTTAAATTTTGTGCAAAGTAAAAACATTGTTAAATACTGCATTAACACTACGGCCCTATTCTTTTGAATTTATTTTCAGTTTAATTTTTCGCAGTTCAAATCAGTTCAGACACTCTCTCATGTTTAGTTTTATCGCAATTCGGTCGGCCGTTCGGTTTACCGCAGTTCGGTTTTGTTTCTCCCACTCCAAAAGAACGGCGACGTACTACTACCTCATATGTCATGTCATTTTGGTTTTAACAGTTTGACTTTTATAGTACTTCCTCCGTTCTGCTTGTAACGTTTTCCTTATTTGAAAGTTTGATATTAATTGTAACATATCCTTATTTGCTCATTATTTGTTTGTATAAAAGTGTTCGGTAAGTAACTGATAGTTGATTGCTAAATAATTATGTAAAATGATCAATAAGGACATGTGTATAATCTATTTGTACTTTTTTTTATTGTTTATTTATGTAATTTTCAAAAAAAATTGGGACATAAACGTAATTGGCCCACTCATTCCCAAACCTCAAATGTCAAAAGGCTCATCCCCTAGCTTTTTCAAAAAAAGCTTTTTGAAAGACAATCAACTAATTGAAACCTCTTTTTACCAAACACTCAAATTAGAGGATTGATTAGTCAAATCCTCTAATATGAGCTCAAACCTCTAATTTTGTCTCAAACTTCTCTTTACCAAACAAGGCCAATATCTTCCCTTTTTCTTTCTTCAATCACATGGGTCCGGCTTTTTATCTATCTATATCTCTCTCCTCTTCACATGTGTTTCTTAAAAAATGTGTCAATTAGATATGTTGCAATTATTATAGAACGGAAGAAGTATCATTTACATGTCTCACTTTGACTATAATTTTCGATTATTGATATATACTTCCTCTATTTTTTTTAGTTGACCCGTTTCCTCTGGGCACAATTGCCAATACACTATTTTGAACCCTTATATCTTTAATTATCAATAAGCAAAAATTATAAAAAGTTGATATTTGGAAAATATACATTGAGACGAATCTAACAAGATCTCACATGACTATATTTTTCCTTATATACAAATCACAAAAGATAGTCAAACTCATGTATGTGAATAGTGTCAAAAGTCAAAATGGGTCATCTAAAAAAAAAAGGAAGTAAAAATAAACATTAATCCCTCCATCTTTAATTACTTGTTAAATTGTTGTGGGCACAAGTATTTAAAAGGCCCAAAAAGTGTGGTAGGGACCATAATTATATGGGGAAATGACATTTATTTGGGAGTTAAGATTACAAAAATAAAGGGAAAATATGAAATTAAAAAAAAAGTATTAACCCTTATCGTATAAAATCCCCAAAACTTTTAATACCAACTAAGGGTCTGTTCTCCCTAGCTTATTTTCAGTTCAGTTCAGTTCAGTTCAATTCAGTTCAGTTCAGTTCATTTCCTAAATGATAATCATTACTATTAATTAGTTATAATTTAATTCAATTCGGTTCATTGATTCGGTCGGTTCGGTTCGTCAATTCACGGTTCGGTTCGGTTCGGTAGTTTTATGCCGAAGAACATTTCCCAAAAAAATACACAAATTTCGTCGGGTTTTCAGAAAGGAAAATTTAACTATAGGAAAAGCAAACAAATGAAAATTGAATATGTGGAGTGGTGATCTCAAGTGCCGTCTATAATACTTCATACTTCCTCTATTTCTATGCAGAGTGCAACAAATTGATTTTCAAGCTGCATAACTACAACCATTAATATCTTTAATTACTGATAATTAAAATTTATAAGAAGTAGATATTCGAAAATATACATTGAGACGAATCTAACAAGATTCCACATGAATATGTTTTCTTATGGCCTTTTGTCTTCGGCATAAAACAACTGAACTGAACTGAACTGAATTGAACTGAAATAAATTATAACTAATTAATAGTAATGATAATAATTTAGGAAGCGAAGCGAATCAACCGAATCAACTAAACTAAACTAAAGCGAACCGGACGAAAATAAGTTGGGGAGAAGCGGCCTAAAACTATAAATCACCAGATACAAACCAAGTAGAACGTACGAACAATGTAAAAGTTCAACCCTGTACAGTAAATACAACGGAAGAGGTATATAACAGATTAGAGCAATTTAAAGATAGTGAAGTTTTATAAGACATTTCACTCATTTGGTTTTTCATGTAATTTTAGCGTTAATGTTGAAGCCTTGAAGGGCAGCGGCGTGAGGAGACCTGGCGCCTGGCGGTATCCGGTAGTCACTTTGTTTAGATTCGCTAAATTAATTGAATGCCTATAATGACCTTGCTGATTCCTGCTATCCCCACCGACCACACTAAATTGAGACCAAAAGAATGTTTGTTAGCTCACTCTCACAAGTTAATCATGGATTCATGGCCAAATAACCAAATTGGTGTGAAAAATTAGGGATCATTCGTCAATTTAGTATTTGTGACAATTGAGTGGAAAAAAAAAGGAAGTTGGTCAACTACAGTTACATTTTCATTTTTGGGTCGAAAATGGAGCTATGACATTTTACTATCTTTCCTAGTTTATTCAATTAAGTTTACGGTTTTTCACCATATACCCTACGATAATTTTTTTTTTGCACCGTATACCTTTTAAGTTTCCAAATTCATCATATACCCCTCACGTTTCAAAAAATACATCAACATGCCCTTATGACTAACGTGTTAGACTTGGTTAGTCATTATACTCTAATCCCCCCACAACCTAATTAACAAATCCTAAACCTAAGCTAAACCTTTAACCCTAACCCCCTAATTAACAAACCCCCTAATCTAATAACCCTAACCCTAACCATCCTAACCACCACCCTCCCCCCCCTAGCCACCCACCCCACCCCCCCTACCCTCCCCCTCCCCTTCCACGGCCGGTCGCGCCGCCCCCTCTCCCCTCCCCTTCCCCCTTTGTCGCGCAGCCCCTCTCCCTCCCCTTCCCCGTCCTGTCGCGCCGCCCCCTTCTCCTTCCCCTCGCAGTCTCGCAGCACACCTCCCTCCCTCCCTCCCCGCATGGCCAGTAGCGCGACCTCCTCCCTTTCTTCCCCGCAACCGCCGCCCGGCCCCTCTCCCCTCCCCCTTCCCCGCAGCAGTCGTTTTCGAATTTTAAGCGTTTTCGATTTTTTTTTCATTTCGGGGAGGGGAGGGGGAGGGTTCGGCGGTTCTTCGGGAAAGGGAGGGGGTTGCCCGGCGATTGCGAGGGAAGGGGGAGGAGGGGGGGTTGTCGGCGATTGCGGGGGAAGGGGGGAAGGCTGTCGGCTGGGAGGGGGGTCGCGGGGGTGGGGGAAGGGGGGAGGGATGGTGGGTATGTGGTGGGGGAAAGGGGGTGGTGGTGGTGGGTGAGCTTCGAAAAACAGAGGGGTGGGGTTCACGGTGTGCGAAAATCCGGTGGGGGTGGTGGTCCGGTGGGGCTAGGGTTGTTGGGGGTGGTGGGTGGGGGTGGGGGGTGGGTGGGGTGGGTGGTGGGCTTTTAGGGTTAGTTAGGTTTTTAGGGTTTGTTATTGTTATTAGGGTTATTTAGGGTTTAGGGTTTAGGGTAGTTAATTAGGATTAGGAGAGGATTAGGGCCTAATGACTAACGGAAGTCTAACACCGTTAGTCAAAAGGGTAAGTTGATGTATTTTTCGAAAAGTGAGGGGTATATGATGAATTTGGAAACTTGAAAGGGTATACGGTGCAAAAAAAAATTTGTCAGGGGTATATGGTGAAAAAACCGTTAAGTTTATATTAGTCAATTGAAGAGTTAAGCAAACAAATGAGCCCTAAACTATCACCTTTTTCATCATTTCGGACCTGTTAATTTTTTTTTCACTGTTTGAGACCTGTGGTTGAGATTTCGGCCAATTAACCCAACATTAACCTACCTGAGAGCATTTACACTTAAAAAAATATTTAAAATAAAAAGTAGCCGTTGGAAGCTTTGGGAACAATCAATAGTTGATTACATTCCCTTCAAAAAAAAATAGTCGATTAC
This sequence comes from Beta corolliflora, assembly GCA_947648045.1. Taxonomy (NCBI): domain Eukaryota; kingdom Viridiplantae; phylum Streptophyta; class Magnoliopsida; order Caryophyllales; family Amaranthaceae; genus Beta; species Beta corolliflora. Next base: position 1,044,727 of record CANSZD010000511.1, on the reverse strand, counting down.
ATTATCTTCGTTCAACTATAAAACCCAAAAAAGACAGAGGAACAACTTCATTTGCCAAACTCCAAAAAATTTCAAACATTTGCTACAACTACAAAATCCAAAAAACACCATTGTTGTGCTACAAACCCAAAACTCAAAAAAAACACATCAATTATAAAATTCTTCAGACAGCATCCAACATTCCTCCAACAACAAGCTGTATAGTTGAACATAAACAACAATAAGATATTTTGTGATAGTCATAAGACTGCAAAGAAAAGAATTTCCAAAACAGTAAGAAATCCTTTCATGAGATTCTACATTTGTGAAAATTATCAATGATATCAGTATTACTCACTTTTATTCACTTAAAATCTCATCCTCTTCAAAATCTTGGGAGAAATTATAACAGCTCAACATATGTGGTAGTACCATAACTACACTCCACTACTTCTTATAAACAAAAACGGATATGATAGAAAGGAATCAAAAATAATAATTCAACAATTATAGCATGAAAATCCATTTGTTAATCAAACTAAACCTTCCCTTGTTATAGCATGAAAATACCTTCCAAACCCTAACTTAAATTCAACAATTATTCCTAAAAAAAACATATCAAAAATATTATAAAACATAAGTATACCATTATCTAAACACATCAACACCAAAGAAACACAATTCAGTAGCCACAATTTAATGATGATAAACCTTCCCCTGTTATATCATGAAAATACCCTTCCCAAACGTTAACTAAAACCCACAAACTAAAACAAGAGAATTTCATGATGATAAGCAAAAAATAGATGACCAGAATACATACCTTGATGATTGCTGTGATTTTGATTGAAAAAAAAACGAGCTTGAAGGACCTTCAATGAAGTTCGTGATTTTTTCTTGAGGGGATGGAGTTCGTGAATGGAAGCAGAGAAGTGGTGTTTTTTTTCTTTTTGGGAGAACAAGAAATTATGTTTTTGGGTTACTGTACCAAAAAATTAACAGTTGTCGGGGTCCATAGTTAACCAGAGTTAACATTTTCCATCTCAAACTCATTCTAGGTCCCAATCGGTGAGAAAAAAATATATAGGTCCCAAACGGTGAAAAAAAGTAATAGTTCAGGCCCCATTTATTTGCTTAATTCGTCAACTGAACATCAACAAGTATTAAATGAAATGGGTTTATCACAACTTCTTGTAATTAAGACGCTAAAAGTTATCTCTAATGATAGCGAGGATTTGCCCTTTATCATGACCTAGAAGAGTTTATGTCATTTTATTTTATATACTTAATATTTATCACTTTATGCATATTTGTTATCTGTTCAAACATGTTATTTACCCTTTTGTTAAGTTTATACATATTGCCTTTCAAAAAATAAAAGTTTATACATATTGTTATTAGTTTATACATATCTATATCAATTTATGCATATTGAATAACATCTTTGTTATCAATTTATACATATCTTAAATCAGTTTATAACGGATAACAAATATGTATAAACTATTCGTAAACTGATAACAACTATGTATAGTTTGATATAAAATGTTTTTAAACTAATAGCAAATACGTATAAACTGAAAAAATTAATATAAAATACTCCATCTGAATTTAATTAGATACTTCATTTTGAAAGATAACATTTTGTTAATGAATGTTTTTTTTTAAAACTACCTTTTAGATTATTATTTTTTCAAAAAACTGTCTTTTACAACAAATTTCTTTCTAAATACTACCAGATAACGATTTTTGTTAAGTTTGTGAAGAAGTCACATAATCACCACTTGTAAGTCAATGGAGGAATTACAAGGTCAAACTTAACAAAAATCATAATTTGGTAGTATTTTGAAAGAAATTTGTTTTAAATAAAACGTATTTTTTAAAAGAAAAAAAATTAAAAGGTAATCTTTTGAAAAAAAAATCTTATAAAAAGTAGTTCCTTGAAATATTCTCCATAATAATAAATTTAATTATTGTAAGTTGTCTTAATTTAAAAATTGTGACTAACGATTAAGCAACATAATGCAATGAACAACCCCAAATATGAGTATAATTGCACTTCTCTTTTTGTGTTGTACTTTCTACAAATATTGTACTCATGATGCTGATACTATTTGGTCACCACAAACTACAATTTTCTGGTCAAATCTTACCATGATGGACCTTCTAATATCTAAGAATAAACTATGAATATGTTAAGAAATTTAATCTATTTCAAAGGCAATTAAGATTTCATACTAGTTTAAGTTATAGTACTTGATTAATTATTTGTTCAGTCCTCTAGGCTAATAGCGTAATCCAAAGACCAAGTTGTATATAATTAAGAGATGAGAATAAAAAATTAGAGGCAAACGTGTGTTTCTGAATGTCAAGCAATATCATTGAACGTGGCTGCATTGTTCTCTCTGATGGAGACTAAAACATGAAGGAAGGTCCGACCATGAAGGCATGGAGTTGCCCCCTTTAATGTCTTTGTTGGAGCCAAGTATGTCACTTAGACACTTACAATCTAAAGACTCTGTCAGACTACCTTGGGAAATATGGTACTCCATGTTTGTTGGATCCCTAAATCATTTTTCTTGACTTACGACAATTACTAACATGGTTGATTGTTTTTTCTTAGGGTAACACAATAATCCTTATAAGAGAGATGAACCGAAATTTAATTTAGTAAATGCAATAAGTTTATCGCGGATCTAAAATTACTTTTATATATATATGAACAATTTTTTCTCCTCTTAGAGTCACTATTTGCTTTGAGTTTCCCTCCTCCCCCAAATCGAGCACTTAAACATAAAACATGGTAAACTCCAGTATGAGCACATAAATATGCTTACTTAGAAAACATAAAAAAGCGCTTTTGAATTAGGTGCACAATATACTTAAGCTAATTTTGACTTATTTTCAGAAAAATTAAGTTATGATAAGTTCAGATCTGTTAGCATAAGTTAAAATTAATGTAAATTATTTTAGCTTAGTTCTAATAAGTTCAAATAAGTTTAGATTATTTTAGATTAGCTCTAATAAGTTTCATAAGAACCAATACGTTCAGATTAGTTAAATTAGGTTAAGGTTCAATAAGTTCCAATAGCTTCATATTGGTTAAATCAAGTTTAGACTATTATAGATAAGTCAAAATAATTTAAATAGAACGCACCCTTATTGTGAAATCGGGTTCATCTAAAATTTTGCAACATTATACGCCTTTTTAGTTCCTACTAGAGCTGATTAAGGTTAGCCCGGTCCGAAAAATGCCCGGACTTGGGCAGATTTGTTGGCCCGATTTTCGGGCCCAACCCGACCTAATGTTTTTGTTTGTTTAGGACAAGTTTTGGGAAACTTAAAAATGATTTTTTAATTCAAAATTTGGTATGCCCCAATTTTGGCCCAAAATAGCGGGCTTTGGGCATAAAAAGACTGCCTGAAATTTGTCTCAGCCCGGCAAGTGGGTAATATTTTCTTGAGACGGCCCGGCCCGACTCGCCATTTGATCACCTCTAGTTCCTACTAATTTAGCGGGAGGTATATTTGTGTGCTATTGTATTGCAAGAAGGATTATAATATTATAGTACTATGGGTATTTTCTTTCTATTACTAGTTGTTCAAATTTGACTTTCGCATCATCTAACTTTGATTTGACTATATTATTTTCCTAGTATACAAAACACATATAATAATTCAAAATATTAATTTGATCAGTCTCAATACATTATTTCAAAATATCAACTTTTTTTCAATTCATTTTGTACTAATAGATCGTAAAAGATAAAACACCTAATAGCAAACCAAGGGAATTGGCATAAGAAAGAGAAGTATTGTGAGAAAAAAAAGGCCATAAAATTAATCAAGCACCAAAGATAGTACTGCTACTACCTTTTGTTATTGGAAAAATTGACGCGAACAACACCAACTATTGGTTTGGTGCACAAAACAACACGAACTAAACGAGGTGTGATACACAACACAAACTTTATGGCATAGGTGCGCGAATCAACATACATGATAATTTTTTCTTGAGATTCGTTTACCCAAGCCTTAAAGTTTGTGATGTGGAACCATGCCAAAATCGTTGTTTATGTTAATTCGTGCATCTATGCCATAAAGTTTGTGTTGTGCATCACATCTCGTTTGGGTCGTCTTTGTTTTGTGCAGACCAAACCAATAGTTGGTGCTATTCGCGCCAATTTTCCTTTGTTATTTTACAGTTGATTTGTATGGCAAATTATACCTTTTACAATTCCAAGCACCCAGAATAATTAAAAGTAGGGTGTTAAAAAGAGAGTTGTATTAGGAGTATTCTTAATTTGCTTTAGAAAGCTTTAACAGCACTCCCCATTATCTGGTAAGGCTAACAAACATGTGAAGATTGGAAGCATCTTTTTTTTTTTTGGTTACATAAGAATGGAGATATGGTCCAAATAAGTCAGTTGGTACCTCAATTCGTCAGCTGGTGCTTTGTTGCATTCTTGCTACTACAGGAGCACTAATTTATCTATGTTTTACCTTTCCTTTTTTGTGTAGCTTCTCGTTCACCTTTGTCTCTCTCCATCTTTATGCCAAGCGTGTTGCAGTGAATCTTTGATATGAAAAGATATTAAAGGCGTATAATTAACCAAGCTCTTTAGTCTTAATTTCCAAGATTAATTTGTCATTAATGTTAATGTACCCTCTTTACCTAATTAATTAGAATCTGCAGTTATTTTGTTAAGTTTTTAATGGGAAAGACAAACTTTTTGAAGTCGTTGTTGATGTTAACATCTTGTCTGTCTTAGGTATTGGGGCCAATTGCAACATCTAAATTCTAATACTACATGTCATATGAGGTTTTTGCTAGTTCAATGTCATATTGAATTTGATGGCCCAACTTTCAGTCTACATTCTGGTATTAGGTACTTAGATATATTTAACGTGCCACATATTGGAACAAGAGGTAAACCATGCACATTTCTTAGGTGTAGGACGTAAAAAAAGCCAACGATTGGGTCATGCTCTTATGAGAAGACTCGTGCTAGATGCTTGGTCAGGCACTATAGCTGGCTCATGCTGCTCCTGCTCGTGACGCCGTTTAGACACAAAACCAAGGTTTGGACACGACACGACCATAGCTCGCCATATCAGGTCAGATGCCTAGGCTTGAAAATTTTTGTGCCAAGTTTATGTCTCGTGTTATGCTTTCTCTTTAAGAATGGTCTAACACGCCCCCTTAAAAAAAATGGCCTAACACGCACAATATCATATTGTGTTGTGCTTGGTTGCTTGCCCTGTACTCATGTCTGCTGTAATATTTTTTTTAGTGATGGGTCATGTCATACTTCGAATAACACCCGCCAAATCTTCTTTTGAATATAATCATGTGAGATATTTTTAGATCGTTCTTTGTCAAACATTTGAATTACTAATATATAATTAAATATATCATAATGATCAAAGGTGCATCTTAGAGATTATGCACATTCCAAATAATTTATTTTTTGAGGTGCATTCCAAATGGAATTAACATTAATAAAAAAAAGGGTATGCGTGGACGTGTGGTTGCATCTTATAACTCGAGCTGGTAAGGTTTACACCTAGTGAACTCTATTTTACAGGTTTAATTATAAGTTTCGACTTTAATGGCAGGAGATTTCCTTATTCTTCCTCCTTAAAATATGTTGCCTATAAAATTGAAGAGGATTTGACAATAACCAATTTCAGATCAGTAGAATTTTTCTATTTACCATTGATGAAAACTAAAGTGTATAAAGCTCTTGTTTCGTACTCCTGCCAAATCTGGGGAGTTGAAGCCGGCCACAGAGTTGTGGTTGGTTGACCAATCGTAACTGCTTACTAGTCCACACCTATATACTCCTATTAATCATGGGACTAATAAGAGTATGTTCATATCTAAAATTAAAGTTATTTTATTGACCCCTCTGTTGCGTAACTATTAGTAGTCTATTAGAATATATTATACCCTTTCCATGGCCGTCAAAATTAATTAAGAAGAAGAGAAATAGAAGTAGATTCTCTAGATTATAGAGTAGTTACATTATTCACTCCCTAAATTTCTTTAATAAAAACATAATTGATATAATGATTATCTGCACTTTTGGGCTGTATAGTGCTGTTTAGAGCATCCTACAAGAAACATTTGTACGCATCTAATGATTATTTCTGCTGGATAATGATAATCCTTCTCTTATTTAAGTAAATAAGAATACCAAGGTCTATTAGATATTAGATAATTATATATCAATTGGCTTTATCATGTTCCTAAGTCTAAGTGATATAGATATATACATTTCCTTTGTCTCCATTTGTACGTCTTATTTGAGTTTAACATGGTTTTTAAATTTGTGAAAACTTTAAATGGTGGCACCATTTACAATTAATGAGAGTAAAATGGTGGGATCATATAATGGGCTATATGGGATAGCCGGATAGGGCTACTCTCGCCGGTTTGTTTTAAATTTACAAAATGTATATCTTTACACTATTTATATCCATCACTTTTTTTAAAAGTAAAATGAATTCATTAATAAAAGAAAATACGACATCTATAATAGAGATCAGGAATAACAAATACATAACAATTTTGAACAAATAAAATTCAGAATTTGCAAAACCACGATCGTTGTGTAGTAGATCTAACAATTCTGCATACCCTCTTCCACATCGCTGTTTGATACAGCCTTCAACGAGGGGGTCTTTCGATATGCTGTAGTTTTGAAATAGAATTAAATCTGATACCATTGATTGTAATTGTAGATCTGAAATCTGCTTCGACACCGCATAATTCTTCATCAATGATCCAAAATTACGATTAGGGCTGCTTATCGGTCGAGCCGAGCCCGAACTGTGGTCTACTCGACTTGTGTTCGTTTAAGTTTATTCGAGCTCGAGCCGAGCTTGAAGCTTAACAAGTGGAACTTTGTTCGAGCCGAGCTTTGCCAAATGTTAAACGAGCTGAGCTCGAACTGTTCACGAACAGATTTGACTCTTCATCACCCCTTGTTTTTTTTCATGTTTAATTTGTTTTTCCTTTTTAATATTTGATTTTTAGAGGTTTTCTTTTAGACAAAGGAACAATTAACTTATTATTGCGTGATATCTAGATTAATATATTTATGTATATATATATATAAAAATATATTATTTTGCTATATAAAAGTATAATCGAGCCCGTTCACGAGCTCTCGAGCCGAGCTTTGCCTAGCTCAGCTCGGCTCGTTAAAGTCTCGAGCCGAGTTCGATCCCAAGCCGAGCCCCCACGAGCCGAGCTTTGACCGAGCCGAGCCCGAACTGTTCGCGAACAGGACAGGCTCATTATCACCCCTAATTACGATAATTCATCTAGAAACAAAGGAGTAAACTAAAGTCTCTCCCTAGGAGAAGAGAATAAACCCTTTCTTTCAAGGGAGAAACGATCCTCTCATTAAAGGAGGAAGTATTATTCAAACAAGAACGAACATAAACAAAGCTAAACAACAATGAAAATTAAAATTAAGGTGGGGCTATCCACCGATAAAATCGATGGAAACCCCTTTGAAATTCACTAATGGAGGCTAGGGTTTAGGAGAGAAAGGGAAAAAGGGATATTTATATCCATCACTTTGTTCATCATTAGTTCGTTAATAGGTAAGGAAAAACTTTGTGATATTGGATCTTGTTACTTTTGTTTCAACATAGTATATTTTCAAATTATCATCATTTTACATATTGATAATTATAAAAGAAAAATTATAAGAATTGATAATTATAAATATTAACGGTTAAATTTATGCATTGATTGAAAAACATGGGTAGTATATACTACATAGTGTCATAAGCAGTACTCCCTCTTCTTCTTTTTCTCCTTTCTCACTTTCATGTGCGCGTCTCCCAATAATGCACAACTTTGAACTTAAATATCTTTCGTTACATATTAGTAAAAATTATAACGATTGAATATTAATAAAGTATTAATTGAGACAAATCAAACAAGACCCCACATGACTATATTTTTCTTATAAATTGAGAAAAATTGAGAAGATTCTCTCTAAGTATGAATAGTGTCAAGATTCCAAGTGAGAAAGATAAAAAATACAGAGGGAGTACTGCTTAGCATGTACAATGGTACATGGCTCTCTAATTAGCTCTCCACTCTCTCTCATCTATTCTATTCTATCTCTTCAAGCTACTCTCAAGGACTATGTCTAAAAATACCCAACAACAATAAAACTCTTTAAAGAGCTCTCAATTCGACTTTTCATTGTTTAGTGGTCCCCATGTCAATAAATGAACATCATTTCATATTATGATCAAAGTTATATAAATAAAGTTATTCATGTAAATTAAATATAATTAAAAAAAATCTTTTTCATAATTTATGTAATGTAGATTTTTTTTTTTTAAAATATTTTAATTTTGAATGCTAATATTTAATTTCATAAATAAAAAAAAGATAGTAGATTTTGTGTATGAAATATATCCAATATTAGGCTCATTTTATAGATTAAGAAAAATTATAGTTGTTAGGATAGTAATTATTACCATCTTTTTTTAAATTTTTATAAAAAAGATTATTAAATGGTTGCAAGAAGAAAAGAAAACTTAAGTAATTGCAATAGTATGTGGGCCCCACACATTGGAGAGTCATCTCTCCTTCAACCCAAATGGTATCTTCCCCAAGAGCCACTTTGCAAAGTGTCTCAATGGAGACACACCCAAGAGCCCCATTGTTAGGTAAGAGGTGGCTCTCCATTTTCTCTCTCCTTGAAGAGCTAGTTGGAGAACTAGTTGGAGAACTAGTTGGAGAGCCCCATTGTACATGCTCTTAGCTAGGACACTATTAAGGATATTTTAAGGAATCTTGAAATATGAGGTTTTGGGGATACCTTATACTCCCTCTGTTTTTTTTTTTATCTTTAATCTTGACACTATTCATATTTAGAGAGAATCTTCTCAATTTATAGGAAAAAATATAGTCATGTGGGGTCTTGTTTGATTCATTACAATTAATACTTTATTAATATTCAATCATTATAATTTTTACTAATATATAATGAAAGATATTTAAATTCAAAGACGTGCATTGCGAGACGTCCACATGAAAGTGAGAATGATAAAAAAAACAGAGGGAGTAAACATTAGGGATGTTTGGAAGTATTTTGATAAGAAAGTGTATTTCTAAACCCAAAATGCATTTATATCCTTCACTTATCACTACATTAATAACCAAACATGACATATTAGAATCTCTCCTTAAAAGATTATGTCTAAATCATTTATGAAATTTTCTCGGTTAGGAAAAATATAATAAAATCTTAGATAATCTTCTTAAGTTATTACTCCCTTTACTAATTTTCTTGGGACATTTTACCATTTAGGGATATTTTATTATTATTTTTTGACGGGAGGAATATTTTATTTTAAATTGTGATATTTAACCATTTTTCCTTAAATGGTAGGTTGGTCCAGCATCTCTCTCTTACTTTTACTCTCTTTCTACATTTCTCACCTTTTCCGTACTCTTACTCTTTTTCTCTCTACAATAATTTTGAAGATTTTAATTTTTAAATATATAAGCCATGAAACAACAAGTTTTTTTCTTATTACATAATGTATTTCAAGCTAAACTCGGATCAAACACTAGTTTCCTCTTAAGCCACAAACTCCTCAGTCTCTTGCTTGTGTGCTTTTTTTTTTTTTGAGGGGAAAAAGAGAGGTGTATATTAATTAGCAGACAAAATGTCCATTAATACATAAGGAGACACCTCCGCTGGACAATGACACTCCCAGCGTTGTTCAACACCAAACGGAATTAATCTAGCTAGGTGATGGACTACAACATTGCCATCCCTAAGCACATGTGACCAACTAACAGAAATAAAATCTCGACTAAGAGATAAAGCATCCTCAAGCACAGTATCCAAATCAGAGAAATAGATGACACCTCTAGACAAGCTATTCTTGATGGTAACACAATCCGTCTCAAACACCACATCTTGGAGATTATGAGCCTTAGCTAGCTTGATAGCCAAACAAAGGGCCTTGCCCTCCGCCACAGCCACAGGCTAGCGAGCCTTGGTACGTCGCGAGGCAGCAAAGAGCACATCCCCCTTGTGATCACGAGCCACTACACCAAGCCCCACCCACCCGTCTTCACTTACTGAAGCATCCGAGTTCACCTTTATGCACCCAACTGTTGGCGGCACCCAAGACTTTGATGGCAGAATCAAAGCAGCTATCCCTCTACCATAAATATTTTTCGAATAAACCCCATACTCCACAGCAGCCTTATGGGAAAATTCCGCCACTTTCTCATTTGTTCGACAATAGTCCTCAAAAACAACTTTATTTCGTCTCTGCCATAAGTTATATGCAAGATAGCTAAATTTAACTAGCACAGAATTATCAATATCTTCCCAAGAGTTCCAAAAATCACACCAATTCATATCTTCATCATGGGGAAGTCGGCAGCTATGCCCAGCAAGCTCCCATGCTTGCCGAACAACCGGGCAAAAAAGAAGTGCGTGATTTAACGTTTCGGGACTCACCTTGCAAAGAGGACAAACATCTTCATCAATAATATGGCGGCGCTTGAGAGCTGAACAGACAGGGAGGGAATTTGAAGCCACTCGCTAGAGAAACAAACGCACTTTAGGTGACACTTCGAGGTTCCATATTTTAACCCAAGCTTGGTGAAATAGATCCAAATTACCTGATTTCCCTACCATATAAGCTGTCTTCACCGAATAGGATCCATCTTTGGTGAACGCCCATGAAATGCTATCTGAGGGGAGACGTTCACTAAGAGGGATAGCTAGAATCGCTTGAGCATCCTGATCATCGAAAGACTCAGAAACTAAGTCCACCTTCCAATCCATTGCGCCAAAATCAATCAGATCGCAGACATAATTTATACCATCAACTCTTTCCCCGAGAATGAAACGACTTTCACCATTCAAAACCCAAGGGTCATCCCAAACTCTAATTTTGGAACCATCGCCCACACGCCAGAGAAGACCTTCCTTCAACAATGATTTTGCTCCCCAGATGCTTTTCCATGAATAACTCCCCGAGCATCCCAGAGAAGAATCCAAAAATGAAGAGTCATAGTAATACTTAGCTTTGAAAACTCGACTAAGTAAAGATTCTTTCTCGTGAACCAATCTCCAAGCTTGACGACCAAGGAGAGCTTCATTAAAAACAGAGCCCATGAGAATGCAAACCCAACTTAAGATTTTTTTTTTTTTGACGGAGATGATTGCAGTTTGCAAAAAAGCCCATACAGCTATTCGCTTAATAATTGGCCCATAATTTTTAAGCGTTTATGTAGAGCACTTAGAACCTGCTGTTATCAGCCTATAAACAACCCAAAAAGCACACCAACTCGAACAAGATTCAACTTACTTGTTAATGTTGTTTACTGAATTATGAAAGATCCATGCCAGTAATTGTTGATGACTTACAATGTTTAATTACTTTTACATATCTATACTAATATATTAAAAGGCGTATCTAAAAAATATACATGTCACGTGACACCTCTCTTACTCTACTAGAATTGTCAATGTGTACATATGTCATGTCAACTAACAAAAGTAAATATAATTGCAACAAGATTTGAACCCATGACATTTGCCTATTATACATAGCACACTACCATCTCAACCAACTTTTAGTCATGCTTTAAATTTCCTCAGGTACCCCTGAGGTTTGGCGTAATTCCCAAGATACCCCCCACATTTGGGGAATTCCTCAGATACCCCTGAGGTTTGTGTTTGGGCTCAAGATACCCCCCACATTTGGGGAATTCCTCGGATACCCCTGAGGTTTGTGTTTGGGCTCAAGATACCCTTACTAATAACGGCAGGCTAACGGACGTTAGTTTTTCTCTTTCTCTATTCCATTTTCTCTCTCTCCTCCCACCACCCTCCATTGATGAACCTTCAAGCTTTCTCTTTCCTCTCCATCTTCATCTTCTTCATCTCTCCTCCCATCTTCTTAGGACACGTTTGGCACTCCTAGTGAAAGTTCGGCCCACAACATTTCAACCCACCACAAAAGATCTCACATTTCCAATATAAAAAAATTTTCCGGTAATCCAAACAAACCCCAAATTTCTGCCATTGTTAAATCCTTATTTTCTCTCTTCTCCATGAAGCAAACTGGACCGCAATGATTGGCAGCAGCAGCTCCGAAGAAGCTACGATAACACGAACAGAACTCGTGGCAGCAGCATCCACGAAGCAGAGGAAAGAGGAAACAAAGGCATCCACCCACAA